>QEPC01007501.1:1156778-1203553 GCA_003113815.1 Sphenodon punctatus | reverse complement strand
GAGATATCAGAGAGGCAGTTGACGAGGCGTGAGTGGACAGAAGAGGAGAGAGAGGGGGTAGAAAGATAGAGTTGGGTGTCATCAGCGTAGAGATGATATTGGAACCTGTGGGAGGCAATAATTTTGCCAAGGGATAGGGTGTAAATAGAGAAGAGGAGAGGGCCAAGGACAGAGCCTTGGGGAACCCCAACCGAAAGGGGGAGGAAGGAGGAGTTGGACTTGGGGACCGAGACTTTAAAGGAGCCCTAGAGAGGTAGGAGGAGAACCAGTCAAGGACAGAGCCATGGAAGCCCAGAGAATAAAGCGAGTTCAATAGGAGCGAGTGGTTGACAGTGTCAAAGGCAGCAGAGAGGTCAAGGAGGACAAGAATGGAGTAAAGGCGCTTAGATTTAGTGACAAGTGGATCATTGGTGATCTTGGCCAGGGCAGTTTCAGTAGAGTGGAGGGGGCGGAAGCTGGATTGGAGAGGGTCCAGGGAGGAGTTGACAGAGAGGAGGTCCAGGCAGCCGGAGTAGATGACACGTTCCAGGAGCTTTGAGGCAAAGGGAAGGAGGGAGACTGGCCGGCAACTAGAGGGGTCAGATGGGTCCAGGGTGGGCTTTTTGAGGATGGGGGGAGACAGTGGCATGCTTAAAGGCAGAGGGGAAGGAGCCTGTGGAAACGGAGAGATTGATGACGTGTAGAAGTTACTGTTAACGTATTAGCAGATTCCAATTTGGTAATACAACTATTAGTAAAGTATCTGAGGTAGAAAGGGTGTTAGAAGAGTGGATGTGGATATGTTGGCCAGATGATAAAATTAATATAAAAATATAAAGATAAAACAGGGGCTTCCTGTCTTTTTGTCCATTCCTTTCACCCCTGAAAGAAATCACCAAAGGCATGGAAAACATATCACATATACTTGCAGAATGAATGTAAGCTACTGGATATAGGTGTTGGACCTGGGACACCAGAATTTAAATTCCGCCTTTATCATGAACAAACTGAGTGGCCTTGGGTACATCATTCCTGGCCTCAGTTCCTCATCTGTCAAATAGGAATAACAATGACTTCCTCACCTCAGGGTTGTTGTGAGGGTGAGCTAGAAAAGGATTGTAAAGCCCTTTAAACAGTTAAAGTGTTATTGAAAAATGATAAATAATATCATCGATCAAGAGCCCATCTGCAGAGGTATGATTCCATTTGTGGTCCTGACCTATAGTTTGGAAAACTCAATATTAAATGTCACCTGTTTATTCTAGAATTTCCTACGTATTTATGGGTCTTTGGTACAGGTGGTTTAAACTCTGCATTATAAAAAAATCAATTTTGAGATGCTGCAACAATGTCAGCCATCTGGTACCTTTCAGTTTGGTTTTGCTGATTGAGTGTCCCAGCATAGCACCTTAGGATGCCTACCAAGATGACTACATTATGCATTGTAAGCCTGTTGTGTTAGGCAGCCAAGGAGCAGATTGTAAGGAGAGTTCAGACCAGCTCCGGGGACAAAGCTGTTATAATGTATGTGGAAATGTTGCTATTGATTGCTGTTGATATTCTTGCACTTCTTAGCAAGTATTCTAAGGCTAAGTATCCTGGAAACAGGGTATTATCCAGGCCTTTAAAAACACCCAGATACTGGGAGCTTTGGATACTGAATTTGAGAAGGGTACACTGACCACCTATGTTTGTTTAATTCTTGGGCTTCAGACCTTTCTTGCAAGAACCAGGATAGAACTTGAAATTGCATCTGAAATGAATATTTGAAATAAATTAAAAACTCATCACACCTGCCTGATGAGAATTGAAATATTCACAGGCAATATTGTATTCATCTAATTTGCCCACTTCAATTTAGGTCCGACAAAGGGTAATTTCAGACGTTACAAAAACACCTTTCACCACAGTGAACCCCAGTGGATTCCCTGTGGTGGTGGCATTTCTGTGGGTGATTTCAGACGTGTTGGGGCCCATTTGCCCCGGCATGGAATCACCCCTCTGATTCCTCGGCGGGGCCACCGTGTAACGGCGAATAGATTTGGTGACCAATCCCGGCGGGGAATCCGGGGGGCGGGGCTGCGTGGCGCAATGTACGGCCGCACAGCCCCACCCCCCCAAGCTGCCCCGGCCGCCCGCCCTCCAGGAGATGGGTGGGCATCATGGCGAATGCGGCCGCAACGCCCGGCAGGCCCCCCCCCCGCATTGACCAAGGCCTGGAATCCCACCGTGGATTCCGGGCCAGGGTCTGGGGACAGACAATACAGTCCCCTTCATCATGGGGGGGAATCTCATTCACCACGCAAACGGGGCTGGTCCCACCGGGCCTGCCGTTTGCGTGGTGAATGTGATCCCCTGTGATTCACGGGGGTGAACATCTGGGGGGGAACTTCTGTTCCCCCCAAAAGACATTCCGGGATCATGATCACGCCATGGAATTCCCCATGGTTGACCATGATCTCGTAACGTCTGAAAATAACCTGTGACTGTCTGTTTGGTCCCAGCCAGATGTTCACCATGGTGAACCTCCAGCCGGGATCAAATTTGACCGTGGTTCTCGACCTCCGGTTGGCCAGAGGTCGAGAGCCATGGTTAGAGTGGCCACGATACGGGATGGGCCAAAATTAACGTGTGTTACCTTTGGTAATACACGTGCGGGCTGTGCAGCCACATGTCGCACTGTGCAGCCCCGCCCCTTCCAATCCCTGTTAGCAACCAGGCCGGCACATCTAAAGGACAACTGGCCTGATCACGGACTGGGATCTACGATGGTCCAGAGTTCAGCGTGGTGGGCCTCCGGGCCTGTCATGTCTGAAATTACCCAAACAGAGTATTATACAGACTTCATGCCTGCTTCATTCAAATTAAATATCCATTTGTGGGGTTTTGGCTGTTTTCCCAATCATCTCATCTTGGATATTCTCTCAAATAACCAAATATCCTAACACATGTATCTGAAGAGAAAACGTTGGATGTTGATGAATATGTTTATATTTGTTTTGGTGCAGATATTCATTTAGCTATTTGGCGTGCTATCCAAACATGCAGATATTTGCAAACACAGAGTCTGCTATTCATTTCAACACTACGAGCATTTTGTATTTGTTTACATGAAACAAATTCTGAGGTTCGATGCCAAACTATTTGTCTGTGAAATTCATTTTAGTTTTTGCGTTGGTATTTGATACTTAGTTAATTTCATTCACTTCATTCTTCATTTTGTCTTTTTGGTTTTTAATTTTTTTACATGTGGATTTGATTGGATCTTCCATGCTAGGGGTGAAATGGAGCTCCATGGTGAGTTCCATCTCCAGAATCACCCACTCTGAAACCAACCTGGCTGAATGGAGGCTGGCCATGATCCAGCTTCCATTCCACCTGACCTCCGGTTTGGCAGTTCAAACCATCTGTACGTGTGCAGTAATTCTTCCTTCCTTCCTTCCTTTTCTTTTAATGTGAATTCACAAAATGGCACCATCTGCTGTAGCAACAAGACAGTGCTATCTTGCGCATTTGTCGTAAACAAAAGGGAATTACTGTAGATACGCAGGTGGCAGACGGAAAGCAGTTGGAATGGACTGCAAAGATCTGGCACAGATGAAAATCCACACCAGATCTCCATTCTGAAAACACAGATTAATGACATAGATGGAATAAGCATTCCTTTCTATCAAGAACTAATGCAAGAGAGAGTCATTACGAACAGCAATGTATTCTATAACAAAGTAAACTAAGGACAGAAGAACTGAAGTACCAAATAAAAAAGTACCAAATTACTGAAGTGATGAATTTTGCAACAGTGCCAAATATGAGTATGTATGTATGTATGTATGTATGTTCTGCCCTATCCACAAAGGCTCAAGGCAGCTAACAACAAACACATAAAACAGAAATATTGTTTGTTTTATGTTATTGTTTGTTTGTTATTGTTCGGGCTACCTAGGCAGGAGGTGCGGGTTATCAAATTTTAAAAATAAATAAATATAAAAAATAAGTAAACCCCCACAAAACTAAAAACACCCCCATCGCCACCTCCCCCCAATTTATCCAAATCCATTGAATGCCTGGCCAAATAAAAATGTCTTACGCTGCCTCCAGAAGCTGTTTAGGGCTTTAATGGTCAAAACCTTAACAAAAATTTAATTTTTTTTATGATCCTAATTTCTGAGGCTGATTATCTGAATTGTATTTGTGAAATTGAAAATGCCTATTTCTTTACTTTCAGCCCTTCTTGAAGTATGAAAATGCTCTCATGGTAAAGATTGCTCTCTCTCAGAATCTTAATTCAGATGCTGATATGTTGGGAAGGACGGGGTGGAAAGTTGCAGCAGGACCCAGCTATTAAAGTAACAATGCATTTGAGAGAGAATGTGACATAGAAAAGTCAGAGTGACAGTAACATTTAAGCTAGGAGCATGGCTTGCAAGAATAACAGGGAAAAATAGATATTGCTGTCACTGACTCATAGCCTAGATTGGTCACATTATGAGTCCCCTGCCAGATATAATGATTATAGTTCTAGTCACTAGTGCCACAACAGTAGTAAACAGGGTGCCATTTAACTGTCCGGGACCAGCTTGCGCTGCTCATTGGGCAGCAATTACATCCATCAGGTCCTTCCACTCCCATCAGGCCCAGTTCAAGAGTTCATCAACACTGTTTCTGGCTCCAAGATGTCTGCTCCCTCCTCCCCGCTCCACATTTCCCGCCGAAAAACACCTGCCAGGCAATAACAAAACCAACAATGACTTTTGTTATCATTATTGATTTTGCTATTATTTATCTTTGTTATCGTTATTGCAATAACGATAACAAAAATGAATAATTTTGTTATCATTATCAATATAATGAAAATGAAGTGCACACCCTTATTCTGTAACCACAATGCATAAAAATGCCAGCTATCTAATTGGTTAAGTGATTGGTAAGTGCATGCTGCAGTGGTTAACCGAAATCTGATTTACCATTGACACATAACTCGTTGACCGTTTTTCTGCATTCCATTATTTCCAGTTTATTCCGAGACCAATAGCAAAGCTATATCCAGGAGAGTTGGAGCAGGTAACCAGCTAGGGATGAAGCCACTTCTGTGCTTTCTGACTGACCTGCAATTTGGGTAGGAAGGAAGGGCGCTACTACTCTTTACCTATCAGCTCTTGGATGGAGATCAGGAGCACGAGCCCTAGCTTCAGGTGAGCAGTTGGATAATCTGAGCACAAAAGTGGACTGGGGTCACGATTAGGCCAGGAATTAAGGCAAAGCAGAATGGAGTTGGGGCCAGATGTGGAATCAGACTGGGTTGTTTGATCGGAATCATCAGACCAAACAACAACAACAATTGAACCATTTGCACATGAGCAAAATGCCAGCTGTGATTCTGTGCGTGCGTGAAATGGCCACTATGTACAACAGCCATTTTGCGTATATGCAAAGCATCCAATCAGAATTTTAGCACCCATTCTGATAAATGAATCCATGAAACCAGGCTCCAGGAGGTAAACAGGCAAACAATTTTGAGCAAATAGAACTTGGCAGTAACAGCAGAACAAGCAGGAAAATGGATTTTGGCAATAAGGTAAATGATGCAAAGCAATAATACATTAATGTGGTAAAATGGTTAAAACATCCATTAATAAACAGTTACAGCTCAGTAAACAATTGTAATCAGTTTGGTTACAACAAATCTGATGGTTATCAATATCTAGGGTTACCATACCTTCCCTTTAAAAGAGGACGCTTATGAAAAATACATGGTGTAGGGCTGGATTGGTTCCAGTGCAGGGCTGCATTGGTTCCAAATATGTGTATGGCTCCTCATTTCTGAGATGGATTATCTGAACTGTTTTTGTGAATCCGAATTTGTGAATTTTTGTGATTTGGCAACTGGGGCCAATCCCAAGCCCTGCAGACCTGGATGTGGAGCATGTGTGATGTGCACACACCCCCAGCACAGGATCCAGCTTCCATTCCACCTGAACTACAGTGTGTGTGAAAATTGTGCGATGGCATGTTTTGTGCGCACGGCAGCGCATGCAGGACTTCGGATTGGCATCACTGACTTTCTGTGTACCATTTACCGTGTACCATTCATTTACTGGTTACTGCATTGCCAAAGGTACCATTTTACTTCTGGGTTTTTTGTTGTCACATTTTTGAGCCAATGACTGTGTGACTAGCCCACCCCTGAACCTCCCCCCAGTGCCCCTTAACCTCCACTCCAGTGCCTCCAATCAGAATTGTTGTTCTATGTTGTTCCCTTTGCTTTGACTAACCTGCAGCTGGATTGCAGATGAGTAGGGGAATCTGCGTACCAGCCAATGAGTGACATGGAAGTACAAAGGAAGAATGCAAGAAATGTGCTACTGCATCAGTATTACCTAACAGGATTTTAAATGGATGGCAAAACAGTAAACGGAAAAATGGTTACTAAGTGGTAAATCAGTAAAGCGGTAAACAGTATCCCAGAAAGCGGAAAGTTGGTAAATCAAGAATCAAAATATTGGTCGAGACATTGTCGAGTACCAAGAGGTTCTTGTCTGAGATGGTATTGGGGAACTGGGATTTTGATGAAATTTCCCATCTTGGTGAAATCTCCTTTCAGCACTAGTCCTTTCTTTCTACATTGACTCGGACGTTGCGCACTCCACATTAGCAGATACTCATGCTGTACCTGAGCTCCCTATACCCTATTAATACGCACATCACATTAATGCAGGATCAGCAGCTTAGTGGAGATTGTGTCCCTACTGTAATATTTGCCTCCTGTGAGATCTCTTGTATGTATGTACGCTGAGCTTGAGGCTGAGACAGGGCAGTACTAGCAGGGTATGGTCTGACGTGAGCCTGAGAGCATAACTTTCAGTGTATACCTGACACAGAACGAAAAAATCTAGTTGGCTTCTCACTGCATGTGGGTCAGGCCACAGACCCTCTAACATATTTGACAAGTGCAATAACCATCGATAGTCAATTTTCAGCATGTGTGGAATGATCATGTAACTTTTATGAATACTTCAGCGACTCTTTATAAACGGATGCTTAATAGTGCAACTCACAAGTAAGGAAGCAGAAGCTTGGAAGTGAAGTAGGACTGTATGAATGGAGTGGTTGTCTCCCTCCGGGAGGAAATCGAAAGGGGTGGGACCATGTCACAGGCAGTGGGGGAAAGGGACTGTCACGCCCTTTTCTGATGGAACCCCAACTTTATGGAGCCTTGTGACATCACAGTGCTTCATAGGGGCAGGGCCATGTCATAAAGGGGAAAGGCAAGTCCCTAATATTCTTCCCCTTTTTGACATGGCTGCCCCCGGAAGTCCCAGTTCTCCAGGTCTGATCCAGAGAAATCGGGACTTCCCCCAGAGTCCTAAGGCTCTTGGTTAAAACCGAGTCTATTTTTAAAATTTAAATTGTATATGTCGCCCTTTCCTGGAGGCTCAGGATGGCTCACAAGTCATAAAAAATATTAAAACCAATACAAACCACCTTAAAAATCCCCAACCCTCCCCCAACTCCCTTAATACCACCTCCCCATTCCCCATACTCAACCCCCTATTCCCATCCGCCAAATGCCTTTTCAAACAGAAACGTCTTACAGCGCCTCCAGAAGATCAAAACCAGCATCTGAGAGGTCTACAAGGGGAACCCTGGAAGGGTGTGACTGTATGTTTGAATGTTGCTTGGGGGTAAACATCATGCTGCTTTGATTTTGTGGTAATCGCTGGGCAAGGTGTTCCAAGTGTCCATAGGATCGTTCTTAAGACTTGCCAGCATCCTTTGCCTTAGCAGCTGTATCCCATTAAAAGGCTACTGACCTGTAATTGGCAGGTTCAGTCTATATAAGGTCTCATGAGAAAGGGAAAGGCATGGGGGAGGAACTGTTGATAAAGCTTAGTTGACTGTGATCCTGAGGCAGGTGGCAGCTACTGGAAAGTGGCTCAGTGCAGGGTAAAGGACCAGAACATCCTGTGAGCAGGATTCTAATCAGGTGCAACCCAGGTCAGGGCTGGAGTTCAGGAGATGGAATAAAGGGTTGAAAGAGTCAGAAATCAGAGGCTGAGAACCAGAGTCAAATCAGGATCCAAGTGGTGGCAATAAGGAAGTCAAAACCAAGAGCTTGAGACCAGAAACCAGAGCAGAACAGGCATCCAGGAATCAGTAGTCAGTAGACAAAACCAGATCTTTATAACATTACTAAAATCCATCCCTTCCTTTCTAAACACACAACCAAAACCCTTATCCATGCTCTCATCACCTCCCACTTAGACTATTGTAAACTGCTTCTTGCGGGTCTCCCACTGAACCATCTATCTCCACTTCAGTCTATTCAAAACTCAGCTGCAAGACTTGCCTGCCTTGCATGCTGTTATGTCTTTGTAACCCCCCCCCCCCTCCTCAATCACTACACTGGCTCCCCATTCACTTCCATATACAGTTCAAGCTTCTTCTATTTACCTGCAAGTGTCTTCACTCTGCAGCTCCTCACTACCGTTCCTCCCTTATCTCGCCCTGGGCCCTTTCTCATAACCTCTGTTCAATGGGCAAGATGCTCTTATCTGTGCCCTTCTCCTCCATTTCCAACTCCTGACTCCATGCCTTTCACCTCTCTGCACCGTATGTCTGGAACATTCTTCCTGAGGTGGTGCACCTGGCCCCATCCCTGTCCATATTCAAGTCCCACCTAAAGGCCCACCTCTGAGATCACCTTTAAATCATGGTCCCAATCATGAACTTTTAGTTGGAATAAATCAGTTACTGAATAAACTGCACTTGCAGTCTATGATTCATCTATTACCTTGGTTTAACTGTCTGTGTCCATGTCTTATCTAGACTGTAAGCTCTTTGGAGCAGGGCTGTCTTTTATGTTATGTGTATTCGTACAATGCTGCGTATGACCAGTAGCCTTTTAGAAATAAGCAGTAGTAGTAGTAGGTCTAAAGCTGAAGAATTAGACACAGCAGGGTGGTAATAGGGCTGTGGTGAGGTTTAGGCAAGACTGGTAGTATGTGTCTAGCTATTGTGTTGCAAGAACGCTTCCTGCTTCCTTTTTGTAAAGGTCATGGCAGCCAATCAGCTACCAGTGCTGCTAACATGGGGCAGGATTTGCAGACAGTTCCCTGGTGGCACAGTGCACAACTGGCCTGGGTTTAAGACCTGTGGGGGGTTTGAGAGAGACTCTCTATATTCCGCTTGTGCTTTTGGATGCAGTGGGACTTTTTGCATTGTGAGTAGTAAAACACAGGTGAAGAAACTGGAAATTTCTGTAGGGTGGAACTGGACAGAGAGTCTGTGACAGACCTGCTCCTGGAGCAACTAATGCAGGGACTGCTCTGTTATAGTCATACTCAGTGTTGATAGCAGTATTTTAAAACAGCAGGATAGCAACACATTTCTGTGAGACAGAGGGACACTTGGGTGTACTATATGTACTAGAGGAATGTGCTATGCTGTAAAGAAAGACAGTTTTGGGAGGGCATAGGGGGTTCAGTTGCTGAGTTGGGGACTGTCAAAGTGAGCAGCAATGGGAGAAATGCACATGTAATCAATATACAAAAGGTTATTGCACTGGTAAGGGAGCAGGAGAATAGCACTAAAGCTTGTGTGCAGTGCTCTGTCTATGGTCTATTGCTGAGAGGGATAGTGGCATCCAGCCACCAGCAGAGGGCGCTAGAGAAACAGAAGTGGTATGTGGAAACCCTGTTAAGGCTTTGAAACACCAGTGAAATTTTTTAAAAGAAGCCTGAACATATCAGAGAGCTCTCAGAAGCCAAATCTCTTCCAAGGAGGCAGCTTCATCAGGCTAAAGAAGAAGAAGAAAAAAGAAAGGAAAAAGAAAAAAAGTGCAAAACATATTAAGAATGTCAAACCCTTCTGGCAGCCTGGAGGACATGATGAAACAGCGAAGCAGAGACGGCAATATGCGAAGAGAGGACGGAGATGATTCCCAACCTGATCGGAAAAGACAGAAGCTGGAAAGTGAAGGAGGAAACGGTGGGAAGGAAGGAGGCGAAGAGGAGGAACAAGTGATGCCCTGCCCGGGCAGAGAAGAATCCGGGACCCAGACAAGTGGTGAAGGCAAAAGTGTAAGTAAAGCCCTTTACGGTGCTGCTGGCTCAGGGGATGGGCGGTCAGGATGGTTTTGAAATTATCTGTTCGTATGAAGTTGGTACTGAGTAATGTAGGTGGGACATGAGAGAGCGAGCATCCTGTCCCCCCAACTGTTTAATTGTAGTTGTTGGTCAGGTCCTGTTGGTGTGGTTTTTTAGCCTGGAGCTCAGCGTAGCTTCTTATAAAGCATTATGGAAAGAGATTTGGTTTTAGAAAGCTAACCAGCTTCTGTCAACTTCCTTGCAACCCTTAGACATGAGGGAGGAAGGTCTCTATTGACTTGGGCACCTCTAATTGCTTCTTGTCTATTATAGTGTTAATGGCTTGCAGAAGGTGGTGAGCTGAGGGAATACAACCCATGAGTAGAACAAGAGATTAAAGTGATTAGTGAGAGTGTTGAGGGCGGAGGGGTATATTTGATTTGTCATGGCTTTGAAAAAAACAACCAACCAACCCAACTGACAGGAAAGCATGTCTTGTTAAATCCTCCTGTTACCAGATCTTTGCATGCATCTGAGAGTTATTCAGCATTTGTTGACTGGTTATTTAGTTCAGCATCTTTGCTTGACAGCAGGTGAGGCAGAGACGAAAGTATGTTAAAAAACAGAAGACAGATGGATGGTAAACTCATTTTGCTTTTCCTGTGTTAAAGCCAACAAAGTTCTCTCTCCCCCCCCCCCCCTTTCCCTGAATATACATTAGTTACTTGCCTCACTTTTTAAAAATATTCACCTCAATGTGTAGCTGGAAGTTTGGTGTATTGCTTCATTTGAAATCCTGGTCTCTTTTTCTCTCTCTCTGGCACTGCTTTCCTGAATTAAGATGCTCTTCCTCATCAGATAAGGAATCAATTGACTGCTGCACAGTTCATGGGGATTTATAGTCTCGCTAATTTGAAAGGTAGAATGGTTTGCCTGATTCATCCTGGCAGAGGGTTGGGTCCCTAAATGCGGTAGTTTGCCTGGCTAGACAAGACACAGCTAGTATTTAGCACATCTCTGCATGTGTACAGCCCCAAACAGCACAGGTGGAGAGTCACCCATCTCGTAGGCTGCACACTAGGGATGGGACTCTGGGCAAAATTTCATTTTCGGTCAATTTCAGTTTTGGTTCTCATGTATTTCGGTTCTTTTTGGTTTCGGTACTATCGGATCTTTTGCATTGATTTTTGTACCGGATTTTTAACATTGCATTTTTTCAATGCGGGACAAACCGCAATGTTAAAAATCCGGTACAAAAATCAATGTAAAAGATCCGATAGTACTGAAACCGAAAAAGAACCGAAATTTCT
The DNA here is from genome assembly GCA_003113815.1 of Sphenodon punctatus. NCBI lineage: Eukaryota > Metazoa > Chordata > Lepidosauria > Sphenodontia > Sphenodontidae > Sphenodon > Sphenodon punctatus. The sequence continues at coordinate 1,192,179 of QEPC01007501.1, read as the reverse complement.
GATTAATTTGAAATGGCTGTTTTCGGGTGCTTTCTGTTTTATCCGAAACTGAAATTCCCATCCCTACTGCACACCATGCTTCTCATGCACCATAGAGCAGCGCTGTGGACTATACTGCTAATGGATCATGGACTTGTCTACTTGACACTCTACCGCTAAACTATAATTTTATAGCTTTTGATAACTACCAATGAATGAAACAAAGGTAATGGAGTCTTCTAATAATGTGCACTTTCACTGGGGTTTAGCAGATTACAAAATCTGTAACATACGCTTTGGGAAACCAGAATTTTAAAAAAGGTTTAAAATATAGCTATGGTTTTATACAGTTGACCGCAGCTGAATTCCACATAAGGTTTAGGAACGAGCATTTCTGACATGTACATCTTGATAAAGTTACCTGGCTACTTAGGAAATTACTGAAGTAAAAACTTTGTTCTCAAACAGTTTCATCATGCTCCCTTACCCTTTTCTAAGAATGAGAATTAAAAATAAAAGAAAACTGTCTTTTTGTTTTTCTCTTTGTGAAATGATGTTTATGAACAAGAAAGCAGAGGTTCTGAGTTCCGTGCTGAGCATTGGTCATGATCTTATTCAAACAGACAAAAACTTATTTTCTTTTCTTTGTTTTTTACTAACCAGGGGTACCTGCGTGCATGTTTTATACAAAAGTATTATAAGAATGTAGAGGTTTAAATTAAAGTTAGCTATTGGTGGATTGTAATTCTAAACAGGATTCCCTCAACGGTACCTCTTTTCTTCCTCCCTATTTAATGGTTGATCCAAACACTTCCTATTCAGGTCCTGTTCAAACAGATGCACCCCCTCCCCTCACCCATGTGTGGAGGTGAGGGAGGCGTTCGTTTGAACCCTGCAGCAAGTGCGGGGGGGGGGGGGGAATGGGTGGACCTCCATGGGAACACCTCAGCTGGTGGCTGGGGGTGCATGTGTGCTCCCATGCTCCACCCACCTATACCCATCACTCATACACAGAGCAATGAGTGCCAATGCCAGATGCTCCATGCATGGAGATGGGTGGAGGTGGGTCAGGGTCAATGGAAATGCACCCTACATGCCACCCCCCAAAAAAAACCTGTTCCCATTTGAAAAGGGCCTCAGAGTGATTATTACTACTCTCCTTTTCTTCAGTGGCCCTTTTCTAATGGGTGCAGAAGCATGGGGGGATGTGGGTGGAGAGCAGGCGCATGCACGCACCCCCACCCACTGACCGCAGCATTTGCACAGACAACCACCCATCCCCCCTGCACCCACTGCAGTGTTCAACCAGAAGTGCCCCCCCTCACACACGTGGGGAAGGGGAGGGGGGCATCCATTTGAAAAGGGCCAGGGTGAAGTACTATGCTCAGTTACAAGAGTTGACAGGATCGGGGTCTATATACATAAGAAATCTTGACTCTTCCACTTACCTCGGTATTTATTCCCATTACCCCTTTATAGCAAAGCAATATTGAAATCAATAATCTTCCTATTGGGTTTTAATGAATTGCTCTACAGAGTTTAAGAGAAAATGTTTATCCCTTTCATAATATTGCTTCATATGAGCCTATTGAAAAGCTATGAAAGCACAATCATATTTTAATGATCAACCTGTTCAAACAAATGGATTTTGTACTTGCTGAATTCTTTAGGGTGCTCCCATAAGGGGGAACATTAAAAATACTAAAGGAACAAATTACTGTGACAACTGGTGGCTGCATTTCAAAACTACCCCGGTGCTAATTAAAATTACAGACCTGATCCAAAACCCATTGGAACCGATGGGAGACCTTCCTTGAGGTTGAACAAGCTTTGGATCAGGCCTTCGTCCTGCAATTTGAAATAAAAGTTCTACTGCACTCTGCATCCTTTCCCTGTTCATTCTGTTTGTAAGAGGGCTACTGGAGTTTGAAACCTTTAATTGAACAAATGGTGAGCATGAAGCAAGAAACATTTTAAGCTCTGATAATGACCTAGGGTCTTTTATTAATATTTTGCATCCAATAACCACTGCAAACAACTGTGATGCTCTTGCTGATTTGCCAAGTGTGGGAAGAGATGGCCCTTGTCCTTCTAGGATGTACTTGACTGAATTCAGTTCAGTGCTTTGGGAGAAGCTTTATAACTAGTTTAATGGGCTTAGGAGTATGGATAATCAATGCCTGCACTGGAAGAACATTCCCTAATAGTCCATAATGACTCCCGTTGTAAAGGAGTGCATTAAAAAAATTATAGTCTTCGACTCTTTATTGGGCTGGTGGTAAAAATTCAGCACAATCAGGGTGCTATTTCTTTATGATTGTTTCATTATTGTTTGTCTGACTCAGCAGCCATTCTCGGGATGAGAAGAAAAAGCCTAAGCAGGTCATCAGCTCTGGCTTATTGTTCCACATGGTACAAAATATGGAAGACTGCAGGCACCATCCATATTATATGTTTGCAAAATAGTGCATAAATGCTTTTCGGGGGGCAGTGGGGAGTTCTTCGGCACTGCGTGTTTAGAGCAGTAGCCACCACTGCATTGAACAGCGAGTTGGTTGCAAAGGGGATGGTTTAGCTATTAACTCTGTTGGATAAAGCTGCTTTGTGTTGGATGTTAAAATGATGCCTGTGCTTGCCAACAATTAGCACGCAGCTACCTATTCCTTACCTGCCACAAATGCTGCTATGAAAGAATAGTTGTGGTACTGTGGTGGCATTTTAACTAATTTAACATTATTGTTGGGACCTGTTGGACTGACTTGTTTTCCGCTCTCAAAAGCTCAAAATGAATAATCCCAATGGACGAAGCTGAGCTTCAAGTAGTCTTGGAAATACCTTATGAACTTATGGAAAGACGTTTGGTTAAGTTCATGCCTAGCAGAACGTTATTGCCTTGGATGGAATTGCAGCACATCCTGCAGCTACTAGGTCTATATTTGATGCATATTTTCTAACAGATTTATCCCTGCCTTGCTGGTATTAAGTAGCTGGGCAAACTGTACACATCAAACAATCAAGGAGATTACATCCATCCAATAAACATGTACAATGGTGATGAACTGGTGAATAATATATGGTTTTGTCTTGAGCCTCTGCACAGAAGTTGGAGCAAAACCAGATATTTGATTTGATAACTATAGCAAATAACTAAAATTCTGGATATCTAATTGATTAACTGATTGGTAACTTCATACCTCAGTGTCAACTGATTAATGAAAAATACCAATTAATACTGTCTTACCATTCCTGCATATCTGCTTTACCATGTAACTTATTTACCATTCTTCTGTGTTCATTACTGGTTTACTTTCAGACCAATAGAAAAGCTGCATCCAGCAGATTTGAATCAGGTATCCAATGGGAAACTGAGTTAAACTTTAAACCAGTGTCTGGATGGTAAACAGGAAATGAATTATCGGCAAATGGAAATAGCTAGTTACCATATTGCCATATTCTCTTTTGTGATTACCACAAAGTGGTAATATGATAACTTTGCTAAACCATTTAACCACAGAGCCAGTGTGGTATTATGGCTAAGTGTGCAATACTTGGCCCAGGAGGTAGGAGAGGACTGTTGTTCAAGTCTTGCTGTAGCCAGAAACTCCCAGGGTGACCTTGGGCCAATAGTCTCTCCGCCTAACCTACCTCACAGGGTTGTTGTGAGGATGAAAAGTTGTGTTATATGTAAAGCGCTCTGAGTGCCATGGCAGGGGGGTGTTATATAAAGATTATTATTATTATTATTATTGCTTGGTAATCATCATTATCAGTTCAATTGCTGCAAATCTGATGGCCACCAAAATCTCTGATTAACCATTTCAGCTGTAACAGGGATTATTTTCATTTTTAATATATTATCTGTAAGCTGATCCAGTTTCTATACATTTGTCCTGGATTTGATTATTATGAAGTAGTTTGGCTTGTATGTATTGTATATATAACTCACCCTTGGATATTCACAACTAAATGCAGAGATGAAAGCTTTGAATATTTTCACTCTCTGCACCAAACTTGGTCAGTACCATGTGCTACCTTAGTACTCCCACTTTTGAACCCAAGACTGTTCTGTGTAAAGACTTTGGGCAGGAACATTCACACAGATGTGTATTCATATGAGTATTCATGATGCTTTCTGCGATTAAAGCAAATGTGCAGGTTTAATTCAAGCAAATGCATATCAAGGGATGGACTGGGCTAGGAGGCTCCTCTCTGATGGAGCAGGCACTGGCCCTTTAATAGTAGTCTGCCCCATCACTTTTAATCCCACCTCCTTCTGGGGCTATAAATCTAACAAACCCAGAACTCCAAGTAGTTAGGAGTCTGGACAGATTGGGAGCTGTCCACAGTGCTGACGGGGATAGCTAAGGGAGGTGGCTCTAGCCTAGCTAATATCTGTCGGCCATCTGTCAGGGATGCAGTAGCTGTGGATTTTCTGCACTGAGCAGGGGGTTTGACTAGATGACCTCCGAGGTACCTTCCAATTCTAAGATTTTATGTTTCAGTTCTATTCCTAGACCGTTGTGCAGCTGGCACAAAGAGGGTAAAGAAGAGAAGGCCGTGCCAGCTCCTTTAATCTGACCTTGCTTTGCCAGCAGCAGGTGGAGGTAACACAACTGAACAAGGATGGCCATCAGAGCTTGCCAAGGAAGCATGGGGTTGCCAGCCAGGGATCAGGGTTATCCACAGCCCTGTCCCAGGTCTTTACAAGCCTGTCCCATCCCAGGGTAGGGATATTTTCTTGATAGTTTGCATCCAGCTGTAACTGTCCCTTGGCCATAATTGTTACCCTCAGTACTTCCAATATACCGTGAGTACAAGAAGGTGGTAGCACAAATCATCAAAGCCCCTAAGTGCCAGAAGTCCCAGAACAGAGAAGATTTAATGCTACAGCTGGAATAAACATTTGGTGTAAATACTGAAATGATTGATTTGGTGTATTTGTATCGATTTAAACCAAGCAGATACAAAGTGCTATTCATTTCCTGCTTTGTATGTCATTCTGAATATTCATTTTGGTGATTTCATATTTGCATATTTAGTTGCTTCATTTATTTGGTACTTTGTGCTTGCGTGGTTACTTAATTTATTATTATTATTATTATTATTATTATTATTATTATTATTATTATTGGTGATACTGTTTAGTGCTACTAGTACTGCAGCTCAAATGATGATGTGCCAAATAAATGTATTTATTTATTTAAATTTAATACTCTCCCCTGCCCCCAAAAAGCTCAGGGTGGCTTACAATATAAAAACACATACAATACATTAAAATCTTTTTTAAAAAACAAAACAAAAAACCACCCTCACTCCTAAATAACCCTCACCCTTTCCCTATCTGTCAAAAAGCATCCATGTGCTTCACTGCCAGAGATTCCCCACCTCCTTTCCCCTTTTGAGAATCTATGTTTCTGTGTTCTTTCTACATTAGCAGCAAGAGGATAGAGAGCAAAATGTTAACTCTCACACTTGCAGACATATGGGATCACTCACCACTCTGTGGGCAGCAGCCTTGGTTTCCTCTCCAGTGGGGCTGCTGGGGGCATCTATAACTATGAACAGCCAGACTGGGAATGTGCTTGGCTAACTGAGATGGACCCTTCCTGTATGCAGTGCTTCAGCATACAGAGCTGTCCTATTCACTGTTGATCAGACAAGATTAGGGCTGAAATGGCAATTCGGCACTCTCTGGTAACTGGCTGGATCTGCAGTACCCAATCTTCTCCAGCAGGGACTGGTTACCAAGCCATAGCCACTTATTGTTTGGTAGTTAACAGATAAACCATTTTACTGTTTTACATCTTTACCGAAAAATACAGCAGTGTGTCATTTCCCCATAATTCCTTTTATGTGTATTCTCCTTCCTACTCAGACCTGGTTTCAGACTAGCAACACTAATGTTTGGTAAAGTGGTAATATGGTAAAGGTAATTTGGTAAAAGCAGCAAGACAATCCACTTAACCGCTGAGGTTTCATCTGGTTACTTGGCTTCTCGGTTAGTCATTGTGATAATTGGTTGACTGCTGGATAACTGCCAAACTATCTAGAATGTTGGCTGTGAACAGTGGACTAAACATTTGCTATTCATTTCTGTTGTAGACCAGATCCACCTAGTCTACCATCATGTGGTGGGACTAGTTTTCATTTCACTGAACAGCTGATCATTACCATAGTGGTACAAAACTTCCTGCCTGTGTGACAAATCTGGTCCATAGTCTCCATGACTGAATTTTAAAAAGACAGTTGCTTAGATAGCTCTGATGGAAGTGGTGAGAAAAGGATAATGGAAAGTCATAGGTTCAAGGCTGCAACAAGTAAAGGAATAGTCTCTAGACATCAGCAAGTCCACCACACAGGAGGAAAACCCTATTATACCTTTCCTGAAGTAAATGTACAAATGCGAGATCATACCTTCAGGTTACCACACAGTCCAGATTTGAACCTGCAAGCTAGAGCTGAAATGGGTACTTAATTTAGTACCCATGGGTTATACCCATATTTTTGAGTATCATATCGAGTACTTGATGGGCTCCCTTGATGCCAATTGGTACCCAACTACCAGAAAAATTGGTAATTTCTGGTACTGATTTTTTTATTTTATCGATTAACTATTGGTATATTGGGATGAGAAACTGAATAATTGGCAAAATAATTGGGACCGGAAGTCAACTTCTGGGGCCAGAAGTCAACTTTCCAGGACAGAAAATAAAAAATAGGCATCAGAAGTCAAAGAATCAGGACAGAAGTTGAAAAATTGGGACCAGAAGTCGACATTCCAGGACATCAGGTCCCTGAATCAGGTCACAATCGGATACCGATTGCTACCTGATGTTGTTGGGTACTGGAAATTCATTGGGCATACCCATTTTTGCAGGTATTCACTTCAGCTTGACTTATCAGCTCTACGCTTGACTTATCAGTACCATGTGCCCTGTTCTATGACCAGAGCTATAGGAGGAAGAGCTTGCTGCAGCGTTTTGTTCAGCCAGCACGGGTAGGACAATACTTACTGCACAACAAGCTAGATAGCTGTTCCAGGTTCAGTTGCAGTGTGACTGAGCAACCAAGCTTTGTGGTCTCTGTGGCAGGGGTTACGTCTCAGACAGGGCCCCACAATATACAGGATCAATGGATAAACTTAAATGACAACATGAGCATGAAAAGGACTGACGTAGATCATTTATTTATTTATTTATTTATTTATTTATTTATCTATAAAAAAACTTAGTACCCCACCCCTCCTGACACAGCAGCTCGGGGTGGCTTACAAAAAACATTAAAACTTTAAAACATATAAAAACAACTCATAACAAGGAGGACTAAAAAATAAATCCCTTCCCCCCCCCCACACTCCCCCTACCCTTTACCCATCTTCCCTGCCAAATGGAAGGCAGAAGAGCCAGGTCTTACAACTATGTCAAAAAGAGGGGAGATCGGGCCTCTACCAGAAGGGAGTTGCACAGCTGCAGAGCGGCCACCGAGAACGCCCTCCCCATTGTGCCCCACCCCAGAATTATGGGCTCAAAAGTAGGGAGACTGAACTATGGAATGCCTATGGCAATTCAGAAGGGGGGCCTGCAACACATGAGGCCATGTCTGGTTGCACAGTCTACACTATTTGGGATCTGACCCTGAGACAGGGCATATAATGACCCCCTTGTTTAAAGAACTGATGGAACACGATGCAAAAGGTCTGTGGCATCTTCCTTCTCTTGCCATACCTTTTAACAAGATGGTGGATGCTGTTTGCACCATTCCTCAGGAGGGATCTGCCATGTTTCTTAATCACCTTCCTCCTTACTCCTTGATTATTTGACACAGAAGTCAAAGTCTTTATCAGTGCAGACCTCATGGAAAGATCAAGAAAGGAGAAAGCTGCACATGGGATGTAAATCTTTTGTATCAGCTAAGGTCTCAGGACATATTCACACCTGCGGCGGTGGCTGGCCCCACACAGATTTTGGGTCTGGGAGAAAGTGCAAGAGCCAAAATCTGCGTGGAGTTTGACCGGTGTGACTGCTCCCCCTCCCCCCCCCCCAATGCGGCTTTGCCAGAGATCACTGAGTTGGATTTCCTTGCTCTGTACTCTTCTGGGTGATCTTCGACAAAGCCATGCATGGGGGGGGGGGGGGGGAGAGGGTTTCACATTGGCCGAACTCTCATACAGGCAACTCAGCAACCTTTTGGCACATTATTAAAGGTGCAATCCACAAAGAAATAAATGGATGGTCAATTTCAATCCCAAAGGTCCAATGGGTGACCTTTTATAGGGATGTATTCTCTTGTCACCAGCTTACTGTTTGTTCCTTTTCAATATCTCAGACCTCTAGTTGGCCTCCAGTCGAAGAATTTGTAGTGGCTGAATTGATCAACCACCTTAAAAATGGGAAGGCCCCGGGTAAGGACTTAATACAAGTAGAATTTTTGAAATCCCACAAAGATTGGTGGGTTCCTTTTCTGGCATCTTTTTCACATGGGTAAATGAAACGGGCCTTATTCCTACAGATTGGGCTGAGACAATTGTGGTCCCTATATATAAAAGGGGGCCAGAGATTCGCCAGCGAATCAGCCTCCTTAGTGTCATTGGTAAATTGTATGCAAAATTTCTTGCAAGTTTTGTAATTGCATGGTCAAAGGAGATTAACATCATCTATCCTGAACAGGCTGGATTCCAAAAGAATCGGTCTGCTATAGACCACATTGTAACGCTGTCCCACTTAATAGGACAATATACCTGTAAAAACAAATGATTTTTTGCTGCCTTTATTGATTTAAGGACAGCTTTTGATTTGGTAAATAGAAACCTGTTGTGGGACAAATTAGAGAAGACAACAATGGATCAGAGACTATTGTATTTGTTACAAACTTTACATCTCAATACCTCTTTGGAGATTAAATATAACAAATATGACCATCTTACAGTATGCATTCCTACCTCTATTGGCATTCGCCAAGGTTGCATATTAGCTCCATCTTTGTTTAATTTTTATATTAATGATCTGGTGTCGATTGTGTCGCTCCCGAAATTCTGTCCTCCTAAGCTGGCTGCTCAGCTCACAGGAATTTTATTATATGCCGATGACGCAGTATTTCTTTCTCAGACATCTTTAGGCTTAAAGAAACAACTGATGGCTTTGACACAGTATTGTTTTAATAGCAAACTTCAAATTAATTATAGTAAATAAAAAGTACTGGTCTTTGGCAAAGAAAAGAAAATGTACAATTTGTGCCTAGGCCTCCACCCTATCCAGCAGGTTCATCAATACAAATATCTTGGGGTAATCTTTCAAGATTCCAGTTGCTGGAATAACCAATATAAAATGGCCTCTAACATGGCCTTGTGTACCAAAGGGGCGATTATGCATTTTTTTCATAAGAAAGGGAACAACAAGGTTATGATGGCAATCAAACGGCAAGGTTATGATGGCAATGCCAAAATTAGGGTGCAATTACTTTACGGGACGGCAGTTTGGGCTGTCATTTGTCCTTTTAACTTGGAGATTATACAGATGGAATTTTTGAGGAATATCCTTCAAATTCCAATTGGAATCCCCTCAGTGGCAATAAGAGCTGAATTAGCCCAAGTGAGCTGGAACACTACAGCGCTTATATCTATGGCTGAGACTTAACATCTCTAACCAGACTGGACTCCTGAGACATTTAGCGCAGGATTCTTACAAATCTTCTTGGGCTGTGCTATGGACCGGCATATACAAATGCTTGGATTCTTGTTGCCATACTTCCTTCTGAGGGGTTTCAAGGCAGCGAAAATCAAATTATCCCTTAGATTGAATGATATTGCCTACCAGCAGGATTTATCTGTGATTGCTGCAACCCCGTCATTGGGCCCTTATTCTGATTTGGCTCCTGTACAAGGGAAAATTGCCACCTACTGGCAATATCATCTTAGACAGGTTGAGGCTAAACTATTTTTCCTGGCCAGAGTAAATACTTTAGCTACGATGGTCCTGGAAGGGTGTCATCTGGCCATACCTTTTGGTCAGCGTCTGTGTCCCTTCGATCAAAGTGAAGTAGAAAAGAAACAGTAGGACATGTTCTTTTGGGGTGTCAGCTCTATCAGGCTTTGAGATTGCAATATCTGATGCCTTTTATGATCAGACATCAGGGAAAGCAATCTCAGAGCTTCTTATTATTTTCTTGGCAGATGTATGTTCAGATCTCACACATACGGTGATTAAATTTTTGGTGCAGGCTTTTCACAGGAGGGATAATTTTCTAAAGTTTAAATCTCTTTAAATGTTAAAATAATTGTGTCTATTCTCCTTGGTAAGAATAGTGAAAATTTATTTTCTATTAGCAGTTTTAGGTTACTAGTTGATTAGAGGGAGAATTTTTTATATTTGTTTATTATTGTGTTGGTTTGCTATGTTCTTACGTTTATGTATATATATTATACACAATTTTTATACAATATTGTATTTTATGGCTTTCTCCTGTTGGATACACTACAAATAAATTTGAAACCTTTGAAACCATTAGCCGAACTCTGCACAGATTTTGGTTTGTGGGAGCCAAAATTTGCATGCTGCCGTAGGTGTGAATGTGGTCTTAGTGGATTATTTTATTCCATTTATTTATTAGCAATTATTTATTTTATTTACTTAGTTAGATTTGTTGGCCACCTCCTCATGCCACAGCAGCTCGGAGCAGCTCACAACAAGCAAAATCATAAAAATATAATAAGTTAAATACAAGAATAATTAATAAAATACTAATAAGAATAAAAATATAAAACCAATACAAAACCTATCCCATGGCAAAGTTAACACCCCTCCCAACCCCCCTCACCCGTCTCCCTCGTCAAAAACCTGGCAGAAGAGCGAGGTCTTACACTGTCTATAGAAAGAGGAGAGGTCTGGAGCCAGGCAGACTGCTGTCGGGAGGGAGTTATATCTAACCTTTCTCCAAAGGCTCAGGGCGACTTACATTTAAAAAAATAAAATACAGTATAAAAACATTTTAAATACAACCCCCACAAAACCCAATCCACTCCCACCCTCCAACAACCTCCCACCTAATCTCTCTCCCTATCCTCCAGCCCATCCTCCCCCTTAGAATTAACCCCTCCACCAATTCAGTCCCCACTGCCAAAAGCCCAATGGAACAAAATGGTCTTACATTGCCTTCAGAAGGCCACCAGGCTAGAGCACAGGCGGACCTCCTGAGGGAGAGAATTCCATAACAAAGGTGTGATGGCTGAGAACTCCTCCATTATAGGCCGTTTTTACATGGACGGCGCAGCAGCGCCGATGGGTGGAGATGGGTGTGGATGGGTGGGTGAGCACACCCAGCGAACCCCCGGTGGCACCGAGCAGGGAGACATTTACATGGACAGTGCTGTGGGGGTTTGTCAGAAGGAAAGGGGAGGAGCCGGAAAACACCCAGCACCCAAACACCCATCCCGGGGAACACCCAGCAAACACCCGTGCAAGTACACGGCCGGCCGGGACCGGGAATGGTGGGGAAGTCCCGTCCGGCACAGCGATGGCACAACATGGCTGACTGAGGGCAAAGAAGCCATGCAATGTGGCCCTGCCCCCCCCATCCGCCAGGACCCGCGCAGGCAGGGCAGGAGGGACAGGGGATGGGATGACAGCTGCTACAAAGGAGCCAGCTCCACACAGCCCAGGCACAGAGCCGAGACCACCCAGCGCCAAACCGCCCCTCCCCAACACACCCCCACAGCAGAGCCGCACACACTCAGCAGGCAGCAGAAGCACACAGGAAAGAGCACACGGCCCATGGGGGGCAAAGAAAGGGGGGGAAGGGTCCCACACAACACAGGCAACCCCCCCACACACACACCCAGAGGCACCAGCACAAGGGGAAAGGTCACAGAAAAGCACAATATGGACATGCCAGGAAAGGAACACAAAAGACTTTAATAAAAGATGGGGAAACAGCAACAGGGAGCAACAACAAACAACAGGGCAGGGAGGGGGAGGGGGCAACAGAAGGAGAGGGGGAACAGCACCAGCTCAGGCAGGCCCAGGGCAGAACCCCGGTCAATACGGCCAGCGACCTTGCACCAGCACTCGGCCTGCACGTGTTCCAGCTGCTGCAGCTGCTCCAGGATGAGCAGGAGGAGCTTCACTAACTCCCCCTGCTCCCGGGTCTGCTCCATGATCATGGCTTGCACTGAAGGGGAGAAAGGGAGAGGGGACAGCCATCAGAGCGGGCTGCGGGCACCAAGGAACAGAACCACCCACGGAGGGACACAGGCACAAGGCCCAGCAACGTGGCAGCACACTCACGGATGCCATCGAACAGCTGACCTGCATGTCCCAGACTGCCCGCTCCAGCTGCAGGACCATAGCCCCCAGGCACAGGCTTGCCAGCAGCACGACAACAGTAGCTTCAGGAGAGAAGGGACAGGGTAATGGGGAACACCCACACCAATGGGCCCTGGGAGGGCCGGGGGAAGTGACACCACCAGGGGAACACCTCCCACACACAGAGTGCCACCACTCGGAGGACAACCCGGACCCCTGCACCAAGGGGGAATGGAGGGGCCATAACCCGGGGACAGCACAACCCCAACGCACGCTCATCCGCCCACCGCCCATGGTGCCACCGCCCATCCATCGCCACTACCAATGACGAACTGTACCAACAGGGGGTGACAGCAGCGGGTAGTGGAGGGGAGGGACATGGCCACACCAATGCACAGGCAATGCCAGGGGGTGCCTGGACGACTGACCACCCCCTATACCACCCCAGGAGCAACCCCAGGCAGCAGCACCCAGCAGGGAGGCAACCAGGGGAACACACACCACACAGCCAGTGCCCACCCCAGAGGCCCGGAGCCCCCCGGTATACACCAATCACACTCCCTGCACACAACCACACAGATGGGGGAAGGAGGGCTGCCACAGGGGAAGGGGCACCCAGCCGCCACAGCAGCAACAGAAACAAGGCAGGACAGGACATCACAGTATAGCATTCCTTTATCGGTGCCAGGGAAAGTGGGCCCCCAAGCACATAGAGGCAGAGCAGGGGGGCTCTGGGACCCCCGCGACCAGGCACAAGAGGCACAACAGGAGGGTACAGGAGCNCATGGTGCCACTGCCCATCCATCGCCACCACCAATGATGGGCCTCACCAACAGGGCTAGTGGGTTGGGGGGGGGGGGCTGCGAGCCAGGACTCCTGGGTTCTCGGACATAGAGGCAGAGCAGGGGGGCTCTGGGACCCCCGCGACCAGGCACAAGAGGCACAACAGGAGGGTACAGGAGCACCCGCGCAGGGCGGGGAATGGCACATGGGCAGCCCCAGTGGGAAGGGGCAGCGGTCACACAGAGGGGGCAATGGGGTCCAGGGTCTCCAGGCGGTAGTCAACAGTGAAGCAGAAGGCAGTGCACAGCCTGCTCAGAGGCCTGGGGGGGGGCTATGCACTGTCCTGGGCACCAGGGTGGCAGTGAGCGGGTGGCGGCGAGGGGATGCTCAGGGATGGTCTGGTGAGCGCTCCTGGGCTAGACCCTCCCAGGTGAACAGGCCCCTTCAGAATCCATGACTGTGCATGTGAGCATCCACCAGGTAGCGTGGAAGGAGAGACTCTGCACCTGCGGCTGCAGCCCTTATAGCTGGAAGGTCCCTCACCAATCGAAGGGCATCGAGCTCTGCTGCAGTGGGGTCCCCGGTCCAGAGCGGGCCACCAACCTCGGGGGACAGCAAGCCCATGTACCACAGTAGGGCCCCCACACCCGAGGTTGCGCATGGGATGTCGTGAACATGCAGGAGGCTGCCAGTGTACTGGGAAGCAACAGGGGGGCTCCCAACCAGCAAGGCGAGGCTGTACCCGGGTAGCTCCATCAGCATGACCTCTGCAGTAGTCCGTGGCACCACAACGGTGGGCACATGCCCCCAAGGAGGCTGGCACAGGGGGGCGAAGGCAAGCTCAAAGGAATGGGCATGGCATGCTGGGGCCCTGACATGGTGACCCATCATCCACATGTACCACAACAGGAGTCGGAAACCATCCCCTGCCGACTGGGGGTCGCCCACCAACAGCTGCACATCAGGCTCAGCCAGAGGCCCCCCAACAGCATGTCCGCACAGGGAGACCCCCCCTTCCTGACATCCCAGGCTGAGGGCCCCGCAGAAGGGCCAGCCATGGCAGAAGTGGGGGTCGCACTGGGGAAGCAACAGGCAGGAAACGGAGGGATAACGCAAATGGGACAAGCACACACNCCGCAGAAGGGCCAGCCATGGCAGAAGTGGGGGTCGCACTGGGGAAGCAACAGGCAGGAAACGGAGGGATAACGCAAATGGGACAAGCACACACCGAGCGGATTCCCTCACCCACAGATGGCCTTGCATGCCAGAGATAAGCAGGCTCACTGTGGACAGGGCTTCGCAACCCACACACAAGGCAGTGGGATGCTGCACAGCTGCCGAGATAAGAAAGGGGGACACGGCCAGGCAATGCGCTGGGGCTCAGAGCCGAGCCAGGCACTGCATCCACAGTGGGCACTGCTGCAGCTTGCAAAGGTGGACCCAGGCTGGGGGGACGCCAGTGTGGTTGCGGGGACAGAGGTACCCAGGGGTGTGCGTGGTCCCATCCCCCCTGGCAGGGAAGTGGCCGGCCCACTCACGGGGATGCTCAGCCAGTCCCAGCACCTGCTTGCTGCCCCAACACAACCCCAGTGCAGCACCAACCTGTGCCTGGCCCCCACCGACCTAGACAGTACATAAGTGACACGTTGCAGCTGGTCGGGTGTGGGCCGGAGGGGCAACAGCATGGGACCATGCAGCACACAGAGAACGGCGATCCTGGGCTGGGTGCTAATGGGGGAGCTCCTGCGACACCAGGGGAGAGTGGGCTGTGGGCAGAGGCCAGACAGCGGAGTGCACTGTGTTCATGGCGCGTGCCAGCGGTGTGTGGCAGGGAACGGAAAACAGAAGTACCATGCTGCCGGGGGACAGGGACCCACTGCCCAGAGCCATGCTGCTGCACCTCATGGGCGTGGGCCTCTTGCTGCTGGACATGCTGCTCTGGCGGATTACCCTGCTCTGCCTGCAGAGCCGGCGGTCCGCCCTCCTGGGAGCAAGGCGGCAGAGGGCAGAAAACCTCAGGAGGGTAGCGCTCGTGCGATGGGCAAGGCGGGCAGCCATCCGACACCTCACCCTGATGGGCTCCACAGTGTCCCTGCACCGGTGCCCTGGGCCGGGCCAGTGCCCCCGTACTGACGTGCCCAGGGAGGGGCAACCCCGCGCAGCTCTGAGGGGAACCGGCATGGCATCTGCCACCCCATTGCTGCCCAGGCAGTCGACTGCCACCCAGCGCTGGACCCATACCTGTGTCTGTAGGCCAGGGACCCCCTGCCACACTGCAGGGCCCTACGTGTTACCCGCAGCCGGCCCTCCAGTCCATGTGTAGCATACTGTGTCCTGTGAATGGTTCCCGTGAGTTGCCCAGCGGTGAGTGCCCTTCCCATTGTTGTCGGCCTTGGGTTGTGCTGGCCCCACACATGCCTGCTGGCCAACACAAGCCGGGTCACATGAGTGGGTCCAGTGCACACCGAATTCTGACACCTCAACTGCATGAGGCATCGCTGGTGTACCTTCCAGCCCCACCAGCAGGTCAGGGAGTTCATGGAGCCCCCGACCTGCCTGTGCCCCTCTGCATGCCCCCCAACCCAACCCCCACCCCCACCCCCATGTCCCCAGATAGAGGAATCAACAGCAAGGGATAGATACAACTCCTTTATTGGGGGGACATGTACAATTGAGGGGGTAGGGCTCAACATTGTGAGTGGCCTCTCCCCCTCTTGGCTGCACCATCGGGACTCGCTGGACTGCATGCCTTGGCTGCAGCTGACCGCAGGGCTCTCTGGGCTGATGGTCCGGCCTCCCTGTCATCCACTGGCTGCTCCACACTGGCCTCTGCTGTTGTTACCTTCTAGGGGGAACAAGAATGGGTTAAGGGTCCATCATGTGCACTCACCGCTGTCCCTTGTCAGTGCACTGGTGCTTAGGTGCCCCATAGGGGTCTGGGGAGCCCCCTCCTCCCCACACAAGCAAGGTATGTGCCATGGGGTGCTCCCTGACAGTGCCCCCTGCCCCCGTGACGGGCCACCCATGGTATGACGGCACCTGCTCTGTCACTTACAGAGGCACTGGGCAGGTACACATGCCCCTGGCAGTGGCTGTCACTGCCCATCTGGTGTACCACGTGTGTGGAGCGTGGGTTCCACAATGTGTTCCCTACCGGAGTCCTGCCTCACACAGGTCCCCAGTTTCCCATCACCCCCCTGTGTTGCACCCCACAACTCCTGGGGCCCCGGGGTGCCTAGGCCTTACCTGTGGGGGTGGAGTGGCCTCCATGGGTAGTTTCTCAACCTTTGGTGCATGGTCTTGGGGTGGGGGCATTGCCTCCCGGTGGAGGGGTCGGGGTGGCAGCGGCAGCAGAACCATGGGAGGTGCAGACTGGACGGGCAGCCCCGCAAGTGGGTCTGGAAGGCCCATGTGGGGGAGGGGGGCCATGTGGACCAGGTCAGGATAGGGTTACTGCTGGGGGAACCACGGGTGACCAAGGTGCAGGGGGGGGCACCGGCACCAATGGGAAGCCAGCATGGTTTTGGTTGGCTGCCGACCCTCCTTCTGTGGCATGGCGTGTCCTGTCACGTTGGGGGTCCCGCCACAGGGCCTCCATGGCCTCCCCCATGAGGTCCATGAACCGTGCGGCCTGACCCTCCACCCTGTCACAGGCGTGCTGCTGATCGCGTTGGAGGTTGGCAGCCTGGCACCTGTCCCAGAGGTGCTCAGTGTGGGACCGGGCCATCATGGCAACCAGGATCTCCTGGTCCCTGTCCCCCTCACCTCTGATGAGCTCCCTGGTGAGTGAGAGCTCACGGGAGTGCACCTCGGCTAACCATTGAAATTCCACCAGCAACTCCCTGCTGAGGTCCTCCCTCCGGCACCAGTTCCTGGCCCGCATCTCTCGGTTCTGCTCCACACTGCCGGCAGCTGCTCCCCTCGTCAAGCGGGCACCTGATCTGTGAACGGGAGGTTGGACAGAACGTTAGTGAACCCAACCACTGTGCTCCACTGCCCGCTACCATATGTCCAGGGGTGCCTGGTGGGGCGGCCCCCATATTCTGACTTCCCCCCTCTTCCCTTCCCCTTGGGATCCTCCTGCCATGTCCTCTTGTGGGATCAGCCCCCAGGCACAGCTCGCTGCAGGTGGGGCCCGTGTCCGTCCTGTGTTCCGTGCAGGCCGCTGTTGGTCCACTGGCCTCCCCCACCTGCCCCCCCGTTGGGCCCTTCTGAGTGCAGTTGCCCGCCCCAGGGTGGCCACCACTGATCTTCCAGCCCCCTCTGCACCCAGGCCCTCCATGGCCTGTGAGCCCTGCCATGGAGGATGGCCCACCTTGTGATGGGGGCGCTGCCTGTCCCCCCTCGTCCTCCTCCTCCTCCTTGACCTCCACCTTGTGCACCTCAAGGCTGCCTTGAGCTGCAATGGGAGGGGGTTTCATTAGTGTTTGCCAACCCCCGTCCCCAACCACAGTGGCTATGTCCTGGCCGATCCCACCCCCACCCCACCCCAGCCCCGCTGGGGTGCTCATACCTGGATCCTGTTCCTCCAACTCCTGGGGGCTGTGCCGGGTATCCGCTTGCTCCACGAGCAGATAGTAACAATTAGCTCCTTGGGTGATACTCTGTACAAAGAGGTTTCCGCACAACAGACTAAATTACTATGTTCCTGCCGAGGAAGAAGACTCCTAGCACCTGATAAATCACCAGAATTTGGAGCCTCAGCTCCCAGTGTGGGATGTCCTGCCCTATAACAAACATTCCCCGTCCCTCCCAATGATAACAGGCAATTTGGGGGGGATAAGCCTGACTGCCACTCAGAAGCCTAGTACCCTCACCACACCAGTTACCATGGCAGGCAAGTAGATTCAAAGTCTTCAGTTTATCATTCAGCTGATTCAGCTGTAAAAACATGAATTTCAGTGTCTCGGTTGTGAGTGCAACGTGATTAGAGAGAAAATCAGTCAAGCCTGCCTCCTCATCGATGCCCCCACCTAGAACAGCAACAGGAGACCACAGCCCTTCAGTGATAGGGCTTCCCAGGGCGGTAGGAGGCAGTGAGACCTGCAGCTGGCCACCCGGCAACAGTGCGGGAGAGGACAGTGATGAAAATCGATTACTCACTGGAAGATCAGAATAGACTCCTGGAGAGCCGTCAGGCTGGTCAGGATAGTTACCGACCAAAAAACTATCCATCTGTCTTTGTTTTAACATTTTGTCCAGCAGCAGAGAAGAGGTGACAACCTCCGCCCTTGGTCGCTTAGATCTTTTCATCATCTGCCGTGCAGCGCAGTCCCCAAACAGCAGCTTTAGCAAGTCAAGCCCTATTCTCCTCAACACCACAGTGCCTGGCTCCTGCTCCTTGTCACGCTGAAGGGCACGCAAAAGGGCAGGTCCTTGTGCGCGTGGCTCTTCAGCGCTCGACCATGGTGCGCAGCTGTGGCGTGCACCTACGGCACGCCCATAGGATGCCTGGCTGCTTTATGTCCTGCTACTGGTGCAGGCTCCACCCCCGGCTTCAATCCCAGCAGCAGCTGTCAGGTAGCTGGATAATTAGGTTCGCTATTCTGACACCCTGCTTCTCACCGCCCTGGCCGTAGGATGCCTGGGTACTTTATGTCCCGCTACTGGTGCAGGCTCCGCCCCCGGCTTCAAACCCAACAGCACTGTCAGGTAGCTGGATAATTAGGGTCGCTATTCCGACACCCTGCTTCTCACCGCCTCGACCGGAGGATGCCTGGCTGCTTTATGTCCTGCTACTGGTGCAGGCTCCACCCCCGGCTTCAATCCCAGCAGCAGCTGTCAGGTAGCTGGATAATTAGGTTCGCTATTCTGACACCCTGCTTCTCACTGCCCTGGCCATAGGATGCCTGACTGCTTTATGTCCCGCTATTGGTGCAGGCTCCGCCCCCGGCTTCAATCGCAGCAGCAGCTGTCAGGTAGCTGGATCCTGCTTCTCACCACATCCCAGGTTCTCTCCAGCTCCATGGTCATCTTCCTTCAGGAACAACCTCTGTCAGAGATGTGCTCTCTTCAGTGTCCAAAAAAATAAAAAATAAATAAAAAATGGCCAACTGCCCTTGTGGAGCACTCCATTAGATGTAACGGAGCATCTGCGATTGCTGCTATGTAAGCAATATCTCCTCTATTGTTATTATTGCCAGTGTAAGGGACCATCATATGATGAAAATTCTTTTCAATTCCCCATTTTGGGTTGCTATAATTTTGGAAAGGCTAAAATTTTTAAAGGGTAAAGCAGTTTATATTTCTAGGGTGGCCCAGGTTGACTCGGACTGCTTTCAAATGGCAGAGGTTGCCCATTATCCTCAAAGGAAGGGTATTGTTCCAGTGCACTCCGATTCTCGGGTGCCCCCGATCCCAGCCGTGCTTGAAGCACCTCCGCCGTCTGTGAAGGGCCCCCTTGTTCCATTGGACAGAAATGCACATGGAGGAAGGGGTCCATTGGCTGGGTTGGGTAGGATGGATCTGTCTGGCAGCAGGGCGTTGAGTGCAGTCCTGGCAGCTCAGACTTCTGTAACTCAGCCTCAGTCGGGCGGCTCAAATCCCGACCAGCTGCTGCCCTTGGTGGAGGGTGATAGTCTGGGAGGAAGGAGTATGGAAATAAACCAGGTGCCTCTAGGGCTGCCTCAGGCAGTGAAATCTAGCCTGGTGGTCTCTAGTTCGGATTCTGCTCAGGCTGCTCTGCAGGCCAGTCAGAGGGGACTTTGGGATAAGCTTGGATCCCTGTCCAGAAGACTGGGGACTATAAATCCCGATGGACAATATTGGGCTCTCTGTTTGGGTGGGATGGAAGCCGGAGTTATGGGAAAGTGGCCAAAGTCTCTGCCTCTCCTCTTCAATGCCCAACCTCTTCCTCCCTAGTGGAGCTGGTGGAGAGTGTCGGGTCAGGGGCCAATCGGGTTCCTTGTGCCCTATCTTCAGGTTGTAGGGCAGCTTTATCCACTGAGTCATCCTTCTCGCAGGTGACATGGCTGTCCTCCTCCTTGATTGTACTGGATGAGGTTGATATGAGGAGGGAGAGGCTTGATGGTGTGGGGCCTTCTTCCCCCAGCCAATCTGTTCAGGATCCTGGCTTGGTACCAGTTTCTCCCCAGGGTTTGGTTCAAGACCATAATGGGGACAGTTCCCCCCAGCCATGTGTGACTCAACCCTTGGATAAATGACACTGTCAAATTCAAATTTTTCAAATTTTTATTCGGCACAGACTTCCATCATGGCCAGACATATACACACATACAACAAAATGACATACACTGTAAAACATATAGTACACAAAAACTAGTCCATATGAACCCATACGGACAATTCCAAAACTGTTGATGGCATTTGATAACATATCTTAACACCATAACTAAACATACTACATGGCAACAGTGAAATATCGAATATGGTAAGGTCAGAAAATCCTCAGTAATGATTAAGGCCAAGGCCTACTAGCCAAATGCCATCCATATATTGACGCATCTGACAGAATAGTATTCCAGTGTACATCAGGTTAAAGAAAAGACCAATGCCTTACCAGTAGCCCATATCCCCTATTTGGTACCCAGACCAGGCACTCCAATCTGGTATTTACTAAGATTACCCCCGTTTGATAACTGCATAGAGATTTTTGTCCTCCTTTTGTCTGCCAGGAGAAGAAATGATGCGACGGCAAATAGATCTTTAGGCTGTGTCAAGTTCGTCAAATACACAAAGAGGTCCGTATAACTAAACTTCCTACCTGCTAACACCGGAACCAACCAAATCTCCCTCAAATGGATGTAATAGGGGCATTTAATGAGGATATGATCCCATGATTCAATTTCTGACAGGGAGCAGTGACACTTACGCTCATCGTAGGGAGTCTTAGCAAACCTACCCTCAACAACTGCAGACTGAATCATCTCAAATCGGAATAGGGTATAATAGTGCCTCAGGTGTTTATTGCTCAGGACATCCAAACAGAGTTCTCTCCTAAAGAAGATCTTACTAGCAGCCAAAAGTGGAGCGACATTCCATGTCCCTAGCACCGCTAGATCTTCCTGCATTACTATATCCCTAGACCTTTGTGCAATAATACTTTCCATGAAGGGGATCGGCTGTCCCTGGAAGCATTGAAATGAAAAGCCCAACTGGCTTAGCAACCCCACCAAATGCCCTAACCATGGATATACCTGGTTGCCCTCATGCCTCAACTTTTCCCCGAAACACAGAGTCTGTAGGGAATCCAGAGAGGCACCCAAAATCCTAAGCCAATACCTCAAAAACACCAGCCTGCAATGGTGCTTAATTGGCAGCACTCCCAACTCTGCCCAGATAATTGCACCTGGAATGCTCGTCCCTACCCTAAGGATCCCTCTAAGAAAGCAGTTAACATATGGTGCAGAAATTGTTACAAATAAGGAATGGTTGGCCTTAGAGAGGGTCCAAATGACACTGTCACTCGGACATAGATACCCCTACCCTGAAATTCCTTAGCTGGAATATTGCGGGGTGGAGATCCCGCCGGCTGGATGTTGACTTTCTTCCCTTCTTGTCTGGTTACAATTTTGTTTTGCTGCAAGAAACCTGGGCTTTATCTGATTTGTCATGTCCTGGGTTCTCAGTGTTTGCTTTGCCTGCTACCCCCGCTGCTGGGCCTGGTAGGCCGAGTGGGGGTCTTGCTCTTTTGGTCTCCTTGGACCAACAAGTAGAAATTCAACTTTGTGATTCGTTAGGAGCCTACTTTGTCCTGTATCATTGTTTGTTCTCCTCAGGGCTGAAGCTTCTGTTAGGGAATTTTTATCTTCCCCCTTCCTCTTCCCCCTTTTTTCCTTCTGACTTCTGGTCTGAAGTCTGTAGGAAATTACATGGTTTTGTAGCCTCTATCCTGGGGCTATTTTGCTCTTTGGGGGTGATTTCAACATAAGATTGGATAATTCTATCTCAACTGCGGAGCTCCTTAGGCTTGACGACTCTGAATATTTTCCCTGCTTACGCTCTTCAAGTCCTGGGGTGGGCTGCTTGAGGGATTTCTTGTCTACCTTTGGTCTTATGATACTAAATGGCTGTTCCAGGGGGGATTATGAAGGGGCTTATACTTTTCATTCAGTCAGGGGCTCTAGTGTTATTGATTATTTTTTATTATCAGAAACTTTTTTCCTGAATGTTTGTGAGCTTCAGGTTGTTCCAAGATTTGAGACTAATCACTTCCCGCTCTCACTTCTGCTATCAGATCCCTGCAAGCTGCATGTGTTAGGGTGGGGCCCTGAGGTTGTAACCAAAGGGGTGGGGACAGGCTTAATGAGGGTTAAGTGGACTGAGGACCTTAAGGTAGCTTTTGCGGATTTTATCCTACAGCCAGAGGTTAAGGAGATAGTGGGTAGGATTGCAGCTTTGGAAGGGAATTATCTTGCGGAGTATGATAGATTGCTGGGCCTCTTACTCCCTCTTTTGGCAGTTGAAAAACCAGTGGGCTTCTGCTTAAGGAACCCTCCTTCTTGGTTTGATAAGGACTGTAGAACCCTAAGGAGTAAGTTGCGTCGGCTGGCCAATAGGCTAAAGAAAAATCCCTCTCCGGTTCGCAGGTTGGACTTACAAGCCACTCGGAGGTGCTATCGTTATAGGATCGCACTTAAGAGAGTAGAATTTCAGAAGCTGAGGTGGGCTCAGTTGCTGAAGACTTCCTCACAGACGACCAAAAAGCCTTTTGGGACCTTGTTCGTCCTGGTTGGTGTAGAGATAAAGCCTTGGTAATTTCATCTGATCGCTGGGCTGAGTTCTACACAGGGATTTTTTCTATACCCCAGGACAATATGATTCTCCTATCCCCAGGAGTCTGCTTTCCCAAGTGGCCCCCCATTTCCAAGGAGGAAGTGATTGCCTTTATTGCCAAACCCAAACTCAGGAAAGCCCCTGGCGAGGATTTTGTTTCTCCTGAGTTGCTGAAAGCTGACCATGAATGGTGGGCTGATTTTTTGGCCCCCCTTTTTTCCTCAATAAACTCCTCAGGGGAAATCCCCAAAGCTTGGCATAATGGCATAGTGGTCCCATTGTTTAAGAAAGGTGACCCTTCCAAGCCAGGGAATTATCGCCCCATCTGCCTTTTAATTATTATTGGGAAACTGTACACTCATTTTTTGTTGGGGAAACTGTTAGAATGGATAAAAGAAAGTAACATCCTGGAACCCGAGCAGGTAGGGTTCCAGAGTGGGGAATCCATCTTAGATCAGATTTTGGTTCTTTCCCTCCTTTCCAAAAAGTATATCGCCCGGCAGGGGAAGTTCTTTCTATGTTTCATAGACCTTTCTATGGCCTTTGATTCTATAAATAGGGAAAGGCTGTGGGAGAAAATGAGGGCTACCTCGATCGATTGGCGGCTGCTTTTCCTACTGATTAAGATTCATTCCAGCAACCAAATCCAGATTCGCTCAGCACCTGCTCAGCCGCTTTCAAGAGGAGTTAATGTAGGTAGAGGTGTCAGGAAAATAATCCCCTGTATTATTTAATTTCTTTTTGAATGACACGATCCCCTTCCTGAAGGGCTATGACACTCATGCTCCTTGTATAGGTCCTAGGAGAGTGCCGGCTCTTCTGTATGCGGACGATACGGTTTTGATTTCCCAAACCATGGTGGGCCTAAGAAGAGCACTGCAGAGGTTCGGGAAATACTGTGACAGGGAAGGCCTGAAACTAAGGTCATGGTACTGGGGAGGCAGGGGATTAGGAAAATCCATTGTTGGACTATTGGAAACAACCTTATTGACAAAGTAAATGAATTTAAGTACCTGGGTGTGATTATTTTCTCTTCCTTGAGTTGGAATTCTCACTTTAAGGCAGTGGTGGCACAATCTAGGAGTTCCTCGGCCGCTATTTTGGGGTTTTATCACACCCGGGGGGGAGAGTGGTGCTACCAGCTTTGTGACTTTTTAGGGCTTTTTAGGACCCAATGCCTGTACGCCTTCCCTGTTTGGGGTTTCTCTTTTCTGACCCGCTTGGAGCCTGTTCAGAATTGGGTCTTGCGATCTATCACAAGAGGTACCCCCCAGGTTATTCTGAGGCAAGAAACTGCAAGCCTGTCTATCAGAACCCGGGCCCTCCAAACCCTTCTGGGGTACTGGGTCAAGGTGGTTTTATTTCCTCCTCAGGATAACTCCCTTCTGACTCTGGTGGTGGGAACAGGGCTTCTTAATTTATGGGGAAGCCTGGTGGAAGGTGAAGTCAAGTCTCTAGGGTTCTCCAGAGAAGCCCTGGGATCCTTGGGCTCCAAGGAAGCTGTAGGCCTCATTAAGAGGAGACTAATGGATCAGGAGCTCTAAATGGAAAGGGCCCTGATGTCTAGCCAGAGGGTTGCTCCTAACTATCCTTTGGTCAGCCCCTCGGGTCTGGGGAATAGCTAGCTTTATTCATGGCAGGATTCTAATCAGCATAGGGCTTTCACGTGCTTTCGCTGTAATGTCTATCCCTCTGCCCTGGTAGATGGCCGATTTAGGGGTATCTCCAGACTTGAAATAGTCTGCCAACTATGTGACCTACAGGAAGTCGACTCATGTAGGCATGTTTTTTTTCATTGTACAGCCCTGAAGGGACCCAGGCAAGCTCTGTTGGACAGATATATCCAGGTCTCTCCTGATTTGGGGGCTTTGGTAAGGAATTTCCTGAATGGGACAGATTCAGTGCTCTCTAGAACGGTTTCCAGATTTTGCCAAATTTTTATACGTCAAAGAGCAGCATATTTGGCCACCCATGCGGGTGGGGCAGTAGAAGTCCATGGTTGATTACTGTTGGGCTCAGATGATTTTCTCCTGCTGTAATGTGCATTTGGAAGTTTGTTTTTAGTTATGTTTATGATGTATTTGTTGGATTTTGTAACAGCCTATGGCTATACAATAAATATTACTACTACTACTCCACTTGCTCCGCGTGCCCCCCCTGTCCCTGTGGCCGGTTGGCCTGTGGGTCATGTGGGCGTGCACGGAGTGTGGTGGTCTGGTGCTTGGATCCCCGGGGCACCTCCTCCCCCTGTGGGATGGGGCTGTCCCCTCCTGCTTCATGGCTGGCCTCACCAGGGGCACCCCCTCTACCTCTGTGCGGTCTGTCAGGGGGGCTTGTGTGGTGGCCCTGTGCCTGCCCCTGGCGAAGGTGCTGCCGTGTGAGAGGGAGGCCACAATGTCCCCATCCATGCAGAGGAATTTGTCCAGCTCCTTCTGGGACTTGGCTGTGCTGACTCCATCTGCCCACTGAGGGGGGTTTGCTGCTGCTTCTGCTATCACCGCTGCCACTCCACCACTCCATAGGATCCTTGGGACCTGCGGGGAAGGGAAAGAGAATTGTGAGTGCAGGGGGGGGGATTTTTTCTGTTCAGGGCTACGGAGAAAGGGTGTGGGGTGTAGGGGGGTGGTGGTGGAGGGGGTTGGTGAGGGCTCTTTCCATTTAGAGCTCCTGGTGGCAGCAGGGGGGGGGCATCAGGAGGGTTATTGGTGGTTGGGGGGGTGCCCAACCCCTGTGAGAGAGGGAAGTTGAGCGGGGGGGGATATGTCTCCTACCGGCCACTGGTGGCAGCAGGATGGCCCAGGGGACTGGGGGGTGATTTTGGGGGGTGGAGTGGAACTCCGACCGACTTCTCCATAGGGCCATTTGTGGTCCTATGTTGAGGCTGTGAGGACAGCAAGGAAGGAGTTACTTGCTGTTCTCATAGCGTCTGTGAAGTCACACCCAGCGGAGCTGTTTCAGGTGGTGCGGGGGCTGGTCAGTCCAGCCTCCCTCCACCTGGACGGGGACTTGTCCCATGCCTGCTGCGAGGCATCTACTTCGCAGACAAGATCGCTCGGATTCAGAGCGACTTTGATGCTGGATTAGGGGCAGTAGGTGGAGAGCGTGAGGTGATGGAGGCCCCATGTGGTCCATCCTTGTGGGGGGAGTTTCAGGAAGTGATGCCAGCCAATGCCTGTGGATGTCTTGGGGTCTGTGAGAGCCACTGTTGTGAACTTGATCCAATCCCATCCTGGCTGGTGAAAGCCTCCAGGGAGACGTTGGGGACAGTGCTGGCGAGGGTGGTCAACGCGTCCTTGTAGCAGGGGAGGTTGTCGCCTAGCCTCAAGGTGGCTGTGGTGTGCCCCCTGCTGAAGAAACCATCGTTGGACGTGGATGCACTCACCAGTTACCCACCCGTCTCTAACCTTCTCTTTTTAGGGAAGGTTATTGACCGGGCGGTGGTGATCCAGCTCCAGGTGCATCTAGATGGCATTGGTTTCCTGGACCCTTTTTAATCTGGGTTCCACCTCGGCTATGGCACTGAAACGGCGTTGGTGGCCTTGGTTGATGATCTCCACCAGGAGATGGACTCAGGATGTTCAACATTTCTCATCCTGCTAGATCTCTCAGCCACTTTTGACACTGTGGACCATGGGCTGCTGTTGATATGGCTGCATGACCTAAGGGGTCTGGATGGGACTGTTCTTGAATGGTTCCACTCATTCCTCTTGGGGAGAAGCCAGCGGGTAGTGTTGGGAGCAGAAACATCTTGCCCCCTTGCTTTATCCTGCGGCATTCCACAGGGTTCTATTCTGTCTCCATTGTTATTTAATGTATATATGCAGCCCTTGGGGGAGGTTGTGAGAGGGTTGGGGTGCAATGTCACCAATATGCTGATGATACTCAGCTGTACCTCTCTTTTTCAACTGACCCAGACCCTGCTGTCTCAGTGCTATCCCAGTGTCTGGAGGCCGTGGCAGAATGGATGTGGCAGAGCAGACTAAAACTCAACCCCGATAAGACGGAGGTGATGTTGGTGGGGAGAGCGAGGGAGGTGTTGGCCCCCCTGATTGGGGGGGATTTGTCCTCCTATAGCTCAGCAGGTTCGGAGTCTGGGGGTGTTATTGGATGCAGACCTCCACCTGGAGAAGCAGGTGGAGGTAGTGGCGAAGGCCACCTTCCGTTAGTTATATCTGGTGCGGAGGGTGCATCCGTACATCTCTGGTCCGGACCTGGCCTCCCTCGTCCATGTGTTTGTCACCTACGTGGGGCTGCCCTTGTTCCTGGTTTGGAGGCTGCAGCTAGTGCAGAATGCAGCGGTCTGGTTCCTTTTGGGGACGGGCCATCGGGAATACATAACACCTGTGCTCTAGTCTGGACTCTGCACTGGCTGCCAATAGCAAGCCAAGCCAGGTTCAAGGTTTTGGTATTGATCTACAAGGCCCTTCATGGTCTGGGCCCCTCGTACCTCAGGGACCGCCTCACCCTCTGCACCCCAGAGCGGCTCCTTTGGTCTGCTAGGGGTGCCTTCTTGGAGGTCCCCCGTGTTAAGCGGGGGGCCACAATGGAGAGGGCATTCTTGGTGGCTGGGCCGCGCCTTTGGAATTCCCTCCCGAAGGAAGCTCGCCTGACCCCAAGCCTTTTAACATTCTGGCGAATTTGCAAAACCTGGCTGTTCGTCCAGGCCTTTGGGGAGGGTGGGAGGGCGGGCTAGGGGGTTTTATCCCCTCCACCCGTATTTTGCTCTCCACTGAGAGCAAAGAGGCTATTTCTGGCAACCCGTGTGAATGCCCTGCCATCTAAAATTCTTGAAGGGCGTTTCAGTGGGGTTCTATATGCTCTGAGACTCTGTCCCTATGATCATCTTGAGGCTGAAACCACGTCGCATATCATCTTTAGCTGTCGCCTCTATGATAAAATAAGGTTTGAATGCTTGAATGAATTTATTTTGAACCACCCAGGTAGATCTCAGGAAGCTTTGCTAGTACTTTCATTAGTAGATAAAGAGGCAACATTTACTAAGCAGGTTAGCTCCTTTTTGGTGCGGGCTTTTGCCCTGCGGAAATTATTTCTGGAATTTAAGTTACCTTTGGAGGGGTAGGGTGGGTTGTTCCTCTCCCATATGAGTTTTATTTTTACTTTCTTCTTTTTATTCCTTTTAATTACTTGGAGTTGTCTGTTAATCTATGGATGTATTGTATTTGTATAATGTATCTGGTTTGTGTGAAGGCAATGGCCTATGGCCACGCCGAATAAAGCTATTATTATTATTATTATTATTGTATTACTTTTTATGTTCCCTAGCCATGCTTTAATTGTTGATTTTATGAGTGTTTCAAAATGTTTTATAATTGTGTTTTTTTAATATATATATTGTTAGCCGCCCTGAGCTGTTTCAGGAGCAGCGGGGTCCCTTTTGGGACCCGCGTGTGGGGGGCCAACCAGCTTGGTGGCATGGGGCCCGCCCTGTGGATGTGGTCGCCATGGTGGTCATGTCCTGTTGGGGGTAGTGTGATAGGGATCACTACAGCTCCTGCTGGCCCCCATGGGGCCTGCCTCCCCTCCCCCCTGGGGTTCCCTTTTGCTCACCTGACTGTCTGGGAGGCCCTCTCCGGCTGTCATCCCAGTGGTGTGGTGCTCCGTTGTCTGGGAGCTGTCCTGTGGGGGACAGGGGACTGGGTTGTGCTGCTGCCCCCTGCCCTGTGTTCCTGGGCCCGGTGGTCAGACCCAGGGTGCAGCCCTCCCTTCCTGGGGGGTGGGTTCCCTCACGCCCACCTCGCTGCTCCTTGGGCCATGCCATTGTGAGGTGCTGAGCTGGGGGTCATCTTCAGGGGGGCCCGTCGGTGTGGCCCCTCTACCCTGTGTCAGGACACGTGTGCCATGTTACTTCCTGGAGTGTTTCCCCACCCATTACACCCTGCCCCCCGCTGGTGGTCCAGTACCTCCCTTTGTGCCTTTCACCTGGGGTGCATCCCCCCCTCACTGCCTTACCGGGGCTTTTCACTCCCCCGGGTGCCCTGGGGTCCCCGGGCTCACCTGGCCCCTTCCCCCATGTGGGGCAGCGTTGGCTCCCTCAGCCTTCTTGTAGGCCTTCCTATTTGCCATTGTGGGAGCCCGCACATGTGTGCCATGGTTCCTCCCTCCTTTACAGGCTCTGGGTCAGATGTCCGGTGTCCCTCGTCCTGTCGGCGTGTCTGCGTAGTGGTGCGTGCATGCCCCATGGCACTGGCACAGCGCGGCTCCTCCGGTCCGTTCCATGTGGGTGTGGGTGTCTTGGTTTTTACATGGACGCTCGGGTGTTGAACACCCATCTCCACCCATGGAGGGCTCTGGCTCCCTCCCGGATGTTCCATGTGTGTTGGCGGGTGTCGGTGGGTGGGTGGAGCATGCGCTTCCACCCACTCGTGGACATTTACACGGACGCTCTCCCACTCATCCGATGGGTTTTTCCGGGTGTTTGTGGGTGGGTGGCGTCCATGTAAAAGTGGCCATAGTTGAGACCCAGCAAAAAAATGGAGCCTCCACGAAGGTGCCCCCCAGATGATTGCAGAGGTTGAAATGGAACACGGGGAGCCAGGCAATTCCTCAGATAGATGGGGCTTAGGCTGTTTAAGGCTTTAAAGGTCATCACCAACACCTTGAATTGGTCTGGAAGGCTATTAGCAGCCAGTACAGTGAATGGAGCACTGGTGTTATATGCTTGCAGCGACACTTCCCCATAAGGAGGCGAGATGCCACATTCTGCACCAGCTGCAGCCTCTGAAGCATCACCAAGGGCAGCTCCACGTAGAGCACATTACAGTAGTCTAGCCTTGAGGTGATCACAGAATGAATGACAGTGGCTAAATCTGAGTCTGAAAGAAAAGACTACAGCCTCCGCACTAGAGAAGTTGGTGAAAAGCGCTCCTGGTCACCGCTGCAACCTGGCAATCCAGGCGCAGAAAAGGATCCAGAAACACTCTGAGGGTGCAAACCCAATCAATCAGAGGGGGCTGGACCCCATCAATGAGAGGCATGCCAACCCCTCCAGGGCACAAGACCGGTCCACCATCATCACCTTAATCTTGTCAGATTTCAGCTTCAGTTAACTCACCCTCATCCAGTCCCCCACCATAGTCAGGCAATGGGCCACCATATATGGCCACCATAAAATTTTACCCAATCCTGATTCCATTGGAAGTCAGACTGAGCTATAAGTCATTCTGATTTTGTGGAAAAGTCCACAAAATAAGAATGGCTTATTTGAACTAACCTTAGGCCACCATGTGCGGTTACCAGAAGTGGCTTGGGATGTTCAAATGTCCAGCTCCATACAGGCTCTCCCAAGAGAGCTGAAGCAGGCAACCACAGTTGTACAGAAAGAAGGCATGCAGCTGGTGCAATTCCATCTTACAACTACCATACATACAAATAGCAGACTGCAAAGCTTGTAACATGGCAACTGCAGTTACATTAAGGAAGCACTTCTAGCCATGTACAACATTCCTGACCTCAGAAAATAGGACTAAGATCAAGGTTCTCCCAATTGACATCATCAACTTATTCTCCAACACTGCTGACAACTGAAGAGGCAAGGGACCATGCCAGATTGCTGGGAGTAACCCAGTCCACTAAACACTGCTACTGTACTCAAACCTACTTCCATCATTCATAGATGGCATACCTACCAACAGTAGAAGTATAGCCAACAGCAGTCCCATAGCTAGTCCAAGGAGAGGTATACAAAGACCAGACCTAAGCCACATCATGCCTCATCATCTTACAAACTGCATCACCACTTCATCTGTGGGTGTAACAAGAACAAATTCAAGATAAGGGGAGCACCATTGATTTCTGTGTGGCCTCTTCCAATACTTGTTTTTACACATTGACTAAACCACTTTGCATTATCTTCGTATAATGTCACAACAGATCAGTTAGTATCTTGGTATTCTTGCTTTGTGTGATTAGTATATCAAAATAAAGACAGGACACAGAGCAAAAGCTTAAAATTGAGAATAGTATCCCTAAGAGACGTAGCAAATTGCGTGCCAGGCAAAATCCCTTTTGGTCTGTGTCAGCAAACCAACCCCACCCCAAAAAGACAGAACAAAGCAAAATATATTACAAAAAATCCACAGGGTTCTCTTAACATCCACTCAGTAGTGAGTCAAAACATTATGTAACATTTTAGGTTCTTCCCAGGTCACACTGATAAGTCCTTAGCAAAAATAATCAAGACAGCTGTATTCTTGATGTCACAGTTCTTGTAGTTATAACCAGTTCATCAGAAGTGAATACTTCAAATCCTTCCAAGGTACGACATTGTGGGTTAGAGCCACACCAGCCCCCAACAACCGTCATGCTTCAGCTGCTCCCCCATCAGGGAGTCTGGCCCACTTACAGTACGTGGGGAGAGGAGCAGGTGAAGGACATCCTTTAATCAGTCCAGCTTCTGGATAAGCAACCCACTGACAAGAGCTGCACACAACCCTCTTCCAGCCAATGGATCTTCCAGCAAAGCAGTGGATATGGGTTATATGAGACAGTTCCAGTCCCTTCTCATTCCCATTCTCACACACTGTATGTTCTTTAAGGACCCATCTTACAGGCTATACTTATCTCAGAAATCTCTATTCTTCTGGCAAAAAAATAGTGGAGGAAGCACCAGCGGTGTGTGCATATTGATTTTGTTATTACAATAAAAATAATGAAAAATTGTTGTTTTCATTATTGTTATTGCAATAATGAATACAACAAATAATAATAATAAAAATAGAAAAGAAAACAACTTTTTGTTTTTGAAATAAAGGGGGGAAACTGAAAAACATATTTCCAGCTATACCTTTTTTTTAATTCTCATTCAATTCTGATGAAACTTGGGGAGACTGTACCCCCAATGGAAGGCACTATGAGTACCATGTTTTGAAAAGATTAGGTAAAGGAAAATGATTTAAGACGCATTTGAAAGTTGTGATTTTCAGAAAAGCTCTATACACATTCATGGCTTCGACTTCTTTTTCTTACATCCAGTTTGCATGAAACCTGTAATATTATGTCCCTCCACAAGCTTAATACTCCTGCCAATTTTCAGAAAGAATAGATAAAGGGTCCTGATGATATAAGACATTAACTTGAAACTATATTTCCAGCTGTAACATTTTTATATTCCATCCTGTTTACAAGACATTTGGCAGGAATGTACCAAATACCTTCTCTGTCATCTCTGCCAAACTACAGGATAATTTGATAAAGGGACCTAATTTTATAAGCAATTGAAGTTGTCCCCTTGAAGACCATTATTCAGATAAATAGCAGCACATGCAGTGCCAGTCACAGGCAGGCACCTGGCATGGCAGGGGGAGGGAGGCTGTAGGAGGAAGGATGTGGAGCAACCCAAAAGACTGACACAGACATTCCCGGTCCAATTACTGCATGCTTCCAGCTTTACAGGACCAATCGGTAGTGGCTTTGAGGCAGGCATAGGGGACGGCCCTCAGGCGGGCATAGAAGGGTCATAACTGGGAATTTGGGGATAGCATCCCAGAAATCAGGAGACATAGTTTACACATCCAGGCTGGACAATTATCATCACAGTCACATCTTGCAGCACTGTGACAGAGGACATAAGATAATCTCTATTAGCTCTTTTCTAAACAGATGCTTCTGAGTTCCCAGTAACAAGTGGTGAAGAGATGTTGGAATGGTCACATCACAGAATGATAATATTTGGTTGACATTTCTGCTGGCCAATTGGCATCACAAACCGATCTTATACCACAGTGACACGTAAGAGAATTCCTGACATAGGCTCCTTCTCTGCATATGCTGTGCAGGTATATAAAATCAGGACCCTTTATCACATCTTTCTGATATTTGGCAGAGATTATTGTGAAAGTGTGATATAGATTCCTGACAAATTTCATGTACACTGGTTGGACTACAAAGTTGTTACAGTCAGACATACATTTATAAGTTAATTGCTTATACCACCAGGACCCTTTATCTAAACCTTCAGAAAGTTGGCAAAGATAGTAAATATGGGAAGGGGTATATAAACTTGCCAAGTTTCATCTACATTAAATGTTAGGCAAAGAAGGTACAGCTAAGAATGTGTATGAAGATTTTTGCAAAATAATATAATTCAACTGCTTATAAAATTGTATTCCTTTATCCAATCCTTTTGGAATTTGGTACACTTAATGTCTTCCATTGGAGGTATAGTCCCTCCATACGTCAGCCAAATATAATGAAATTCAAAAAAAGTTACAATCAAAAATGTGTTTTCCATTGAAACCAATGGAAAACAAAAACAAAAGGAAAACAAAAACAAAAAAATTATATTTATGAAAATGAAAATGACTGATTTAAATAAAGAAAACAAAAAACATAAATTTAAAAAGACATGGGCCCCTGGTCCACACCTCTACTAAACTGAAAGAAAATTCTAGTCTAGGTACTTTGTCATACTCAAGAAAGACTGAGAAGAAAGGCCACCCCATTCTGGACCTTAAAAAATTAAGTTAAATCATATGTCTGAATTCCCAGATGCTTACATTGTAAAGCATCCTACTGGCCTTACAAAAGTCATTTTGGCTCATCTCTATTGACTTTACCGACACTTCCACTTTTCTGTCCGTGAGTATCAGAAAATTTCTTTTTTTAGATGGGTGTCAAGACCTGTACACAGCTCTACCTTTGACCTTTCCACAGCCCCAGGGTGTTTACAAAATGTGCAGCAATTGTGCACATGTTTTCTCATACCTTAATGACTGCCTGTTGATAGCACTGTCCCGATCAGCCTTGTGGTGGAGTGTACACAAAACTCAGATGTGATTGAAAGCTCTTGGTCCAATAGTCAAACTGGAAAAGTTTCATTTTATGCTCACACAGATCCTTTCCTTCATTGAGGCAGTCTTGGACAGAGAGAAATTAAAGGCCTTCCTTCTGCAGAACCATTTCATAGCCATTCAAAGCATGATATATTTATAATTGTATTTATAAATTGATTTACTACCCTGCCCCTCCTACTCCAAGCAGTCTGGGGCGGCTCACAATGTTAAAACACATACAATCAATAAAACCAAAACATACAATAGAATACAATAAAAAGAGAGGCACAAAACCACCCCCTACCCATCCCATCCTACATCCCATCTTCCTTGCCAAAAGCCAGGCAGAACAGTCAGGTTTTACACATACGATGAAAGGAGGGGAGATCAGGGGCCACCTGGGCCACCACCAGGAGGGAGTTCCACAGCCTAGGTTTGGCCACCAAGAATGCCCTCTCCACATGGGGGACCTTGAGAATGGCACCCCCAGTGGACCACAAAGGCTGCTCCAGAGTGTGGAGAGCAAGGCGGTCCCGCAGGTAAGTCAGACCAAGGTCGTATAGGTCTTTATAGGTCAAAACCAATACCTTGTATTGGGCCCAGAAGACTATAGGCAGCCAGTGCAGATCCTGGAACACTGGTGTAATGTGCTTACGGTGACCCATCCCTGTAAGGAGACGGACTGCAGCATTCTGCACTAGCTGCAGTCTCCGAACCATCACCATAGGTAGTTCCATGTAGAGTGTGTTGTAATAGTCCAATCTCGAGGTAATGAAAGCATGGATGATGGTGGCCAGGTCACTATCTGAAATATATGGCCAAAGCCATCGTACCAGATGTAATTGGTGAAATGCACTCCTTGCCACAGCCCAAACCTGGCGATAAAGGCAAAGCTGAAGATTGAGGAGCACGCCCAGACTACGACCTAGGATACCAGCAGAGGGTAGACCCCATCAATGATGGGAACTACCACATCCACTGCCCACCATCACCTCTGTCTTGTCGGGATTCAACTTCAGTTGGCTCGCCCTCATCCAATCCCCAACAGCCGCCAGACATCGGGTAAACACCGAGACTGCTGGGTCTGGGTCAGATGAAAACGAGAGGTAGAGTTGGGTGTCATCAGCATATTGACAACATTGCACACCATACCATCTCACGACCTCGCTAAGTGGTTGCATATACATGTTGAACAAGAGCAAGGACAAAATAGACCCTTGCGGGACACCAAACGTGAAGTCCCATGGAGATGAAGAACAATCTCCAAGTTCTCCCTGCCAGAAAGGAGTGGAACCAGTCAAGGACGATCCCACCCACTCCAGCTCGATCCTGCAAGTGAGTGACCAACATCTCATGGTCAACGGTATTAAAAGCAGCCATTTTGATATCAAAATATAGCCTTCACCATATAAAGCAAAGAAAAGCAAATGACTAGCTCCCAAGATTCCATACAAAATATGTTAGGAACAATTTCACAAGATCTTGAAAGTTTCTGGCATGGCCACAACTACCATGGTATCCCTGCCTCCTCAACTTGGTTCAGGACTATATAATGTATTACTATTTAATGCATATATGCAGCCCCTGGGGGAGATCGTGAGAGGGTTTGGGGTGCGATGTCACCAATATGCTGATGATACTCAGCTGTACCTCTTGTTTTCAACTGACCCAGGTCCTGCTGTCTCGATACTTTCCCAATGTTTGGAGGACATGGGGGATTGGATGTGGCAGAGCAGACTGAAACTTAACCCCGATAAGACGGAGGTAATGGTGGTGGGAAGGGCGAGGGGGGTGTTGGCTCCTCCAGTGGGGGGGGGG
>QEPC01007501.1:1118916-1145801 GCA_003113815.1 Sphenodon punctatus | reverse complement strand
AGATGCTATTGTAGGAGGGTTCTCTCAGTCTCCAAGTAGCAGAGTTTTACTCAGCAGCAAGGAATGACGCCTTAATGTAGGATATAATGTAGATATTTGAAGTTTGGTATCAATTCTGCCCTTAGTCTTCACTTTGCTAAGCTAAACACAGGACCTGTGGAATACTAGTGCAGCTGCTGTAGGAATGAAGAAACCTTACTGTAGGATGAATAGCAAGGGACAGAGTGATTTTGGGTTGGGGGCCATTGAGCACTAAAACGGAGTGATTTGGGGAGCTAGAGCACTGAAATGAGGGCCATTACCCTCACCAGTGGCAGTCTCCCCCCTGCCAGCCCCCCATAAGCTCCCACTCACCCCTGCCAGGCTGCTGAGGATCTGAGTCTGGGGACTCAGTTCTGCTAGACCCCAAATCTGGTGCACTCTGCCCACCCCAAGCCACGTCCCCAAGCCACGCCCCCTTGGCCCGCTTCCAGCCTGCTGGTGGCTTTGCCACCGGCACAGGGCCACTAAGACTATATTTTCCTGGGCCACTTTGATTTCCCAATCCACCCCTGCTGCCAGCTTTCACTTCTTTTTGTTGTAGTTGTTCTATTCCATCTCCCCTCTAGTTTAACATGTATATGAGGCTCCTGGGTGAGGTCATTTGGAGGTTTGGGGTGAAGTGTCACCAATATGCTGATGACACCAAGCTCTATCTCTCTCTTTCACCCAACCCAGGCCCTGCAGTCTCGTTGTTTATCCAATGACTGACTGCTGTTGGGAACTGGATGAAGGTGAGCTGATTGAAGCTGAATGCAGACAAGACTGAAGTGATGATGGTTGGCCAGCCTTATGACCTAGATGGGATTGGGACTACTGTTGTTGTTGATGGAGTCTGGCCCCCTCTACTCAATTAGGTCTGCAGCCTTTGAGTGCTTCTGGGCCCTTTGCTGTACCTGGATTGTCTGGTTGTGGCATTGGCCAGGAACACTTATCACCAATTCTATCTGGTGAGGAGGTGGTGGCCTTTTAGTTCTGATTCAGATCTGGCCACCATCATCCATGCTTTCATCACCTGGAGGCTGAATTACTGCAATGCACTCTACGTGGGGCTGCCCTTAATGACTGTTCAGAAGCAACAGCTGGTGTAGAATGCGGTGTCTCGACTCCTTTTGGGAATGAGGCACTGGGAACATATTATGCTGGTGCTCTGGGGTCTGCACTGACTGCCTATAGCTTTCTAGGCACAATTAATGGTGCTGGTTTTGACCTTCAAAGCTCTAAATGGTCTGGGCCCCATTACATGAAAGACTGCCTGTTCTTCCATACCACATTGTAGCCACTGCGATCATCCAGGAGTGCCTTCCTGTGGGTACAGTCTGTCAGCCTTGTTCATACGATGAGGGCTTGCAGGGAGATGTTCTCGGTTTCTGTGCCAATGTTATGGAACTCCCTTCTTCTGGAGCTTTGATTGAGTCCAAACATGAGCATCTTTTGGAGGTGATGTAAGACTTTTTTGTTCAAAAAAGCATTTGGTGGGCAGGGATAGTGGTGGATTGTGATGGATGGTTTTGGGGTAGGGTTGTGAGGGGGTTTGGGTGTGAGAAAGTAGGAAGATGGTATTGGGTAGTTCTGGTGGGGGGGGGTTGTGGGAGAGTTGAGAGTTTTTTAGGCTATTTTTCTGCACAAGGTTTATATATTTTGTATTGTTGTGACCTGCCCTAAGCCTTTGGGAAGAGCAGCATATACATTTAAATAAGTAAATTTTAAAAGCATTATGTCTTGGACATGGGTGCCCACAGAGATCGGTCATTTAGGAGACCTTGGGCTCCTTGGCCTTCTGAACATCTGCCTTCTGGGGTTCCTTTCTGGATGTCTAGCTCTTCCTAGTTTTTTACCGCTAGACATTCTCATAGCTGCCATATCAGGACAGTAATCTAGAGTCTATCCTACTTTCTGTAGCTAGGGTTCCCAATATTGCCTGCCTCCAGTGGTCCTGTGGTAGTTCCTGGGTGTGCCACTTTTCCACCTGGACTCATTTGACCTCCTTGATCTATGTTCATGATTTAGCTCTTTCCTATGTTCTTCTTGACCTCATTTTAGTCCCCTGTGTCAGGGACCATCAGCATCTCCCCTACCGGTCTGTGACTACTGTGCCCTATCACCACATAGACAAGCGGGATCTATGTCTGGAAACGCCCCAAGCTGGGTAAGGAGGGGCCCTGCTCTCCCCTCTACTGGGCAATACTCAGGCCCTCACTCTCCTGGATTAGTTGTCTCCATGCTCTGCTTCCTGGATTCCCTGGGCAACCAGTTCTATGCTTGTCACCCTGCAGTCCATGATCTCCCCCTTTTGTAGCAGGGGCCTGGGTCCACTGGACTTCCTATTCACTGCAGCATACCCAGATAATTCCCTGTTCCTGTGGAGCTACCTGTAGATGAACCATCTTGCTGAACCCTCAAGTACTCTATTCCCAGACTGGAATCTGCCGATTAATATATCCCAGTTTTCCAGTCACATGACCCAGTTAGCCTCAGTTACCTGCATGTGAGTTAGCTGCTCCTCTAGTGGACTATGGACACGCAGTGGCAGAGTGGTGTTGGCCATGGGACGAGCCCTGCAAGGATGTATCCATAGCATCCTGCCACATACACTAATCCTGGGTCATCTAACGTTGTTCAGTACAAAGACAATCCAGAAGAGGTCCATACTGATCCATACTGAGACAATCCATACTGAGCCTGATTCTTCAACATGTTTCTCAGTATATTCAGAACAGAGATGCTGGCACAGAACTGCAATAGTGTAGTCATGTTACCTTAAGATATTACCATATATATTATTCATTTTTAATACAGGGGCTTGTCCCATCTCAAGATACCATGTACTTTTCTTTATATACTGAACAAATTTAAACCAGGAAAAATATTTTCTGTGTGAGATACACAATAAACTATGCTCATTGCCTATTAAAGGCCAAATCCTCAACTGGCATAAATAATTTTTGCTCCATTGACTTAATGGACCTCTGCCAATTTATGCCAGTTGATGATCTCATTTGGTGGCAAGCTCACTGCCGTCAATGTGATGTCAATAGAGTGTGGATCAGCCAAGTGCAAAAATGGACTGAAAAAATCCATTCACATCACATGTAGCACAATTTATGAGCTGATATAGCACCGGTACTAGCATTTAGGGTGGGTATTAGTGCAGTAAATAATATCTGTCGTGGATACTGTGTTAAATTTGCTAGCTTAGAGTTGGACCTGATGAAGTAGGTACAGAACGCCATCAGTGCCTGCTGCATTCAGATATTTGGTCTTTCTTTTCTGGGGTTTCAGGTTTTTTTAGTCATCTTTGGTTCAGATATTCGACTCTATGAATAAACAACAAAATGACCATAAAACATGGTTTTAACAAATATGTGTACATTCTTTTTGATGCACATATTCACTTGAATATTTGGGGACCTCCTTGGAAATGTGAATAATCATGAATCAGATAATGGCTATTTGAGTTGGCCCTAGTGGGTATGAATCCCATTCACTTCAATGGCATTTGCATCCATGCTAAGTGCTACCATAAGCACTAGGGATGGGACTATTGGTATTGGATTAATCTGATAATGCCGATAATTGGCGATATTGGATTAATCAGATAATGCCGATAATATCAGTATCGGTATATTTTTTTTAAACATTGCCGATTTTTCGGATCTTTAACATTGCAGCCATTTTAACAATGGCTGCAATGTTAAAGATCTGACAAATCGGCAATGTTAAAAAACCAATATACCAATACCGATAAATGCGATATTGGATTAATCTGATACCGATAAAACCGGTAAGCGATAATTCACCATCCCTAATAAGCACCATCTTTCTAGAGGATCACACTCTTGGTGATTAGATTAGTTGATCCCTTATCTGCACCTAAAAAACTCCTGAACATCTATGCAGAAAATTTAAGGTTAGACTGTGGCTTTGGCTGGACCTAAATAAAAGGTTCAGCTTTTGACATTGACTGAGAAGCAGCAGGGAAAAGGAAATGTGTTTGGATATCGCATTCCACCATGTAGTTCCGAGGAGTATTCCATGATACCTCTGCACAGGGGGAAAAGTTTATTTCTTTATTTGAATTTATATCCCCGTCCACTTCAAAAACTCTAACAACATATATTAAAAAACATAATATACAATAGGTATAAACAAATACAAACATATAAAAATCCCTTTAAAATGCCAACCCTCCCAAACCCTATCCCCACCCACATTCTATTTAAGTTTGATTTTGATTCCACCCACCCCCTGCCCTAAATACTTCTTAGACCTGATTGGGGAAAAAGCATTGTCCATTTTGCAAAATATTTTGACCAATTAAAAAATTCACCTTCAATAAGGATGAAAATTTAATATATGAAGTTTTCTGTCAAAGTAGAAAAGTTCTGTGCATTGTTGTGTCCTGTGCATTGTACATCCTGGGAAATAGGGTTCATCAAGACTACCTTTTGCATGATGAATTTAGGACTGTATGATAGTTTTTAGATGTGCATCAAATTTGCAGACTAGTTTTCATTCACGCAAAATAAATAGTCACAGAATCTCGTACGTTTAATGTTTAGAACTGAAGTGTAGCTATAGAGAGTCAGGGTGGTCCAGTAGTTGGGGTGCTAGCTGGAGACTAGGGTTCAATTTCCTGCTCTGACAGGCTCTGAGGTTGAGGGTGTTGCTTCTGGGGCACGCTTGTGCCTGGCAAATCTTTTTTTTGTTTTTTTTAAAACAAATTAAGCACTTCTCTTGACACTGGGTTCAATCCCAAACCCCTGTGTGCATGCCTTAGGCGCGCACACACAGCTTGCATGTGACTTGTGTATGGGCCATAGTCTTGCCTGCACAAGTGCGTGAGCAATCCGCACATGGTTGGCATGTGAGATGTGCGTGCACTGTTTGTGTGGCGTGCGGGGTTTGGGATCAAGCCCACTGTCAATATTCTGATTGCTTTTACAGAGAAGATATAGTTTCAGACAATGCTTTTGTTTTAGAGTCAAATAATTGGAACAATTTTATTTCCTACATGCTTTGGACTCAGTTTCTGAGTTTTATTTTGAGAAGGAATCTGAGAGGCTGAGATGGGAAAGACCCTAATCGATCATCTGGTCATCTTCCTGCCAACTGAGGACTGTTCAAGTACATTTTCTACTGTTTTCTCTAGTCTAATTTTAAAACTACTAAGCAATGGGGCTTTCTCCACTTCCCATGGGAGGCTGCTCCACAGCATAATAAATCTCACTGTCCTATTTTACATTTTGCAGAGCCATTTATTTTGAAGTCAAGATACAACAGCCAGACACAAAGAGTTGAATCATCTCTGCTATTGTGCTAAAATGCTCCCCCAAATATGCTTGTGTTTCACAACACTCACATCTGTCAAACATAAATATGTTTATTGCTGACACATTTCATTCTCTGGTTAATTGAAAGTTGCCTGCTGATATGACACATACCTGAGAAATACCATTTGATAGAAAGGTCAGCTATAGCCAGAAATCCAAACTGCTTCCATTTGTTTTATGTAGGAATTACTGGGGCCATGTAAAACCTTCTTTGTTTTAGTTAGGTAGAATTTTTTTGTTTGTTTTTGTAGAGCATACCAGGATCGAAGCAACCCCATCCAGATGTTTTCTATCTATGGGATAGAGCTGGTCTTTTATTTATTTATTTATTTAAAAGTTGTAAATCTTTTTACTATTTTCATTTATTATTATTATTATTATTATTATTATTATTATTATTATTATTATTATCTCTTGAAAACCAAAGATATTTGGGTTTTGATCAATTTCAGTGTCAGTAAATGAAGAGAGAACGGGATGGTTTTAAAAAAAAATTGAGGTGATAATATTTTTATTCTGCTTTATTCAGTGTCCTTCACTTCATCTGTTTCCATTCAGGGACACTATATTTGCATAAGTTGTTCTCTCTACCACAGATATGACCAGGGCTAGCTTACCATGATATGGTGACCCTCCATTTTCTGGGGCAACTATCAGCACAATATAACCCATTTACTATCCTGTTTCTTACGTAGGATTCTTTAAGGGCCTTAACCCAAGTCACACTGAAGCCAATAGCAGCTTGTCTATTGACTCTGATGAGCTCATGATCAGATCTCAAGTACAATTAGGAGGAAGGTTTAAGCATTTTTGTGCCATTCTTTCTCTATTGAACATGTTGGAAAGTTGTAACTTGAGACATACCTATGGGAGATGCCTAAATAAGATAGTGTAGCTGAGATGAAGAAAGGGTGGGTGAATAGAGAGGGTGCTATACATTTTGGTCAGATAAAATTATTGTTTCACTTTTGTCTAACAGTGCCATGGAAACTGTATTAATTATGCCTTA
This sequence comes from Sphenodon punctatus, assembly GCA_003113815.1. NCBI lineage: Eukaryota > Metazoa > Chordata > Lepidosauria > Sphenodontia > Sphenodontidae > Sphenodon > Sphenodon punctatus. Next base: position 1,139,420 of record QEPC01007501.1, on the reverse strand, counting down.
ATATCCAGCATGTGTTTTATGTTTATGGTTATACAAAATGTACAACCCCATCCCTCTCCTGCCAAAGGGCAGCTCGGGGCACCATACAAAAGAAAATAAGAAAACATAATATATAAAAATACAAAATACAATAAAAAACCAATTGAATCATGTTACTGAAATTAGAGATTTATTTAAAAAGCCAGGCTAGAATTTTCAACGCAACCTAAGAGATTTTGGCTCATATCTAATATGGCATTGTTTGGATGGGAAATAACTACCACAGTTTGGGACTCAACCTCTCTCACCTAAGACTTTGAGGGCCAAACCACTGTGAAAAGAGCCCTCCAATTACATCACCAATTTCAGTGAATTGGACTATCAGTAGGGATTGTGACCAGAGCTGAAACAAATAGCTGATTTATAGCTGCTGGCTGGGCTTTCTGCATTCTGTTGGATTAGCCAGCAGTTTGCAAATCAGTTGCGCTGTGTGTGTGTGTCTTGTGTCTTGGAGGAGGGGCAGAGAATGGCCTGCAAAGGGCCAGAGGGGACAATGGCTCTCCCGGTGCTGGCCTGGGCCTTTTAAGGCACATGCACCGTTTTTGGAGGAGGGCTGAGGACATATGAACAGTGACGTTTAGTTGAGGCCTGTTCATGTTCCCCTGAAACCTGTGCATGCACTCCGGCTATGTACAAGCTTTTGAAGGGGTCTGGGGCCACCTGAATGCAGTCACTTCTGTGTCGGCATGACCCCAGCCACCCTTCCCTCCAGAAGCTGTGCATGCATCCCAGTATAATTGACTTGGGTCCCAAGAAAGCCCAGCCCAGCCTCAGGAGAGTTGTTGCTGCTGCCGCTGCTGCTGCTGTGTTTCCAGGATTGCCAGCCCAGCCCTGGGAGAGCATTCACCACTGGTTGCCATAAACTCCACTTGGGGTAAGTGAAACTCTTCTCACCTCCCACCTGTGCCTCCTCCTGTCTGTTCGGATTCTCCAAGCAGATGCCTCCTGGGGGGTTCGCAGCATCTGAAATGCTACTTGGTTTAATAACTGAGATTACAAATTAACAATTTCTATCAATCATTATCCTTATGCCGGGGATGCTACTTGGTACCTGGCCAGCAGAGAAGATAACAGCCCAGCCTGAGAAGGCCAATGATGGCTCATCTCTCTTTCATTCAAATGAACATTCAGGACATTGAAAAAGCTGCTTCTTCCTCCTGTGCAGAAGAAGGAAAATCAGGACTATCCTGACAAAATCAGGAGAACTAGGCAAGTATTATACACACCTTTTAAAAGCCTAACCTTTTACATTACCAGCGTACATAAATAGAACATAACTTGCAAGTTTTCAACAACAGGGAATTCATAATCCATTACCAGAAAACTGCACTCCCGCATAGCTTCCTGAAGTTCTGAACACCTTTTCAGTTGCCACTGGATCTGTGCAAGTGTCAGATGTTTGCGTTTCATCAACGATTACACCATGCAAAATGTTTTTTGGTACATAGTGAGAGAACATTACAGTCCATGGACCTATGGTTCTTCTAAGCCTTCCTAGCCATTATGAAGTTAGTAATTCATATTTTGTTAAACGATCTATGTTTCACAGACAACAAATTGCACAATGACAGAAAATGTTTGTAGCTGTAATTGATTTTTCCAAAAAAGCACACAGGATGGTTAGCTCCTATTCTATTTAGTTATTATGGGCAGAATTCAACCTTTTGACCCTGAAACTGTAGCATTATAATTCATTGGTCTATAAAGGAGTTCACCCTTCCTATGCCTTGTGTACTGAATTGCCTGTAGACTTTCACAATACAGTAAAGGGTATGCTCAGCAGTGTGGATGCACTGCAATGTCATTTAACAACAAACAACTTAGAGGCACTTCTGAGAGGATTTCATGGCCAGTTTCCTTCATATCAGTTTCCAAACATTTATGAAAATTACCGTCTTCAATAACCCTTTCCAAACGACAGAAGATGAGCTAGACAAAACGGCAAACATTATGCAGAAGGTTGCAAATCATTTTCTGGCTCACTGCAAGTCTTTACAAATGGACTAGAGACAAAATGGAATTGTTTGCAATACATGAATATATTGGGAGACAATTTTTATCAGTGTCCTTTTCATGCCTGTGGATAAATCAGAAGCTCCAAGCTTAAGAGGTTGCAATTACATTTTTGTTAAAGAGCAGTAAATTAACTGGTCACTTCTCTCAGATTCTTTTCATAATTTTTTTTGGTAGAAATGTTGAAGGATCTGGTGTAGCAGAATGACCAAACTATTCAAACCGTTGTTGCTAATTCCAATTGCCATTTTTGAGAATGTATCTAACCATATTGAACTGGACAAGAGGCAGCATTAACATCATAAATGACTGAAAAATGAATGCACATCAAGCTTCCCCTGCAGTAGTTCTCAAACATTTTGCCCATGACCCCATTGTGAGATACAGATGTTATCCTATGTCAAAGAGCTGCCAAAGCCCAGTGCTAAGTTGTTGGCTTGTTGCAGAAACAGGCCCACAAACTACTTTCCACAGCCAGCTTTCTTCATCTGGCATTGTTATTCAGACACAAACAGTGCACCATCACCAGAAATTCACTTGGATAAGCTCTTTTCTTAGACCACATTCCAATGAACAGAGATAAACTCAAGTAGCTACTTTGATTTAATTAAATCAAATTAACTTGATTTAATTAATTAAACTTTGATTTGATTAAATCAAAGTAACTACTCCACTTTGGTAGTGTTCAGATGAATGGTATGAACCAAACTAACTCATTTGAATCAATTAAATCAAGGGGTGTTTTCACACAAGATGTTACCTTGCACACATTAGCCACGCATGCAACTGTCCATCTGAAGGTGGCACAGTTGAATGCATGCTCCCAAGAGCCATGGAGCACCCACTCTCCGCCACTTACAGTGCCATGCTGCGAAATGCAATGTGTGCCACGTGGGGCAAGCCAAACAGATCTGTGGCAATGGGTGGCCAGTGCCACAGAACCCCTGCATTTGTGAATGGTTGCGGCCAGCCACACCAGCAGACAGATTCACCAGTTCCATAGAGGGTCACATCCCCATGTGTGACCTAGCTGGTTCTCTGCCCTGTCCCCACTGAAGCCCTTAAACTGGACATGTGCACTAAATACAAACCACATTTGGCTAAACCATGGCAGACCACTGCATGGGCCCAGCACACTCCATGCTCCCAGGAAGACAGAGGAGCAACCCCCAAAGACCATGGAGGACAGCAGCTTGGCCATTCAGATAAGTAAACCATCCCCCGGGAATGGGGGGAGGAAAGGAAAACCCACAAAACTGCCAGTCAAATGGAGCAAGGTAACAGATAACTACTATGTTGTGTGTTCACAGGTTAGTACCAGCACAGCCATCACCACATCAACATCATTGCAGGCCCCATCCCCGCTATGTGTACCATCCCAACCTGTTTATTTGAAAGGGATGTCCTAGTCCGAGGAAGAGACCATGGCCCTCATCAGGCTGTGGGGGGACCATAAGGTGCAGCTGAACCTCATGAAATGCTATTACAACAAGGCATCTCCATGCAGATGCCACACCAGGGATACAACAGGGACATGTTCCAGTGCCAGCAACAGACAAAGGACCTGAGGCATGGATACAAGGCAATCCACAACAATCACCTCAAGTCCGGCCGTACATCTCCATACTACAAGAAGCTGAACCAGTTCCTCTGTGTGGGACGGGGGGATAGTGGATTCTTGTATCTGCAGCAGCACCTTCGCTAAGGGGCAGAAACGGGTGGATATCTCCCACTGCCCATTCCTGCCCCAACTGAGCTGTCAGCACTCAACCGTACACCTCCACAAGAGGGTGTGCCTGCAGGCAAGGGCTGCATCTCGCCATCCCAGAGCTGGAATCAGAGTCCATGGACCCCATTGAGGAGACCGCAATCCTTCACCTGTATCCCCTCAACCCAGAAAACCAGCTCTGGTCCATGGAGCCAATAGGGGTGCAGGAGAAGCACATGGATGGCACCAACATTGGGGAACCAGAGGCTGGGGTCCCAACACTGGAATGCACAGTATGTTTGCGCACCTGGGGGAGCACCCAGGTAGGAAAGGCAGATGAGCAGCAGCTGAAGAGCGTTAAACCAGGACCTGATCATCACCCTATACTGTGTTTGCAGGTGACTGGGACAGCAAAAAGGAGCCATAAAACCAGCCCTAGGAACCAGTGGCTCTGGGCAGGAGGGGCAAGTGGGGCTGGAGGGGATGAAGGCAGCTCCATGAGGGAATGGGGCAACACCAGTGGGGAAGGATGGCATGGGCAGCAGTAGGCGCTAAGGCAGGGGTGGGTGGGTCACACATGGATGTGGGATGGTAGGAACTGGGCCAGCAGAACTAATGGCCCTTCCCATTGCCTTGCTACAGGTGTGGAACCACAACAAGCACAATCCGGGCTGCCACCACCATCTGCCAGCACTCTTCACAGCCAGGTACTGTGGGGACAGAACTGACGGTATAAGGAGGACATGGCCACGAAACTGGCCATGTAGTGGGCGGACGAGATTTGGGATGCTGAAAGTAGATGAGGTCCCTGTGGTGGAACGAGGCCAAGCACAGGGCTCTCACTGCTGAGGTTTGCCAGGATCACCTGTGGGAGTGGAGGGACTTGCCTGCCACTGGCAGGAGCTAAGGAGCTCCCTCACCGTGATGGAGAGGGTGAGCCAACAGATCACTGCCTTCATGGCAAAGTCCATAGAGGTGCAGCACAACTTTCTCCATCATGTTGCTGCAGTGAGCACTGAAATATGCTATCCCCCCCAGGTCCCAGTTGTTCCCCTGGATCTCAATCGCCAGCCCTATTTTCCCCAACAGCAGTACCTTGCTCCACAACAACAACTGGCCCCCTTTCACCAGCAGGATGGGTGCCCCCCCATCCTGCTTTTCAGCAATTGAAGAGCAACAAAGGGAGGAGGAAGAGGGCAGCGTCAGGAGGAGAAGGGGAAGGAGGAAGAGGCATTGAGCAGCTGTACCTTAACAACCTTCCTAAATAAACTTCTGTCTACCCTCTGTCATGGTCTCTGTGCATATATTGTGATGAGTGGGAAATTTTGGCATGTGGGGGCCACAGGGGGCGTTGCTTTGAGGGCTTGGTGGTGATATGGAAAGGGAATGGATGGGACCTGGGGTTCGGGCCCAGGGAGGGAGGCTGTGCCATACCGGTGGTGTGGTGGCATGGATGGGCCAGAGGGAGTTATGGACACACTCAAATAGTTACAATTATTCATGTTTTATTTACAATATATACAGGCTGCTATGATGTTGATAGTGATGCTCTGAGGCTAGTCTTATGTAGCAACAGTGCGTGCAATATGCCGGCACATGGCATCCCAGTTCTGCACTGATATACACCACTCAGCTCCACCCTCATGCTGCAGGAACAGGAGCATCGGCTCCTCAGACCTGACTGGTTGTGGGGCAGGAGGATTATCCAGTGTAGCCCCATTGGTGTCACATCACATATATTATTGTAGACACAGGTGTCACTGGCACTGGTGGTCAGCAGGGGAGTGTTCTCTAGTTTGAACTTGCTATGGCTTGAGAGTAATCTCCAGTGCTGTTTGAGGATCCCAAATGATCTCTTGACCACTCAGTGAGTGGCACAGAGTTGCCTGTTGAAAAGGTGTTTCTCTGGAGGACATTCTGGAGGACCCAGTCTACCCCTCATATCGTGTCAAATGAAGCCATACCATGGGCCCCACACTCATGGGGTAGTCATTTGCCACGACATGAGGTCCTCCAGAATGATGGGCCTCATGGGTACCCCCTTGATGTTAGTGATGGTGTCAGGGCCAAAGTCCCAGGTGTACATCCTGACGTAGAAGAGGACTGATGGAAAATCCGGGTTTTGTGGCTCCTCTGGGACAACCCAACAGGAACTGTGCATGGTTGCTTACCACTGCAAGCAGAATCACAGAGAAGAAGCCCTTGTGGTTAAGAGAGTCATCTTTGCAGTGAGGTGGGCATCGGAATGTGGGTCCCATTGATTGCTCACATACAGTTGCTGAAACTTGTCAATTACCTCCTTGGGGTTGACCAACTGGACCACCCGGTCCATCATGATGTCTACATTGACAGTGCACACTTCCATCAGTATGGTGGACATCGTGGAGGTGCATACACCAAATTGCTGGGCAATGTAGCGGCAGGACTCTGGAGTTGCCAACTTCCAGATGGCTATTGTCACACGTTTTCCTATGATTATCTCCCTCATCATAGTGGTCTCCCTCTGAAGGTGTGGTCTTTGGATCGGTGTGATCCTGGAGACTGTTTGCCTTGCATACTGAAGTGGGTGATCCAGTCTGCATCCTAAAGGTGGACAGAATGGTCTCTCACCCGTTGTTGCTCCTCTGCCCCACACAAACACTCCTCTCGGTGGGTACTTATAGACAGAAACCATAGATGAAAGCTGCTGTATCACCTGCCAGGTAACTCACCATCCACATCATTTCATCCTGCCGTTCCTCTCGTTCATGGCCAGTTGTGTTATGAGGAAGGCCTGTCTCTGGCACCATGCCCTACGCCTGTTCAGGACTGCAGTTTTGGCCCCCAGTCTGTGGCTGGTTTGGAGCATAATGAGTTAATGCCTGGTGAGTCACCAGGCACTGGTTCATTATACTCTGAACTGGCCCAGGTGATCACTAATCACCTCGAACCACTGACAGCAGATGGATTGCATCTGCTGGGTGGCTCTCAGGACTGCTTCAGCAGCGGCTAGGAGACATTGCAGGGCACCAACGCTCCTGGGCTCCATGACTCCACTGTTGTATCCGTGGGTTCCGTTGACATTCACACTAGTATTTTAAACCACTTCCATGTCTGGGTGGTTGCCTGCTTGTGATTAGCTGTGCAGTGCGTGTAAGTGACTGGGTGCTGATTGGCAGCTATAATTCCATGACAGGCTGTGTGCCTAATGATTGGCTGGGAATGGCCTTCGGATGCCAAGCCTCTTCCCTCCCCCCCCCCTTCAGATTGTTCTTTGCATCTTTTGCACCTCCTTGTGTACATGGCGGTCCCCAACAGCCTGGTTGTTCACTTGTGGATAGTGGCCTGGCCCAGTGGGGTCTCCATTTACCAATTACACTCCTACCCATGTCCCATGCATGCCACTAACACCCCTCAGTTGTCTGAACCAGACGGAAAACAGGGCATTGATCACCTGGACTGAGGGGAAATGGCCACACTGTATCAGAATAGACAGGCAATGGCATCCCCAGTGCCATGTGAAGTTCACTGTGTGAGGTTAGTGTTGTGGAGACTGAGGTCTCCATGGGTTGAAAGGAGCCCTGATGTGCCCTTATCTTTGGAAAGTAATGGTTTCACATGCTTATAAGCAGCATGGGTATCTCCTCTCCTCTCCCCACCCCACCCCCAATTACTCTTTGCATTTTTTGCACCTCCTTGTGTACATGGTGGTCCCCAACAGCCCAGTTGTTCACTTGTAGATGCTGTGAATTGCCTGTCTTAGTGGGGTCCCAAATGCTATGGGGTGTGCTCGATATTCTGGCTTTTGCTGATATATGGATGCAGTCACATGTGCAAGGTGACTGTTTAATATGTTCCATGTGGCTGCTTTTGCTCTTATGGGTTGGCACATGGGCATGAAGGGGTACAGTGTTTGCCCTATGGAGCTGAGACACCGCACCGCTGTGCTGAGCTTCTAGATTCTAGTACCTGCTGGCATGGAAACCCTGCAAGTGGTTGGAAAGTGGGATGTGACCAAAACACTGGCCCTACTTGATCGGTTTTGACTCTTTCCTGCCAGTATTTCTCATTATTATTATTATTATTATTATTATTATTATTATTTTATTAGCATTTGTATAGTGCCAGCTGTGTACCTGGCACTTTACAGAACAACAAGATAGATGCAGTCCCTGCCTACAGCTTACAATCTAATAGACATGGAGGGGGAAGACAAGGAGAAGGGACATGGGGAGAGACAAGGAATAAATAACATTCGAGCAGATGCAAAGTCTCAGGTGCATGTGCTTGGCTTGGTTGCAGTTAGGCATGAGTCTGCGAGGAGGGCAGGCAGTAAATATTGAGAGGGAAGTTCTAACAGGCATTGGGAAATGTGACGAGGAGGATGTGGGTTTTGAGGAGGAATCTGAAGGTGCGGAGGGAGGGGGAAAGGTGGATGTGGGCAGGGAGGGAGTTCCAGGCATGGGGAGCAGCAAGGAAGAAGGGACAACAGTGGTTAAGAGAGCAGGGGAGATGAGGGAGAACAAGGAAGGGGGCAGAGGAGGAGCGGAGAGTGCGTGCAGGAGTGTGTAAGGAGATTAGGGCTGAAAGGTAAGGGGGAGCCAGGTTGTGAAGGGATTTGTAGATGAATACTAGGAGCTTGTGAAGGATGCGTTTGGGAAGGGGGAGCCAGTGAAGCGAGGAGAGGAGAGGCTGCACATGGTCGATGCGATGGGCAGTGTGGATGACCCTAGCAGCAGAGTTTTGGATGGAAATAAGGGGGGACAGGTGAGAGCGGGGAAGGTCACCAAGGAGGAGGTTGCAGTAGTCAAGGAGAGAGATGACCATGGTGTGAACAAGGATTTTAGCTGAGGAGACTGAGAGAAAGGGGTGAATCGAGCAATGCTATGGAGGGCAAAGCGACAGGACTTGGCAACAGAGTCAATGTAAGGTTTAAAGGAAAGGTGAGAATCGAAGACGAATCCCAAGCTACAGGCTTGGGTAACGGGATGGATAGTGACCCCATCAATAAGGATGGAGAGGGAAGAGTGAGAGGAAGGGTAGGGAGGAAATATAAGGAATTCAGTCTTAGCCATGTTGAACTTGAGCTGACGTTGGGACATCCAGGCGGAGATGTCCGAGAGACAGTTGATGAGGCGAGCTTGGACAGAAGGGGAGAGAGGGGGTGGAGAGAGAGAGTTGAGTGTCATCAGCAGGTGATATTGGAAGCCGTGGGAGGCAATGAGTTTGCCAAGGGACAGGGTATAGATAGAGAAGAGGAGAGGGCCCAGGACAGAGCCTTGGGGAACCCCAACCGAGAGGGGGAGGGAGGAGGAGTTGGAATTGGGAAGGGACACATTAAAGGAGCAGTCAGAGAGGTAGGAGGAGAACCAGTTAAGGACAGAGCCGCAGAAGCCGAGGGAGCGAAGAGAGTTCAGTAGGAGTGAGTGGTCGACGGTGTCAAAGGCAACAGAGAGGTCAAGGAGGACAAGAGTGGAGTAAAGGCACTTAGATTTAGTGACAAGTAGATCATTGGTGATCTTGGCAAGGGCAGTTTCAGTGGAGTGAAGGGGGCAGAATCCAGATTGGAGAGGGTTCAGGGAGGAGTTTGCAGAGAGGAGATCCAGGCAGCGGGAGTAGACAACACGTTCCAGAATCTTAGAGGCAAAGGGTAGGAGGGAGACCGTCTGGTAACTAGAGGGGTCAGAGGGATCGAGGGTGGACTTTTTGAGGATGGGAGAGACAGTGGCATGCTTGAAGGTGGAGGGGAAAGAGCCAGTGGAGAGGGAGAGATTAATGACATGTAAAAGGAGGGGAGCAATGGAGGTCAGGAGGCGGGAGGGGATTGGGTCAAGAGGGCAGGTGGAGGGGTTGGCAGAAGAGAGCAAAGAGATTTCCTCAAGGGAGGCAGGAGGGAAGGAGGAGAGGAGAGAGGGGGGAGGGGTAGAGGGTGGTGAAGGAGCGAGGAGAGGAGATGGGTGGGAAGTAATGTCCTGGAAGATCTTATCAATCTTTGAGGTGAAGAATGATGCGAGAACCTGAGCAGAGAGGGAAGAGGGTGGAGGAGGGCAGGGGGGCTTAAGAAGGAATCATAGGTGGAGAAGAGGCAACGAGGGTCACGAGAGTAGGATTCAACCCAGGAGGTATAGTAGTGTTGCCTCGCCAGGGAGATAGCAGAAGAGAGGGAGGAGAGGGAGAATTTAGAGTGGAAGAAGTCAGGGTGGGAGCGGGATTTGCGCCAGAGGCGTTCAGCAGCCTGGGTGCAGGAGCGGAGGTAGCGGATAGTGAGGGTGAGCCAAGGACAGGGGTTATGGGGTCGAATGGGGTGGGAGGAGAGGGGGCAAGAAATTCGAGGGTCATGAATAGAGAGGTGTTAAGAGAAGAGATGGCAGTGTCAGGGGAAGAGGAGGAGAAGACAGGAGGAAGGAGGGGGGAGAGGGAGGAAGCAAAATCTAAAGGGCTAATAGCCTGCAAATCACGGAAGGAGCGTGGAGCTGGGGAAGAAGATGGGGGTTGATGGGAGAGGTTGAAGGAAGTGAGGTAGTGGTCGGACATGGGACAGAGGTCAAAGGAGAGGACAGCAACAGGACAGTTTATGAAGAGAATGAGGTCGAGAGAGTGGCCGTCGGTGTGGATGGGGGAATCAGTCCAGAGGCGGAGATCAAAGGAGGAGGTTAGGGAGAGAAAGCGGGAGATAGAGGGCTGGGAAGGTGTGTCAACATGGATGTTGAAGTCACCAAGAATGAGAGCGGGGGGTATCATCAGAGAGGAAGAAGGTAAGCCAGGATTCAAAGTCCAGGTGAAAAGAGGAAAGGGAGCCAGGGGGGCGGTAGATGACAGCGACACGAAGGTGAAGGGTGGAGTAGAGACGCACAGAGTGAGCATTGAAGGAAGGGAAGGAGAGGGAAATTGGAGGGGAAAGGGGCTGAAATGACAGGGGTTGGCAAGGAGAAGGCCCATGCCACCACCCCGGCCTTCGGGGCAGGACCGGTGAGAGAATGAAAGGCCTCCAGAGGAGAGGGTGGCAGGGGTGACAGAGTCAGAAGGAGAAATCCAGGTTTCAGTAAAAGTGAAAGGAGTTGAAAGTGGTGAGAGAGGAAGAGGTCATGAATGAAGGGGGCTTTGTTAATGGGAGAGCGACAGTTCCAGAGGGAGCAGGAGAAGGCGAGTTGATTAGGGGGAAGGCAGGGAATGCAGATGAGGTTGGGGGGATGCAGAGTGATGGGGCTTGCAGGGACTGTGTAAGGGTGGGTGAAGGGGAGGAGGGGGCTTGCAGGGAATGGTTAAGGGGGGTGAAGGGGAGGAGGGGGAATAGGCAAGGAGGAGAATAGGGGGCTGGAGGTTGGAGAAAGAGTGTTGGAGGGAGAATCAGGGGAGACAGCAACAGTGGGAGAAGGAGAGGAGAGATAGAGGGTAGGGAATGGGGGAGACAAGGGGAGGCATTCCAGTAGTTCGGTAATCATGGCAGCACAGGGGATCACCAGGCCTGTGGATGGCGCGGGAGAGTCCGGGGGAAGGCCAGTGGTGATTTCTCATCAGTGAGATTGCATGGCTTTCCACAGACCCCCAAGGGAGTGCCATCAACGTCTGACTGCACTGGTTCTATTCAGTGACCTGCATCGCTATGAGTTCCTGGCAGCAGCCCTTGATGTCGAACTGTTGGCCCTGATTGAGGTGTGGGTGGCCCCAGACATGGAGGGGGCCTAACCCACTCTGCTGTTGGGGGTGATGCTGGTGAAGGGGTAATGGGGGGGTGTTCCTGAGAGGGGGACGTGTGCGGAGGTTGAGGGGTTTCCCCAAGCCCCTGTGGGTCACTGGAACTGTGTGCTCACATCCTGGCTGGACTTCTTGCTTGGCTTTGCTGTGACCCTCTCCCCCCCCCCCCATTCTATTTCCCTTCTCATTATCGGCACACAATGAAGTCTGCAATTTTCTCGCTTCTGTCCACATTCTGAGAGTGGTTTGTTGGGGTTTCTGTGTCTGGGCGTTTCCTGGTGGATGTCCTGCTTGGTATGTGTCTCTGTGGTTGCCTGGGACTGGCAAGGGCTAAACAGCCTTCCAGGCTGTTATGCAGGACGAGGTTAGCAGCCACTGTGGTTTTTTGTTTCTATGTTTGCTGTGGCGGCTGTGCATCATGGCAGGGGGCAGGCTACTGTGTGGATGTGGGGTGGTGGGTGGTGTGAGGCAAGTGGAAAGGGGAATGGCTGCTAGTGTGTCATGTTTCTGGAGCTGCTCTGGGGTGGGGGCAATGCGTGGCACGGTGGCAGCTCCCTCTGCAGCTTCAGTAACTAACCACGCAGGGAGGTGCTCTTTAGTTTTGTTCCCTATGCAGTTCACGGTGTGGGGGTGCTCCCACGGCTGACTTGTTTGTGTGGAAACACCAAATGTAATGACTCCCGTTTGGTAGCATTCGGACAAACAGTGGAAACCCAAGTAGTTCTTCTGAGTCCATTTCCCCCGTAGTTGAGAGATAATGATCACTGAACTGAGGTCACTACTTTCACATGCATAAGTGTTTGCACAATTACTTTGAAATACAAAGTGGGGCACTGACCAGGTGTTTGTGAGTGCCCCATGCAGGAGTGGCCTTTGATTGGTGGGGGCAGCTGTAGGGTGTGGGGGGGGCAGGGGAGGGCAAGCTCCCTGCTGACCCTAGTTGTACCTCTGTTTTTGATTCTCAGTCCTATAACTTTGCCACTAAACCCCTCAGAGATCCATGCCCTTAGCTATTAATTTCATTCCTTCTCTGGAGCAAATGAGAGGCTGATGTATATAATTTTTCCTTACAGTCCCCAGGAGAAAATTGCCTGATTTATTATTAAGGGAATAGCCCTAATCTACTGTACCTGTTTAGATGTGTAACTGATAACTTCTCTCCAGAAGTACATTACTGGATTTCTTACTGCCACTCATCTCCAGACACTCAAACTCACAGCTTTAACCCTGTGGCCTTTGTGTGTCAATGAGTAAGAGTTTGAAGGATGAAAAAGCCACTTTTGGTGATTTGGGCACAGCTTTTAAAAAGTAAAAGAAATGGAATTAAAAACAAATAAATCCCATTTAAATGGGCTACATCAATTGTTTTGGTTCAGAGCTGAAATGAATTTGCAGTTTTAAATTTATGAATAAAATTTCAATATTCTTTTCCAAAAATGAGTATTTGTTTTTGTATTTGCTACTGTTTTGAAATTTGTCGCTTCAGCATTTGTTTTTGTTTGGTTTGGTTTGGTTCAGTACTTTGTTCACTTTGTTATTCAGAAGAGCTGATATGAATAAAGGTTTAGTCTCTGCAGATATTCTTCTCATTCTTGGATAGCTATTTGAATAATATCCACATCCAAACCAGATATTTGCATCTCCCCATTTTCAGGCATTTCGGCTTGGTTTCTTCATTTATTTTATAATTTTGGTTTGGTTATTTGGTTGTTTCAGTGCTGCACATGTACAGTAGGGGTGTGCATGCCATTTTTGTTATTACAATAACAATGATGAAAATTGTCATTTTCATTATTGTTCTTACAATAACCAAAATGTCAAATAATAATAATGAAAATAGAACTGAAAACTACATTTTGTTTTTGAGATAAAGGGAAAAAATTGAAAAATGTATTTCTGGCTATGGAGTTTATGTTTCTGATTCAATTCTGATAAAACTTGGAACTGTTGTGCCCCCAGTAGAGGGCACTATTTGTACCAAGTTTCAAAAGGATTAGGTAAAGGAAACCAATTTATAAAGAAATTGGATGTTGTGATTTTAAGAAAAGCTCCATATACATTCATGGCTACATCTTTTTTATCTTCCATCCAATTTGCATGAAACCTATTTATATTATGTCCCTGCACAAGGTTAACACCCCTGCCAATTTTCAGAAAGATTGGATGAAAGTTTCTGATGGTATAAGACATGATCTTTAAACTACATTTCCAGCTGTAACTTGTTTATATTCCATCCTGTTTACAGGATATTTAGCAGGAATGTATCATATATCTTCCTTGTCATCTCTGCTGAACTATAGAAGAATTTGATAAAGGGACCAAATTTTATAAGCAATTTATGTTGTCCCCTTGAAGACCATTATTCAGATAAATAGCAGCACATGCAGTGCCAGTCAGAGGCAGGCACCGGGCATGGCAGGGGGAGGGAGGCTGTAGGAAGGAGGATGTGAAGCAACCCAAAATACTGACAGACACATTCACTGGCCAATTACTGCATGCTTCCAGCTTTACAGGACCAATCAGTAGTGGCTTTGAGGCGGGCATAGGGGGCAGCCCTGAGGCGGGCATAGAAGGGAAATAACAGGGACTTTGGGGATAGCATCCCCAAAATCAGGAGACATAGGTAAAGCATCCAGGCTGGACAATTATCATCACAATCACATCCTGCAGCACTGTGACAGAGGACATAAGAAAATCTCTATTGGCTCTTTCCTAAACAGATGCTTCTGAGTTCCCAGTAAAAAGTGGGGGAGAGATGTTGGGATGGTCACAGCACAGAATGAGGATATTTGGTTGACATTTCTGATGTCCAATTGAAACCACAAACCGATCTTATATCACAGTGACATGTAAGAGAATCCCTGGCATAGGCTCCTTCTCTGCATATGTTGTGCAGGCATATAAAATTGGGAATCTTTATCACATCTTTCTGATATTTGGTAGAGATTATTGTGAAGGTGTGATATAGATCCCAGCCAAATTTCATGTACACTGGTTGGACTACAAAGATTTTACAGTCAGACATACATTTATAAGTTAATTACTTATACCACCAGGACCCTTTACCCAATCCTTCTGAAAGTTGGCAGAGATAGTAAATATAGAAAGGGGTATAAACATGCCAAGTTTCATCTACATTAAATGTGAGGCACAAAATGTACAGCTAAGAATGTATATGAAGATTTTTGCAAAATAATATAATGCAACTGCTTATAAAATTGGATTCCTTTATCCATTATTTTTGTAATTTGCTACACTTAATGCCTTCCATTGGAGATACGATCCCTCCACGTGGCAGCCAAATATAATTTTTTTTAAAGTTACAGCCAAAAATGTGTTTTCCATTGAAACCAATGTAAAATGAAAACGAAAACAAAAAAGAAAATGACAATTCAATATTTTTGAAAACAAAAATGACAGATTTAAATAACAAAAACAAAAACAAAAAAATGAAAATGAAAATGAAAACGGCATGGGCCCCTGGTGCACACCTCTTATGTACAGTTACACAAATAGTACCAAAATTAATTATCCAAAATATTGAAATAACCAAAACAATATAACTAAACAAAAATATCAGACATGGGTATCTGATGAAACAAACAAACAGTGGTCATTATCAGCTTTGGCAGTTTCAGGTTCAATAGTGTCAATTTGATGGATTTATTAGTTTTTATGAATATTGATTTCAGCTTTATTTTGCTAGCTGGACCTCTTTGTGACTTTCTCCTGCAGCACATCATACAGATAGCCCAATCAGTTTCATATTTACATTTAAAAACAGTTAAAAACATTCCAAATATTGCTTCTGAAGACATGACGTAATCAATAACACAATCCCGAATGACTAAGTGAGCAAAGTAAATGAAATACCAAAACAAATTTCTGAATAAACAAATAAAAGACATGATGCATTTTGCAAATGAATAATGTCCAAATTGTGAGCTCCAAATTCACTTCACCTGAATGAGTTCCAGTAAGTTGAATTTCATCTTTGTCTATTTGTTTCATCTCTAGTTTGGTTCAGAGGTACATGGCATCTGCAGACCAAAACCGAAGCTGCACCAAGCATTTACCAAATAGCTGTGTGCTGTAGTTCAAAGCCAGCTCTTTTAGAAGAGAAGTAGATGACCTTGTCTCTTTAGCATGTCCTTAATTGGGGTGGCAAGGTGACTCAGCAGACAAATAATCCAGTCTGATAGCTCCTTTGGGCTAAATGTTCCTAGTGTTTGGAAACAAGTGCAAGCAGAAATCTTGCTAAAAAATAAGGAGGCTTCTGTGAATACCTGTGTGGAGAGGATGGTGCTCTTATAGGGAAGGGAGTACCTCCCAGAGCTCCCCTTGGCTGGGTCACTGGTGCCATTTACCATGCAAGTGGTGTCTTGATGTTTTTAACTATTGTTTTCCTGCTGGAAGGAACTTGCAAAAGAAGCATCACTGTAATTCACAGCTAATGCCAGGCAGGGAGGTGGTTGTTGCCATCAACTGCAGAATTGCCACAGACTAGTAGCTGTTTTTGTAGATTCAAAGTATTTCTGCATGAGGCAACAGAAGGCTAAAGGCATGGCCTAAATCTTGAAGGTGCCATGGAAACATAGGGGTATGTGAAACTGTAAATTACAAAGAGGTACCCATTGAGATGAGATGCAGTTAGGGCATCCCAAAGCCCAAAGGGCATTGCTGAACAGGAATAAATGAATGTGGTGAGAGCCCAGTAAGTTTCCGCATTGCAGTGGAAGGTGACAAATTAGCTGTTTTTGACATACAGAGCATTTGCTGCAAATCATTTTCCAGTTCTAATTCTCTGTAAGGGCTGCTGGACTGTAGGTGGCTTAAGGCAGAAGTGAGCACATGGCAGAACTGGGGCCTGAGGTAATTCTTGATGGAGAAAACATACTCGGGAGACATTGCCAAGATTTTAACATTGGGAAATCAGTCCCGAGTAAGTGCCAAGACAGATATGTTGAGGCAAGGCTAAATTGATATGAGAGGACTGGGTCAAGCAGGTGGCACAGCTGGGTGAAGACTGGGTTACACAAGAGGGCTGAAGCTGCCAGGGCTGCCTGCAGAATTACCATGCTCTGGAGGTGGCAATCCCACAACAGCCTGAGACAACGGGAGCTTGTACATGTTACCTGGGAGAGGGAGAGACAATATCCATGTGGACAATCACTTCTCCATTGCCACGGGAATTAGCGCACATAGAAATGTGATATTCTGCTTTTCTCCTGTGAGTTACTTTTTGGGGACCTGATCATGCATGAGAGTTTTTATGGGAGAAAAGCAGCATATTACATTTCTATGTGTGCTAATTCCCATGACAATAGACAATAGAGATGTGATTACTTTTACAGAAGTGTCCCCCCCCCCCCCCGCGATAATGAGTGCAAGCAACCAAAGAACAAATCAGGGGTCAGAACTGCAGCTAAATTCTGGCCCATGGCTTATACAACTGTGGAAGTAAATCAACTGTATTGGATTTTACCTTTAGTTTCTTTGCAACTGTCCACATCAATAAGATCAAATTAAAGGATGTTTAGAACCCCATACTACATCTTTATTTGGGATCCTTGCATCACCCCAGGCATATTCACTGTGCGTGCCTCCCCCAAACCCTCCATAAGAAGAGATTCTCATCAATGCTCTCCCAACTCTGCCACTGAGTGGCCAGAGATAGAATCAATGAAGTGTCCGGGTTGGGCATCCAGGGTGTTGGCAGACTGCAGGAATAGGGTCTGGAGAAGGTCACGTCTGGGCAGGAGCAGCAAGACAGGACCAGGTCAAGAACAAGGCATTAATGGGCTCAAAGCAGGAATAGGCAAAGGAAGGAGCGGGCTCAGTCAGAGCAGACTCAGGAACAGGAAGCATTGTTCCACCTAGCTTCCCATTCCTATCCAGCACACCTAGAAGTGACCAATAAGGAAACAAAGTGAAAAGTGCTCCTGGGGCCCCTTATGCTGCACCCGATTATCAGTGCCTAAAGGTTTAGCCACTTTTGCCTACCAGGTAGAAGGACCTCTGCTTGCTGGTGCTCTGGGTCTAATTTATGGCTCTAAACAATTGAGCTACCAATACAACAGAATCTTCTATTTGCAATAAGAATGAACACAGAATTCTGCCCATTCCAATTTCTGATCAGAATTGGGTGGTTTTTTTCTGTTCTGATCAAAACCCAGAACAGACAAGGTTTTATTTATTTATTTAATTTATTTATTTTGATTTATATGCCACCCTTTCCTGAGGCTCAGGGCAATATTCCATCTGATTCTGATTGTAATAGATTATTTTAATATTTTTTAAAATTGCCATTTCACACACACAAACCGGACCAGTGTAACCAGGGGAGAGAATCCCATCTATAATAGGAGTCCCACAAACCCCCAGATCACTGACCCTGCCCCGACCCTGCCCACCACCATCATCTCCGTCTTGTTGTGATTCAGCTTCAGTTGACTCACCCTCATCCAGTTCCCCACAGCTGCTAAACACCGAGAAAGCACTGAAACTGCCGGGCCTGGGTCAAACGAAAACAGAAAACAGAAAAAGCTTTTCTGTTTTCATATAACGTTTCTGTGAAAATGAAACAGCTCTTCTTTGCACTGCTGCCCATGTCCAAAATGGCTTCCCATATCCAAAATGATGGCAACACTGAGGCAGCCAATTTGGCATGCAATATGCACCCATTTGGGCTGATTTGCATGTGTGAAATGGCAATTAAAGTAAAATAAAATCATCTATTACAATCAGAATCGGACGGAATATTGCCCTGAGCCTCAGGGAAGGGTGGGATATAAATTGAAACACATAATGAGGACAACTCCATTGTCCTAGTCTAACTGTGTCTATGACTTCCATCCTCTCTTGCTGGACTTCTCTTCCCCCCCCCCCAACATTCTCTCTCTCTCTCTCTCTCTCTCCTTGGATTCATAAGTGAATGCCTCTCTCTATTCTTTTCCGTCATAGGAATGTTATTTCATTTCAGTTTTATGTACTCTCTTTGACTGACTGGCTTTGCAATGTGCTTAGTGATGCTTTAGCTGAAGGACACAATATAAAAGTAAATTGCATTGTGTTGTACTTGCAGTTCTGTACACTGTAATGGGTAGTCATTACTCTTAATGTAGTTTGTTTTCTCATAATAAAGGAGAAGGAATAAAATAACTAGAGTCACCTAACCTATTGACACTATAAAAAAAAGAAGTTGCGTACCAGCAGTGATGGTATTCAGCACATTATGGTTTTGCCTTTGTGAGTATTGAAGAGGAGAAGTTTATTTAAAGGGAGTATCAAACAGCAGCAATAGCCTTGAATCCTGGAGTTAGGTTCAAGGCTGTACACTGGGTTTAGATGGAATGAAGGACCTGCTTTTATCCTATAAAGCACTAAATATGTTAGAACTAATGAGGAATGGAACTTGCATTTTTAAATTTTCAAATACAGAGGCGAGTATCTATGCTAATGCTTGTTTTCATTGCTCTTGCAAAGTTAGTCGCTGCAGTAATTGTCCTTTGTTCAGTCCAGTATTTGATACCTTATTCACTCTGGCAGCTGTGAATACAGCTGTGAAATGGGTCTCAAATCTGAGGCCACGGGGGGTTGATGCTGCTGGTGCCTTCACCATTTGTCTACCCAGGTCTTGGTGCCTGGCCCAAGCTTGGAGAAAGATCTAGACTTTTCTAGGTGGGGTTGTGCCCCAGAGGCTCCTTCTCCCCGACATTTAATTTGATGACCTTGACCGTATATGACTCCTGCAGGAAACAGGAAGTTTTCTGTGCAATGCAATGGCAACTTGCTTCGTTAGCTTGACCTAGACTAGGACTGAAGTGAGAGCAGGTTCTCTCATTTTGTTTAAAATACTGACCTATCAGGAGGGAGGAGGAAACCTATCACATTTATTTTTACATTGTCCATGATTTTCCGCTATTTGCCACTGTTTTGGTAATTTCCAGTCATTTCTGGTAATTTCTGGTAATTTCTAGTAATTTACGGTATTGCCAGTAATACTGGAAATTACCAAAAAATACCAATAATACCAGAAATTACCAAATTGGAGGAAAATAGAAAATCATGGAAAATGTCAAAAATGTCGGTAGATTTCCTCCTTGAGTGAATGAAGGTAAAAAAGAGATTTTTAATTTCAGGTCTAACCTAGGCTGCTTGCCGATGTTACAGGATGAGAGTGGGGGTGGGAGGGGAACTTCCATTAGCAAAACTAATGGGAGGGAGATCATGTGAGTCCCCAATTGTGGGTACAGGGATTCTATCATTATTTCCCCCTTCTCCTGTTAAAATCAGGAACGTGATGCAGGGCTGGATTTTGCATCACATTTTGGAGTGAAAACAGACATGATGCTAGCTCCACTTTATCACCATTTTAACATTTCTTATGCATGTAGTAGGGCTGTATTGTTGCCCTATGCAGTCCTGCTACATGCATAAGAAATGTTAAAGCAGTGTTAAAGTGGAGTTAGCATCACTTACCTGCTTGCGGGTGGTGCCGGGGGGGGCTGGTTTCCTCGCCGCCGCTGCCGGCACTGTCATCGCCGCCGCATCCATCCCTGCCACTGCTGGGGCCGCCGCCGCTGCTGCTTCGTCCCCGCAGGATACCTGCGGGGACAAGAAGGAACAAAAAACTGTGAGTTGGGGGCAGGGGGGGGAATGCAGAGGGCAGCCACGTGGGCTGTCCTGTCCCCTCCCCCCCCACCCGGAAGTAGCAGGGGCTAAAAGCCCAGAGGCAGCGGCTGGAGCCGCAGAGCCTGCTGTGGGGATCCTCTCTCCCATCTCCCCCCCACCTGGACTTACCTGCTTGCGGGTGGTGCCGGAGGGGGGCTGGTTTCCTCGCTGCCGCTGCCGGCACTGTCATCGCCGCCGCTTCCATCCCTGCCGCTGCTGGGGCCGCCGCCACTGCTGCTTCGTCCCCGCAGGATACCTGCGGGGACAAGAAGGAACAAAAAACTGTGAGTTGGGGGCAGGGGGGGGAATGCAGAGGGCAGCCACGTGGGCTGTCCTGTCCCCTCCCCCCCCACCCGGAAGTAGCAGGGGCTAAAAGCCCAGAGGCAGCGGCTGGAGC
>QEPC01007501.1:1073820-1115669 GCA_003113815.1 Sphenodon punctatus | reverse complement strand
TAGGGCCGCGGCTGTGGAACTCCCTTCCGGAGGAAGCTCGCCTGGCCCCAAGCCTTTTGACATTTCGGCGGAACTGTAAGACCTGGCTGTTTGCCCAGGCCTTTGGGAGGGAGGGGGGGGGTGATTTTTAATCCCCCACCTGTATATTTATTTTTATACCACCCTGTCCTATTGATATGTTTTATAATTGTATTTTAAATGTTTTAAATGTTTTTTTTTTTTGTTAACTGCCCCGAGCTGCTGTGCAGGATGGGGCGGTATAAAAATCTACTAAATAAATAAATAAATAAATAAATAAAATGTTTGCTTTCACCCACAGGGTGCAATCCAAGTGGCAGCGTATGCCACCCACTGGTGCAATGCCCAGCCAGGCAGGGGGCGCACATGTGTGTATGCGCCCCGAGCATGCAGCAATCTGTGTGGGGTCACAGCGTGCCTCTACCGCTGCGACCCTCCCCAGCCCCGTAGCCTGAGGGATGGAGCAGGCATGGCTCCTGCTCCATCCCCCAGGCTGTGGTGTGTGTGGGCTCTGGGGCTGTATTAGAAGGGGCACGCCATGGCACATACCTGCCCATACGCCAGCATACGTACACTGCATCCAGCATGGGCACACTATAAACAGGCTGCTGGATTGCACCCATAGATTTTAACAGGGGAAGGGGGAAATAATGATAGAATCCCTGTGCCATGGTCAGGGACTCACATGATCTCCCTCTTGTTAGCTTTGCTAACGGCAGTCCCCACCCCCCGTCCCCCTCCAGTAACATTGGCAAGCAGCCCTAGATCCTGCGTTCTGTGCTGGTTCTTGCCTCACAGTCCTTCCTGCCTGATTCTGTCCTCTGGTCCCACTTGATTCTTGACCCCTCTGGCTCAGCTCTGACTACCTAGATCCTGACCCAGAACATGAATGTTTCTGACCTTGGTACCACCTCTCAGTGGCGTAGCAAGGTTGTGGCAGGCCTGGGCTCATGTTCCCATTATGACCCCCCAAAGGCTCATAATGGGTTCTCCAGGGTTGGAGGACAGGAGGTGGGATCTCCACAGTGTGGGGGCAGGGTTATCTATGAAGGGAGCACTACTTGCCCCAGTTCCCAGGACTTGCAACAACCCCACCAGGAAGACCATCGCAAGAATGGATGAGGGTGGGGACAACACTCCACCCCTGCTCATTCTTAAAACTTCTTTCTTAGCAAGGCCCTTTGTAAGTGACCAGAGGGCCACTAGGATGTTCTCAGAGTGGGCAGGGACAGATTGCTGGCTGTGCTCCCTCCCCTGTGAGTCTGAAAGTTCCCTAGTGGTGCTCAGGCTGCTTGCAAAAAGCGCCCTCAAAGTCTGTGACAAGGTTCAATTGGGCCCCTTCACTCCAGGGTAGCTTTGCCCCTGCCACCTCTTTCCTGCTGACCCCTGACCCAGTCCTGGCCCCTGACTCACATTATGTTGTCCAGGTCCCTGACAATTTAGCTCCCTTCCTGATTCTGTATTTTGTTGTTTGCTATTTTTGTGACTTTCTCCTACATCGTGTCAGACAGATGGGTCAATCATATTCAATCTTGCATTCAAAAATATTTAAAAACCTACCAAATGGTACGAGTACAACCAAACCCACAAAGAACAAAATGATAAAGCAAATGAAGTACCCAGTACCAAGACAATGAACAATCAAAGCAAAACCACAGATTTGAGGTTTGTTTTCTTTCTTTCTTTTTCTTTTTCTTTTATTAACATTTTTACCCAGCCCTTCCCTGAAGGGTCAGGGTGGCTTACAAAAACATAAAATATAATTAAAAAATAAAATACAATTTACCAGAAGAACCCTGCCCACACCAATCATCCCAACAACTTCCCACCAATTCCCTATCCCTGCCTGCCCCAACACCCCTTACACACCAACCTTGTTCCCTAAGCCCTATATGATCTGGGCCTCTCCTATCTGAGAAACCGCCTCACTCGCCGTGCCCTAGATTGACCCCTGTGGTCTGCCAGGAGCGCCCTTATTTATTTATTTAAAATTTATATCCCGCCCCGATGGTGCAGGGGCTACAATGGAGAGAGCATTCTCAGGCTGCTTTTAGACGAGACAAATTTGCACATGATTGGTGGAAAATGCACGTGTTTTAATGCTTGTTTAAACACCTAAACCGTTTTAAATGCACATTTGTCATGATCGTGTAAAAGCAAAAAATGTTTTGAATGTGTTTTTTAAATAATGCACATTTTTTAAAACCGATTTTGAGCCCCTTGATGATCGGGGGATGCCAAAACCGGTTTTTAAAAATGTGCATTATTTAAAAAACATATTCAAAATGGTTTTGGCTTTTCCATGATCATGGCAAATGCTCATTTAAAACGGTTTAGGTCTTTAAACAAGCATTAAAACATGCGCATTTTCCACCAATCATGCGCAAATTGGTCTCGTCTAAAAGCGGCCTCAGTGGCGGCACCCAGGCTGTGGAACTTCCTTCTGGTGGAGGCCTGGGTGGCCCTGGACCTTGCTTAATTTTGGTGACAGTGCAAGATTTGCATATTCCGCCAGGCCTTTGGTGAGGGAGGTGGGTGAAGGGTGGGTGGGGGAAGGGTTTTAAAAAAATTATTATTCTTATGCTTCCTTTTTATGTATTTTATGCCTTTTATGTATATTTTAAAATATTTTAATTTCTGTAAGCTGCCTCAAGCTGCCTAGGCAGGAGAGGCAGGATACAAATAATGAAAATACAAATAATGAATTCAAATACATTATTCAAATTCATGAATAATACCAATCTCTAAATTCGAGTCCTGGTCCACTTTCTTCCTCTCCTACGATATCCCCACTCTCATCATCGGTGACTTCAACATTCACGTTGATGTCCCTTCCCAACCCTCCAGCTCTCGCTTCCTCTCAATAGCCCCATTCTTCAACCTCCACCCCTGAACCAACTCCCCCACCCACACTAACGACCATTCTCTTGACCTCGTCTTCTCTAGGAACTGCTCTGTCTCTGATCTCTTCTTTGATCCTCATCCCATCTCTGACCACTTCCTTACCTCTTTCAATGTCTTCCACTGCCCCCCCTCCTCTTCCCCGTCTCCACATCCCTTCCATGACTTTCAGGCCATTAACTCCCTGGACTTTGCCTCCTCCCTCTCCCCCCTTCTCCGCTCAGTCTTCTCCTCCTCCTCCCCTGACTCTGCCATCTCTGCTTTCAATGCCTCTCTCTCCTCCACCATTGCCTCTCTCTCCAGTCCTCATGCCCTGTCTGCTCCCACAACCCCCATCCTTGGCTCACCCCCAGTATCCGCCATCTTCGCTCCTGCACCCATGCTGCTGAATGCCTCTGGCGCAAATCTCACTCTCATGCTGACTTCCTTCACTTCAATTTCGGTCTCTCCTCCCTGACTTCTGCTATTTCCCTTGCTAGACAGCATTACTACACCTCCCAAATTGAGTCCTATTCTTTGGATCCTTGCCTCCTATTCTCCATCTTTGAATCCCTCCTCAAGCCCCCCCTGTCCTCCTCCTCCTCCCTGTTCCCTTTCTGCTCAGAATCTCACTTCCTTCTTCACCGCCAAGATAGACAAGATCCGCCTTGACATTGCTTTCCACTCCTCTCCTCTTCTTGCTCCCTCCCCTCTCCCTCCCCCGCTCCTTCTCTCCTGTCCTCCTTCCCTCCCACCTCGCTTGAGGAAATCTCCTCCCTGCTCTCCTCCTCCAACCTTCCACTTGCCCCCTTGACCCCATCCCCTCCTGCCTCCTGACCTCCATTGCTTCCATTGTCGCCCCTTTCCTCCTGCACATCAACAACCTCTCCCTCTCTACTGGCTCCTTCCGCTCCACCTTCAAGCACGCCACTATCTCCCCTATCCTCAAAAAGTCCACTCTAGACCCCTCTGACACATTTAGCTACCATCCTGTCTCACTCCTTCATTTTGCTTCCAAGCTTCTTGAACGTGTTGTCTACTCCCGCTGCCTTGAATTCCTCTATGCCAGCTCCTCCCTTGAACCCCTCCAATCTGGCTTTTGCCCCCTTCACTTTACTGAAACTGCTCTAGCTAAGATCACCAACAATCTTCTTGTGACTAAATCTAATCGCATGACAGCACTGCAGGGAAGTCTCTGACAGGCACGCCAAGTGTGGGGGCGGGGCCTACGTGGCTGCGTTGCTCGGCATGACTGCAGGCTCGTCTGGGGCCTACAATTTAAGAGACGGCACTGGGAAGCACCCAGCGCCGGTAATCCCTGTGAGAAACTGGCCTCGTGTGCAGGAGACCCTTTGAAATTCTAGTGTTTGTGACCTGCGTGCAGCAAGTGACTTCCTTGATTCCTCCTTCCCCGTGTACAGTTGTGAGTGTGACAGAGGTGTGTTGTGTGACCGTGTCTGATTCCCGCCCTCACTCCTGGGACATCCTTCCCCTGGATGGCATAAGCGGATTATCCCTTCCCCCTCTTGCCTGCGTCACTACCTTCCCCTCCCCACATCCCCTCACTGGCCTCCCCCCCTCCATGGGTGAATGAGTGTGTGAGGGTGGTGAGCAGAGGGGCATAGATTTGCTCAGGTGCTCGGCGCCCAATGATGATAAGGGCTCAGTCTCTCTGAGACTGTTCAGGCCCAATTACTATCCTGATGGGCATTTTCCCACAGCTGTGCATTGCCAGCACCTTAGTGTGAGTGGGGTGCATGAGACGAGGAACGTGAGTCCCTTCCTTCCTTCCCCTCCCCCCACTGACACTGGATGTCTCAACGTCAGTTCAAACTCAACATGGCTAAAACTGAACTCCTTATCTTCCCCCCTCATCCTTCCTCTCCCTCTCCCTCTTTCCTGTCGATTCATATCGAACGGGTCACCATCCTTCCCATCCCCCAAGCCCATAGCTTAGACTTCATCTTTGACTCGCCCCGTTCTTTGAAACCCTACATTGACTCTGATGCCAAATCCTGTCGCTTCTCCCCACGTAACATTGCTACGATTCACCCTTTTCTCTCTGTCTCCTCTGCCAAAACCCTTGTTCACGCCCTGGTCATATCTTGCCT
Organism: Sphenodon punctatus; assembly: GCA_003113815.1. Taxonomy (NCBI): domain Eukaryota; kingdom Metazoa; phylum Chordata; class Lepidosauria; order Sphenodontia; family Sphenodontidae; genus Sphenodon; species Sphenodon punctatus. Next base: position 1,110,660 of record QEPC01007501.1, on the reverse strand, counting down.
TGATTACTGTAACCTCCTTCTCACTGGCCTTCCCCCCCTCACCTTTCTCCCCTTATCTCCGTCCAAAACTCTGCTGCCAGGGTCATCCACCTCATCCGTCGCTTCGACCGCGTGCTGCCCCTCCTCTCCTTTCTTCACTGGCTCCCCCTTCCTGAACAAATCCTGCACAAGCTCCTAGTCTTCTCCTATAAAGCTCTTCATAACCTTGCTCCCCCTACCTCTTTGTGCTAATTTCCCTCCATAGTCCAGTCCGTGAACTCCGGTCCTCCTCTGTCCCCTCTCTCGCCCTCCCACGCCTCCCCTGTTCCCCTAACAGCCTTCGCCCCTTCTTCCTCCCTGCCCACATCCGCCTCGCCCCCTCCCTCCGTACCTTCAAATCCCTCCTCAAGAACCACCTTTTCCACTCTGCCCACCCTGACTCCTCACTTCCCTCACCTAACTCCTGCTGATACCCTCCATCCAGTACAATCTGTTACCTGAGGTCTGTGTACTCATATCCTCACCACATGGACCAGCCAGCCATCATTCTTGATGTAACAAGGCCAAGGACATGCACCTGGAGCCTCGCATCCTCGTGAATGTTTCACCCCTTGACTCTTCCTATGTTCCCATTCCTTTGCTCCCCCTCTCCCCATGTCTCAGATTGTAAGCCATAGGGTAGGGACTTTGTTTATTCCATTACTTTGTAAAGCGCCAGGTACATTGATTGTGCTATATAAATGCTTGCTAATAATAATAATAATAATAAATAAATAAATAAATAAACCCTAGCACCCCAATCCAATCCACTCCATCCCTAGGTTTTACATCTCTGGAAAATGAGCAGGCTCGGACTCAGACAGACCTCTACAGTGAGGGAGTTCCATAACTGTGGAGCAGCCCTTGTTGTAAATACGTAGCAGGCAGTTGGTATCCACAAGAGGGCACCCTCCATCAATCTCAGAGGCTGTGATGAAACATAGGGCAAGAGGTGGTCCTTCAGATACCCGAGGCCCAAGCTGAATTTTCTTCATACAAATAAATATGACTCGGTCAAATTTGTCTGATTTGGTATTCACCTATGAATAGTGATTCTAGCTCTAATTAGAACATCCCTTTTGGAAAGGCCACATGCCTGACACACTGGCAGTTCTGACAGTCCCCAAATCATGGGAGAGGGAGGAAAGCAGGGACTATGAGAGACTGCTGGGCTAGTTAAGTCACTGAAGGATTAATTCCCTCCTGCAGCCAGCAGCCTGTCACTCAAACGGCTGACAGGGAACACCTGGGGCTGATGATCCTAATTGAGTTTATGGGCAGCTGAAGAGTGTAAGAAACCTACAAGGCTCAGGGAAAAAGGGCTGAAGGGACTTGAGACCTGCTAGCTGCTGCAGCTTGTCCACATCAAGGAACCAGAGGCAGGTACTTGTCACAGCTCTAGGAGGAAGGGCTAGTGGTGAAGAAGAGACTCGTGTCTGCATGGTTTGTTCTGCTTTGTACTTTTATATCTTATTTGCGTATCTCCTGAGCATCATGTTTTCACACGGTTGATCTGCCCCTGATGAACCAGCTGACGTTCTTCCATGTCTTGGGCTGCTTTTAGACATGTACGGGGCACTCGCGATGTGAAATCATGCAGTATGTAAAAATCCCACCGGTGGGGTTTAGATGAAACTTCTCTCTCATTATAGCCAGTTGCACATTCTTTTAAAACTGTGAACTAAATATCTTGATATTGAGGTATTGTGTGGGTATTTAGTCTGCGGTTTTAAAAGAACGCACAACTGGGTATAATGCGCGAGAAGACTTGTCTAAAACCCACCCATGAGATTTTTACACACCATGGGATTTCACATTGTGAGTGCCCTGCGCACGTCTAAAAGTGGCCTTGGTGATGAGGCCAAATTAGATGTTCTTTCTATACTTTTTAGAAGACATTGGATGGTTCCACTGCTCCTAAATTCCTTTTTATGGTCTGCTCCATATTCCCCATGGTTTTTAGCATTGTGAGACCTCCATAGTTTAATTATTTTACCTCCTTGCTTTAAGCTTGTCTTTGATGTGATATGACCCTCATTGCAGCTGCGACATTGGGTATTTTCAGACGTTACGAGATCACAGTGAACCATGGTGAATACCCACCTGTGGTCGCTGTGTCTCGAACGTCTGTTTGGCGGCCGCCAGATGTTCGCCACGGTCAATACCCGCATGGGGTCAATTTGAAACACGCTTCCCGGGCTAGCCAGGGGAATGTCCCAGGAAGCGTGGTCAAAGAGATCCCCAGCGGGGACCAAAATAACGTCTGGCCGTGGCGAATTCGGCTGGATGCTGCGGCTGCATTGGCCCCGCCGCCCGCACGTCTCCCCAGAGGGCGGGCAGCGGGGAGCGTGGAGGGGGCGGGGCCGTGCGGCCACACGTTGCACCGTGCGGCCCCGCCCCCTCCCAGATTCCCCGCCGGGATCCCCCGGCATGTCTGATACGGCGTGACGGGGTCACCCCAGCAGGGAATGGATAGGGTGATTTCGGTACGGGGCTAACGGGCCCTGTAACGTCTGAAATCACCCATTAACTCACATTTGCCTACCTTTCCTGGCACATCTGGCGAAGGAAAATTGTGCCCCATATGTCTGGCCTGCCGCAATATGGTGTAGCTGCTTTTGTCCCATTAAACCCTTAATCCACCACCTCCATTGACAGGACCAGCCCAAGAGATCCTTCCAATGTGGAGGTATTTGTTCACAATCTGTGGACAAGACACTTTTCTTTCAAACATTCATTTCTTTGAATTTAGAAAATGAATTTTTCAATTTTCAAAAATAATTTTGAATCCAGATATTTCCAGTCCTAGAGTTTGTCTAAAACTAAGACCAATGGAACTACAGAAACTACAGATAGAAAAATATCTTATTTGTCTGCTGTTTACTAACTCTTTGGATCACTGCAAGAAAAGAAATAATCTTCTGGCCTGCTTCATAACCCTTATTCCCTTGATGTTTTCTAATACCGCAAAGAAGTGCTCTGTAGCCTCCTCTCATTCCATGCAATATAACTGTAATCCATCACCTAGTCAATCCACCTGCCAATAGAGGATTGCTCCCTACAGAATGTTGCCTACGACACTCCAGTGTCTCAAGCAATGAAGTTGCCACAATATTCATTGGCAGATTATTCTGCAGTTTATCATTTCACTGGCATAGGAAACCCAAGCTATTATTTTGCTTACTGTCACCTTGGTATTCTCAGTTGTTCCTCCTTGAGTGTTAACATTAGCTTCCTCCTTTTATGGTAGAGGTAGACAAACTGTGACTTGCAGGGTCAGTGCAAGGATTTTTGCCACCCTAGGCAAAACATAAATGAAAAAGAAAAAAAATAATTTAAAATTGCTGCTCTCCCTGAATTGTGTGCAATCCATGTGTGACCTGCGTGCATTGTGTGTGCACAGTTCTCATGCATGTCAGGCGCTGAGGAGCTGGCAGTCTGTTCTCCCCCCAAACTCCCAGCCCCCAATCCAGTCACTGTGGGGACATTTCCCCCCAATATTGGTGACGGCTGCAGTTTTTGCTGCCCCCTTCAACTTGCCAACCTAGGCAGCTGCCTAGTAGCTTAGGAGCTGAGTGTGGCTCTTGGGAAGTTCAGGTTTATGCCATGGACCTTTGCTGTCTCAATGGTCCTGTGTCTTTATTGCACCTGAGTCTAGCAGCTGTATCACAGCTGCTGTTTGGAATCTCAGCAGCCAACTGGCTCTTTCAGTCAAGAGGAAGACATTGGCATGGAATAATAAAATCATAGAATTACAGGTTGCATTCACATGAGAAGACTGGATCAACAAAAAGCACCCCTCCCCCCACCTTAATGTTGATCATGTGAAAGTTTTATGACAGGAGATGCACTACCTGTAAATGCAAGAGAAGCGCTAAAAGTTAAGCCAGAAAAGTAAAGATTGACAATCAGTCTAAATCCCTTGCCTGAATTCTCCTAAATGTGTGAACAGGTTGATTCGTATACCAGTCAGCCTTCATTGCTGTGGAGAAAAACAGAGGTGATTTCCTCCCTTAGCAGATGACTCCCCACTGCCTGACAAACAGGGACACTACTGTGGTACATTTTAAAGTGGGAGGGAACATGTGAACAGTTAAAGTGTGGGAATGCAAACTTCTGCATCAAATGCTCTTGTGTGAATGCGGCCTTAGAGTTGGAAGGGAACTCGAGGGGCATCTAGTCCAACCCCCTGTTTGGATGCAGGAGGACTACAGCTACAACAACATCCTTGACAGATGGCTGTCCAGCCTCTTTTGGAAACCTCTGGTGCTTGACAGCCTACAGCCTCCTTAGGCAGCTTGTTCCATTGTCACACAGTTCTTACTGTTAGGATGTTTTTCCTGATATTTAACCAAAATCTACTACCTGTAACTTGAGTCCATTGTTTCTAGCTCTGCCCTCTGTAGCAATGTAGAACAGTTCTTTGCTATCTTCTTGGTGTCAGCTCTTTAAGATATCTCAAGACTGCTATTATGCCTCCCCTTAGGCTACTTTTTTCTAGGCTAAACATACCCAGTTCCTTCAACCTTTCCTCATAAGACTTGCATTCCAAACCCTTTATCATCTTTGTTGCCTTCCTCTGAACCTGATCCAAATTGTCAATGTACTTCTTAAAATGAGGCACCCAAAACTGGGTCCAATATTCCATGTGAGGTCTGACCAGTGATGAATAGATTGGAATTATTATTTCTCCTGACTTGGAGATAATGCTTCTGTTATTGCAGCCTAAAATTGTGCATGTGCACATGTGTATGCATGTATGTGTGTCATGTGGCTCTTGGCCATATGAAGATCTTGGTATATGCCTCTTGGGACTGGGAACTTTGCCCATCCATGTTCTATGGCGATAAATCATGCCGCTTGCTAGCAGACTTTGGCTGTTTTTAAATGAGACACTCCCACTCATGTCCACCCAATGGGTATGAGTGGGAGCATCTTGTTTAAATGTGCACGTTCCTGTAATCCATGCACTTCCACCCATCTTCCCCCCTCCCCCCCTACACACAGAACAACTGGCAAAGAGGCAGGTTGCTCTGTGTGTTGAGGTGAGTGGAGGTGGGTAGAGACGGGTGTGCTGCACCCGAGTGATCCCTTCCCCCCACGCACGGACTCCGTGGCAGCACTCCACCCACCATACATGGATTCCCACCCGCACCAGCAGTCCATTTAAAAATGGCCTTTGGAGCATCTCTTGGTATAGAATAACTCAGCACTTGAGTGATTTAACATAGTGTCATTGATTATTGATTGTAAAGCTGTGCTCAACTGTGTAATTTTCAATTAGTTTTAATGGGGGTTAATTAATAATGGTCACTTAAAGCTTCACACGTCAATGAAAAGTGGCAAGAGAGGACACAGTCATTTAGTCAGTTGCAGATGGGGAACTGAAATTCACTATGTAATATGGGGCTGGAAACCCAAACAGGGCAGGCCTCTTACTATTATCCTGTCCTAGGAAAAGTAAATTTTGTGGCCTGACAACCCCATCCTAACCTGAAATTGTCATATTCACTTATTTGTTCCAATGAATGAATTTCTGAATTCTTCTTCATTACTGTGGATCCAGAGTCTCACGTCTTGGTTTTCTTTATTTCGGTATTTTGTTATTTTGGTATTTCGGTATCTGGTACTTCACTCCCTTTGTTTTTTGTTTTATTTTTGAATGCGATTGGTCAAAAATGAACAATCATGTTCACCTTTGCATTAAAAATATCCAACCAATAGTACCACTAAAATGAAAAGAAGCTATTAAAATACTGAACATGAACATATAATACCCAAATGAAGATTTGCAACCACAAACAAAGCAGAAAGCAAATACTACTTTGGTAAAATTAATTCAGATATTGTAGAGCTGAAAGGACAACCCAAAAATGGATGTCAAATATATCCTGACTGATCCAAAAAATGGTGGATTGGGTAACAGCTAGGGTCCATTTATGCTCCACTGGGTATCCATTTTCTGGTTCTTTCAGATTAGTTTTTCCATTTCAGTTATTTTGGTATTTCATTCATTTTTGGTATTTCTATTATGTGATTTCAGGAAGATTAACACTATTATGTGTGCTCAGTCACTGAAAATGACACAGCCAGAATACCAAAGTGACTGAAATACCTAAATTACTGGAGTGAAAAAACAAAAAAATTGCAACAAAATACCCAAAAGAACAACAACAAGAAGAATGTAGTTTATTGTTAGCCGCATGGACATAACAACAAAGAACAAAGATTCTTGTTCCTGTTTTAGTCATGGATATTATTTGGGTACTTGAAGAGTTTCCTCAAAATGCAAATAATAAAAATCAATAATAAACCTGCTTCCCGTTTCAGCTCTAAAATATAGGTATTCGATTTGGATATTTGTTTCAGCTCCAATTTTCACTCTCTCTTTTTTGTTCTTTAGATAGTTTTTAACCTACACAATATTTTACCTATTGCACTGTGACTCCTTAGTTTTCTTGATAGCTTCCTGTGCGGGGACTTGGCCAGAGTAAGGTAATTCTTACATTCCTAAAGGCAAAGTGGATTCTCCATGGTGAAACAGCTAAGCTAGGAAGAGAACCCAGGTGTCATCTATTTTAATACCCAACTTACTAGATCACAATATTTCTTGGTGGTAATAGATAGGGGATAATATAAAGTTGTTGAGTTAATGGTTTCAGCTTTGGTTTTGTTATCGTTATTGCAATAATGATAACAAAGATAAATAATAAAATCAATAATAACAAAAGTCGGTATTGATTTTGCTATTGTCTAGCAGGTGTTTTTGAAGGGAAATGTGGAGCGGGGAGGAGGGAGCAGACATCTTGGAGCTAGAAACAGTGTTGAACTCTTGAACTGGGCCTGTGATAGGAGGGGAAGGACCGGATGGATGCAATTGCTGGCCAATGAGCAGTGCAAGCACGTCCCAGGCAGTTGCATGGCACCCTGTGATTGACCCTCCTGCCATCCAGAACCAATCATGGGGGCTCTGGGGAGGGCACTGCAACCCTTTATTTTGCAGGGCCAAGCTGTTTGACTCTTGTTCTGTGTTAGCTCTTGATGTTTCAGGTTGCATTTACAGAACTCTGTTGCTGCTTGCACTAAAAATCTTCCCCAGCCCTCAGTGTTATACCTCACCTTTCCTTATACCCTTTATTTTACCTTTTCCTTTCCCCTGCCTATCTCCCCCTGTACATACATATCTATATCTGATCTATATCTATATCTATAATATATATAATAAAAAGCCTAGTATCTATCTATCTATCTATCTATCTATCTATCTATCTATGGACAGGGGGAGACAGACAGGGGAAGCAGAAAGGAAAAAAATTTATGGTATCACTATCTCATCTCTGTCTATATTATCTATATCTGAATAATCTATATCTATCTATCTAATATATATAGCTATATCTATATCTTCATCTACATCTATCTATAGATACAGATATATAGATTATATATATATATATATTAATATAGATAGAGATGAGATAGATATACCCTATTTTTTTTTCCTTTCCCCTTCCCCTGCCTGTCTCCCCCTGTCCATAGATAGATAGATAGATAGATACTAGGCTTTTTATTATATATATCCTATCATTATAGGATAGGAATACGATAGATAGATACATAGATAGAACACATAGCAGATAGAAGTTTATTGATATAGATATGTAGATAGGAATATATTGCATATAGTATAGGTTGTTAGGTGTAGGTTTAGGTTAGACATACAAATTATTAATTTTTCATGTTGCAATTGTACATTTATTATTACTACTGAATTATAATGAGAAAGGGAAGAAGTTCAACTTCTGAGAAGTCTGGGGCAGGTGTCTGCTGGCACTTCTACCGCTGGTGGAAGCCTACAACGGAAACAGTACTGGGGGAAATTTTTTTTGTTATGGCTCAAAATTAATACCAATACCGATAACAACAAATGAAATTTTCTTAATGATAATAAAGACAGTTTTTAATAACAAAAAACAAACACAAAAATGAAAAACAACATGGGTCCTTGTTGCACACCCCTAGCTTAGGGTTATTGTGACATAATTTGATCTAGCACAGAGATGGGGAACCTTTTTCATTTCATGGTTTGCTTTGAAAATTAGCACAATCTCTGAGGACTACACAGAAGTTGGGGGCATAGATGCTTTACAGGTGCACTCAGGGTGAAAGAAAGATCATGAATCTTTGCCATCAATCCATCACCTATTCTTGTGTGCATGCGTTAATGGGAAAGGCAGGATAGAAATGCAAATCAATCAATAAATAAAGGAAGCAATTCGTCCAATAGCTTGAAGTTGTGCATATGCTGGATTGCCCCATTTTCAGGCCCTTAGGGAAAAGCTTCATTTTCTTGAAATGTCACATGCATGTGTTTGAAGATTAGCTCGACAGTGTTAAATCTGAAAGTGCAGTTCAGTTAAAACATGTTAGCATAGAATACAGATAACCCTGAAAAACATCTAGATGGGCCCAATGGTAAAGACCTTTTGACCCTGCAAATAAATATGAACCATTAGAGCCAACCCATGCATGTGACTGGGAAACACACCTACACTGTCTGTTCTGTGGACAATAGAACATAGCAGCTCTCAAGCATATAGCAACCTCACACAAGAACTCAGTTTTCTCTGTAAAGAGTAAACTATACCTCTTTGAACCACTGGCTTGAATGAATAAACAATTGCACTGCTGAGAACAACAGTGAGCTAACCAGTTGTCATTGCTGGCAAAGGATTAATCTAATGACACTATCACAGAAGCTAATTTTAAGCATGTCTTGTTCGCTGATGGCAACATAAAAGCTTAAGGATATTACCCACTCTTCCTACTTTGGATGAGAATGCAAATTGTTTTCCTCCAGGTTGTTAAGCTACTGAGTCCCTCGTATATGAAATGTATGATACCTCTCTGGGTTATGGCAGCACTTGAATCCTCACGGCCAAAGCAAACATATTTAATTTTAAAATGCAGGAAACTATGCTGACAATATCACAGCCTCTCTTCTCTTTGAAAAAGAAAAGAGATTGTGTGCTATGAGATGCTTGCCTTCTTCCCAAGATTTTTTTGTAGAGTACTGTGATCAAAGGCAGGTCCCTGCTAGCCATCATCATAGGGTGCATTCTTACAAGTTGAGTTGCTCTGGAGTTGTCAATCTGAAGGAATTCCTCTGCATTAACTGCCTCTCTCTGGCTTTGTGTTCATGAGTGAGAACCAGGAAATAATTTGACCCTACCTTTCCCTGTTTCCCACCATTTCTGCTTCCTGGGAAGGAGTAGGGCAGTTGCAGCAGGGAATGAAAAAAATAAAGGAAAAAAAAAAACAGGGAGAGGGGGGACCTAACAATGACAGTGTCACATACAGGCACAGAGATCAAGCAAATCCAGAAGAGAAGTGTGTGCTTGGAAGTGGGAAAACTAACAGAGGAAAACTGTTCTTAACCATTCAAACATCTGCCAACTTGACTAAATGGTGAGGTGAAGGAGGGTATCAGAGACAGAAAGGTGTCCTTTAAAAAATGGAAATCTAGATCTAAAATAGGAAAGAGCATAAGCATTGCCAAATTAGAAGTAAAACGTTAATAAGGCAGGCCAACAAGGAATTTGAAGAATGACTTGCCAAAAACTAATAATAATAACTTTTTCAAGTACATCAGAAGCAAGAAGTTTGCTAGTAAGTCTGTTCGGTATGTTGATACTGGTAAATCCGATACCGGGGAGATCCGATAAATCCGGTATCCGGTATTCTTCCCGGTGTCCCATCCCTAGTAAAAGGGGTTCTCTGGGAAGATAAGGCCATTGCAGAAAAGCTAAATGAATTATTTGCTTTGATATTCACTGCAGAGAATGTTGGAGAGATACCTACACCAGAACTATTATTTGAAGGTGATGAATTGGAAGAACTGTCACAAACTTACATCACTCTGCAAGAGGTTCTGGAGCAAATTGACAAACGAAATAGTAACAAATCACCAGGACCAGATGGTATTCACCCCAGAGTTCTGAAGGAACTCAAATAGTCAGTGTGGTGTAGTGAATTAAGTGCTGGACCTGAGAAGCCAGGGTTTGAATCCTGTCCTAGCCATGAACTCTCTGAGTGGCCTTGGGCAAGTCATAACTTCTCAGCCTGTTCCCCATCTATAAAATGAGAATATGTGCGTCTGTCTCTCCCTGTTTTCCACTCACCCTTGTCCATCTTAGATTGTTAAATCCACTGGGCAGGACCTGTCTTCATTGGTAACAGTTGTAAAGCACCAGGTTCACTGCTGGTGCTATTTAAATGCATATCATTATTATTAAATAAATAAATTAAATAACTATATGAAATTGCAGATCTACTATTGGCAATATGCAACCTGTCACTAATACTGTCCCTGTACCTGAGGACTGGAGGTTAGCAAATGTAAGACCAATATTTAAAAAGGCTGCCAGAGGTGATCCTTAAAACTAGGACCTGTGAGCCTGATGTTGGTGCCAGACAAACTGGAAGTTGTGAAGTATAGCATTATTGGACATATTGATAAACATGACATAATGGGGAAGAGTCAAGATGGATTTAGCAAAGGATGTAAATAAGCATGTGGAGAAGGGTGAGCCGTTTGGTAAAGTGTTAAGAAAGTGTTTGATAAGGTCCCTCATGAGAGACTTTTGAGGAAATTAAATAGTCACTGGATAGAAGGCAGTGTCCCATCACGGATCAGCAACTGGTTACAGGATTAGAAACACAGGGTAGGACTAGGGCTGAAATGAGATTTTGCCAAAATGGAAAATCTCGTTGATATCCCACCTTTCAGCTTTCCAGGATTCTGTATACCACTTTGCGGTCCATTTCAAATCCCAAGAGGTAATGCCAATGCTATTCTGCATTTCTTGCACTGCATTTTTCCTGGTATTTCCTTGTCACTCATTGGCTGGTACACAGATTTGTTTACTAATCTGCAATCCAGTTGCAGATTAGTAAAGCAAAGGGAACAATATAAAACAACAATTCTGATTGGAGGCAATGGAATGGAGGTTAAGGGACACTGGAAGGGAAGTTAAGGGGTAGGCTGTTCGCACAGTGATTGGCTCAGAAATACAGGGAAAAATAACTCAGAAAAAAAACGGTACCTTCAGCAATGTGGTAAATGGTAAGCGTAAAGTCAGTAAGTCAGAATGGTATCTTGAAGTACTGCAAGAAATTATACTGGCATTAGGAAACAGTCCAGAAATTGATGGCAGTTCCTGATATGGCAAAATTTCTCTTGAGCAGCAATTTAGCTGCTCATTTCAGCCCTTGGTAGGACCAAATGATCAATTTTCACAATAGAGAGAAGTAAAGAGTGGAGTGCCCCAGGGATCTGTACTGGGACTGGTGTTGCTTAATATATTTTTTAATGATCTGGAAAAGGGAGTAAAGAGTGAGGTGATCAAATTTGCAGATGACACAAAGTTATTCAGGGCAGTTTAAAAAACATGCGCAGACAGTGAGGAATTGCAATAGGATATTGCAAGACTGAGTGACAGGGCAACTAAATGGAAGATTAAATTTAATGCTGACAAATGCAAAGTGATGCACATAGGGAAAAATAATCCAAACTATATGTACAATTTTCCATATTCAAAAAAATTCTGGTTTACAAGAAGAGTTAAGGCTCTTGAAAATTCAATCATGCACTAAAAAGCAAGGAAATTGCAAAGTAAGGGTCCTGCCTTAACTTCTGTGCCATGTTAACAGTAAAGATACTGTACAATCTCACATATTGTGTTCACTTACAACTTAGGTTCCCACACTTTGCCTTCATCCTTCATGCCCAATCCTCTTCCTCTGCAGGTTGGGGGCAACACCGAAGCTGGGGACAGGAGGGTGTGAGTTAGCCCCTCAACTACTCCGTTCCCTTTTTAGGAAAGAGAGAACTTAGAAGTCCTGGCTCCCGTCCGATCTACTTGGTCCCAACCCTTTAACAGAGAACTAGGGACTCCAGGCTTCCAGCCTCTCCATTCCTCTCTAAACCAGTAAACTGCACTCCCTTCACAAGCAACTCAAAAGTCCTGGTTCCTAGCTTGTTCTCCAATCCCCTGCTCAGCTCTCAACCTTGTAACAGACAACCCAGAAGTCCTGGGTCCAACTCACCCCTCTAACCCTCTAGCCCCCACTACCCTCACAGAGAACACCCAAAGCTCCCCCTGCCCTTTCTCCCTTGTCCCCTCACACCCAAAGCACCCCCTGCCCTAGCTACCTTGCCTCAGCACACCCAAAGCGCCCCATCCCAGCTCCCTTGTCCCCCACACACATATCACCCCTTCGCTCGCTTGCCCCCTCACACCCAGTGCATCCCCTGTCCTTGTTCCCTTGCCTCCCCCACACCCAAAGATCCCCCCAGCCTTGCTCCCTTACTCTCTGGTGCCCCAAACCCCCCCAGGCACAATTGCCCCGATCCCCACTCAGGGAAGGGAAAGACAGGAGAAAAGGTGGAAGAGGAGCAGCACTCCTCTTCAAAGGTCCACCCCTCTCAACAGGCTAACATGGGGCTCCATAGGCTCCACAGTCACAACCCCATATCTTAAACTACTAATCAGATTTACAAATGAAACCCCAAAGGCACACCCTGGAAGCTTCCTTTAATTATCTAAAAGGCTAATTCCTCCTCCACACCAACACTCAACCCCTCTATCCTGCTCAGATCAAGACGGTCTGATTAAATGAAAAATCAGGTTTGAAAGTGCAGTTTTCAAATGGCAATATTTCAGCTTTTATCCAACAGATTCAGCTGAACCTTTCAGAGCATGGACCACTTATCCCAGTGATACCCCACTACAAATTTCATAATACTAATGTTAATCATACTGATTGTACAAATAGAATGCTGGGGCTTTATAATGTAGAGTGCAACACACTTTAAATATTAGAGCGGTCCCATGCTCAAATAATGCTTGGTTCTAAATTGGGCTTACCACTCAGGAAAAGGATGTTGGAGTCATTGTGGACCATGCACTGAAATCCTCAGCTCAATGCACGGCAGTGGTCAAAAAAGCAAACAAAATGCTAGGAATTATTTAGAAAGTAATAGAGAATAAAACTGAAAATATAATTGTGACCAGGTGATGCCTTAGTGCCTGTAGGGCATGATACTAAGGGTATCAGCTCTATACTCCTGGCATCGCAATGTCTGTATTTCAACCTCAGTTCCTTAAAATTTCTCCTTATCTATAATTAAGTTTTCTTTATATCAAGGGGTATATAATCCTGGGGTAAGTAGTCCCAGCCATAAATATCATCAGTTCAAGTCTATTGGGGGTGTGCACTTTGTTTTTGTTATATTGATAACAATAACAAAATTCTTCATTTTCATTATTGTTATTGCAATAATAACAAAGTTAAATAACGAAATCAATTACAATAACGAATGTTGTTACTGATTTTGTTATTGTCTCTCAGGTGTTTGTGGAGGGAAATGTGGAGAGGAAGCAGACATCTCAGAGTCAGAAACAGTGTTGAACTCTTGAACTGGGCCTGTAATGAGAAGGGAAGGACCTGATGGATGTAATCATTGGCCAATGAACAGTGCAAACAGGGCCCAGGCAGTTAAATGGCACCCTGTGATTGCTCAATGCCTCCTGCCTCCCAGAACAATTAATGGGGGCTCTGGGGAGGGCACTGCAACCCTGTCTGTTGCAGGGCCAGCTTGCTGGATTCTTGTTCTGTGTTAGCTCTTGCTGTGTCAAGTTGCGTTTACAGAACCTGGTGCTCACACTAAAAACCTTCCCCAGCCCTCACTGTTATACCTTACCTTTCCTTATACCCTTTATTTTACTCTTTACCTTCCCCTGTCTGTCTCCCCCTGTACATACATATATATACAGATATAGATATAGATATAGATAATATAGATAGAGATTAGATAGATATACCCTATAGTTTTTTAGCAGATAGACGTTTATTGATATAGATACTTAGATAGGAATATATTGCATGTAGTATAGGTTATTAGGTATAGATTAGACATGCATATTAGTCATTTTTCATATTGTCATTGTGCACTTATTACTACTACATTATAATGAGAAAGGGAGGAAACAGTTCAACTTCTTAGAAATCTGGGGTAGGTGTCTGCTGGTACTTCTGCCACTGGTGGCATCCCACAACAGAAACGATATTAAAAATGAAATCTTCATTGTCACTCAAAATTGATACCAATACAGAAAAATGAAATTTAGTTAATAACGATAACAAAAATGACAGTTGTTAATAAAGAAAAATGAAAACCAGCATCGGTCTCTGGTGCACCCCCCTAAAGTCTATAGGTAAGGTTGGGCTGAGTTACCTAGTCTAACTAGGCTTGAATGTTTCTGGTTTGGTCTGGCCTCCCACCTCACCTACAGCCAGCCTGCTCCATCAAACTTCTTATTCCCAAAGTCCAACATGAACCATTCCAGGGATAAGAAAGGAAATCTCCCACTTGGGAGTTCCTGTAATGAAATTATTCCTCCTGAGAAGTTCAGCATCCTTCAAAGTCATGCAGTCTTGGCTTAATCGCCCAGGCCAAAGTCCTGTATCCCTGCACCAGCCAGGATCTGACTTTCAAACTGTGGAGAGCTGCTCCTTCCACTACAGCCTCCCCTCTCCAACTGAAAACTTCTTCTTAAGTACCCAAGTGCTATTTGGCATCTTCCTCCTGATTGGTATAGAGCGCTGTCTTTTATTCTGTTGGTGTCTGCACCCATTTACTGTCTTCTTGTGGCATGATCCTTTCTTTGTTATAAGTGCCTGCTCGTTTTGTGCCGGCACTATAATAGCCCTGCTAAAATCATACTGCTTCTATATAAATCTATGGTGCGACCACACCTTGAATATTGTGTGCAGTTCTGGTCACTCCATCTTAAAAAAGATATAGTAGAAGTAGAACAGGTACAGAGAAAGACAACAAAAATAATAAAGGGTATGGAATGGCTTTGGTACGAGAGAGGCTTGATAGGTTAGGGCTCTTTGGCGTGGAAAAAAGAGATGACTAAGAGGGGTTATGATAGAAGTTCATAAAATCATGAGTGGTGTGGAATGATTAAATAGGGAGTGGTTCTTTACACTGTCAAATAATACTAGAACTAGGGAACACTCCATGAAACAAACTGAGCAGATTTAAAAGGAAAAAAAAGTATTTTTTTACTCAACACAGAATTAACTTGTGGAATTTGTTGCGAGAGGATGTGGTCAAGGCCAATAGTATAGCTAGGTTTAAAAAAGGACTTGATAAGTTCTTGCAGGGTAGTTCCATTAACGGATATTAGCCAAGTAGATTGGGGCCATAGCCTCTGACTGTCCGGAGCTGGAAGTGAACAACAGGGAATGGATTGGTCCATTATAACCTGTTGGGTACTTCTCCCAAGCAACCGAGATTGGCCATTATCAGAAACAGGATGCTGGATTCAATGGACCATTGGTCTGACCCAATATTTATTTATTATTTATTTATTTAACAGATTTTTATCCCACTCTCCCCACCTCAGTGGCTCAGAGCGGCTAATAAAACCATAAAACCAACAATATAAAAACACTTGAACAATTTAAAACATTAATAATAAAAACACACCCTCCCCCCAACCCTACCCCTCCCTCCCACCTCCAACCCTACCCCTCATCCCTACCAACTCCACCCTACCCCTACCCCTCACCAAATGCCTGATGGAACAGCCATGTTTTACAGTTCTTCCGGAAGGCCGGAAGGTCCGGGGCCAATCGCGTGGCCACCAAGAATGTTCTCTCCATAGTAGCCCCCGGGACACTCAGGGGACTTTGAGAAAGGCGCCCCTGGTTGACCTCAGGGGCCAATCCAGANCTACCCCTACCCCTCACCAAATGCCTGATGGAACAGCCATGTTTTACAGTTCTTCCGGAAGGCCGGAAGGTCCGGGGCCAATCGCGTTCCCACCGGGAGGGAGTTCCACTGGTGCGACACAGCGACTGAGAATGCCCTGCTCTGTGTGGCCCCCCAAGACACTCGAGGGACCTCCAACAGCGTGCCCCCAGCTGACTTCAGGGGCCAATCCAGATCCCAGGGAGTGAGGCAGTCCCGCAGGTAAACAGGGCCCAGAACATGTAGGGCTTTATAGGTTAAGACCAACACTTTGAATCAGGCCCGGAAGACTATTGGCAACCAGTGCAGAGACCAGAGCACTGGTGTAATATGCTCCTGGTGGCCCAGTCCCACCAGGAGCTGGGCCGCCGCATTCTTCACCAGCTGCAGCTTCAGAGCCGTCACCAAAGGTAGCCCCACGTAGAGCGCGTTGCAGTAGTCTAATTGAGAGGTAATAAAAGCGTGGCTGATCATGGCCAGGTCTGGAACTGAAACCAGCGGCCAAAGTCACCACACCAGATGTAACTGGCGGAAGGCACTTCTCACCAGAGCCTCCACCCGGACATCCATGCAGAGCTGTGCACCGAGGAGCACCCCCAAGTTCCGCACCTGGGACATCAGTGGAGGGCAGACTCCATCAATCGATGGAGCCGTCACCTCCATCGACCTATCAACTAGCATCACCTCTTGTCAGAATTCAGTCGCAGTCGGTTAACCCTCATCCAATCCCCCACAGCCATCAGACAGCGGGCCTGGGTCAGCTGAAAATGAGAGATACAGCTGGGTGTCATTCACATACTGATGACACTGCACCCCAAGCTCTCTGATCACTTCACTGAGTGTGTTCATATACATGTTGAACAGGAGAGGGGACAAAACCAAACCCTGCGGGACCCCACATGGGAGGTCTCGGTAAGATGAAAAATAATCACTGAGTACCACCGCTGAGTTCTCCCGGCCAGGAATGAGCGGAACCACTCAAGAACGGTCCCGCCCACCCCTGCATTGTTCCGCAGGTGCGTCACCAACATCTCATGGTCAACAGTGTCAAATGCTGCCGAAAGATCTAAAAGGAGCAACAGGGTTCCAAAGCTCAATGAGGTCATCGATGAGATGGTCATCAAGGTCAGAGGGTAACTCCCCCAGAGCATCTAGAAACTGCACTGGGTCCATCAACCTCCGGGGGTGGACCATTCTAATAGGTCCCACACCCTGCTGGGGGCAGACATGCGCTAGAAGGGAGGTCTGCAGGAGGTAATGGTCCATCCATGACAAGGGCATAGTTGTTATTTCCCCCATTAACAGAGCACCCTCCTCAAGGTCAGTGCAGAACATGAGGTCCAAGGTATGTCCTCCAAGATGTGTCAGACTGATGACCCTCTGGAACAGGCCCATGGTTGCCATGGTAGCCATTAACTCATGCTCGGCACCCCCAAGCACAGCGTCGGTGTGAATGTTGAAGTCCCCCAGGACTATTTTCCTAGAGGACCGCAACACCACCTCCGACACTGCCTCTGGAAAAGCATGCAGGGAGGCTGCTGTACTGGTAGGTGCACGGTATACCAGCAGCACTCCCTAACTGTCCCCTGCCCAATCAAACACAAGATGGAGACCTTCAATACCTATCATATCCCGCACTGGATACCTCCTCACTGACCACCCCTCTTTAAAAATCATAGCTACACCACCCCCACGTCCCTTCAACCACAGTTGGTGTTGCACGGAATACCCGGTCGGAACAAGATCAGCCAAGATAGACCCCGATTCATTGTCCAGCCAGGTTTCCGTGATGCACACGAGATAAGCAGCACAGTCCAGGATTACCTCCTGGACCGTAGTTGCCTTATTCGCCACTGACCTCGCGTTCAACAGCACCAACACCAGGTTAAGAGCCCCCTGACCCTGATCCACCTGCTCAGCCACTGGGGGAGGGGAAAGAGGGATGCGTACCAGGCACCTATCCCGCGTTCCCAGCACTACATTCCTCCCCTGAGACCATATCTCCCCTGGCCTATCACAATACCAATAGCTGTGCCTACTCCCCCGGCTGAACCCCAGCCTCCATTCCCTGGTCACTCCACCAGGAATACGAGTGAGAACCCACCCCCTCCTCCCCTCCTGGGGGCTCTCTCTCACACAGAGTGTCCCCCAACCCCTCACAGGCTATGCCCCCCCTCTCACAAGGGGGCCCCACCTGCCAACCCTCAGGGTCCTCCCCCCTGTGCTCTCACCACAAGGGTTAACCCCGACCTCCCTAACCCACTCCCCCCAACCTCCCACCCCATTCCCTGGAACTCTCCCTCTCACTGGGAGTTCCCTTGAGCCATGCCCCCCCATCTCACCGGGGGGCAAGGCCCATCCCCCTACAACCCGACCCACCCCCTCCCCTACAAACCCTTCTCCTCCCCATTCCATTCCCACCTCCTCCCCACCCCCCGCATCCCCTGGGATTCCTCCTCTCACAAAGAATCCCCTCCCCGGGACTCCCCCTCTCACAGGGAGTCCCCCCAACCCTCCCTAGGGGCCACCTCCCCTCCTCTCACCTGGGGGGTTGGCCCTATCCACCCTAACCCACTCTCCATGCCCCCCACCCTCAAGCCACACCCACTGCATCCCACCCAAACCCCTTGAAACCACAAGTTAAAAACAAGATAAAAGCCACCCACCCCTAATCCCCCCAGTCCTGCTAAGGGCCACACGCTGACTGCAATACAAAATAATGATAGCAGCAAACAATGGGTCAGACTGGAGGGGAAGAGGGGCTCCTGGGGTGAGGCTTGTGCAATCCACCACCGAGGAGACAGGGCGTCCCCCTGTCACGCTTGAAAAAGTCGCCACCTGTAACTGACTTGCCCGGAGTCCAGCCGAGACCCAGCTGGTAACAGTTCCCTGAGCATCACCCCGACAGCCTGTGCTGACATCGCACCTGGATCTTGAAAAGCCCTGCCACCGCTATACGTGGGTGACTGGAGGGGAAGAGGGGCTTCCGGGGTGAGGCTTGTGCAATCCGCCACTGAGGAGATCTTTTGGCGAGGCCCCCCTGTCACGCTTGACAAAGTTGCCACCTGTAACTGACTTGCCCAGAGTCCAGCCGAGACCCAGCTGGTAACAGTTCCCTGAGCGCCACCCCAAAAGCCTGCGCCTGCGCCTGCGCTGACATCATACCTGGATCTTGAAAAGCCCTACCGCTGCTACGGCAGCGCCGTAGGCACGCGCTGGTGCATCGTACACAAGGACACGGCCTTAGGCGCGGGCTGGGCCAGGGCCAGGGCCAGCCCCTTGCAGGTTTTTTTTTGCCATGAAGTGTCATCCCCTGAAATGCGTTTAGCTTGTTTGTCAACTATGGGTAAGAGATCTGGGCCTGCTGGGGCAGTAACTAGGGCTCAGGCTCGGGGCCGGCAGTTAACACTGAATAACTTCCTGATGAGTCGTCAGATGGAGTTTGCTCAGGAGGCTACTGATTGCTCACCAATGGCCCATACTTTACTGCTGCAGCCAGATGGACTCGCGACTTTGGTAAGCCCTAGCAGCTCTGAGCACCATTTGTCCACCCCTGTGGGGGTGGAATATATGGTTCCAACAACCGAGTGTCTAGTTACGCCCCCTTTGCCTAGGGCAGGGAATGAGGCCCCCTCTCTGGTTCATCTAGGTGACCAGTGCTATGAGGTGGGCCATCTCATATCAAAACATTATGCCCAATTAGAAGCTGTTAATCTTCAACTAGAATTGCAGAGGACCCCGCTGGGCATTCTTATTGACCTCCTGAAGCTATATAGTGTGGAGGTGAAAAACTTTGTAAACCCTGCACCACGAGAGATGTTTACAGTGGGGACACAGGCTGCATTTATTGCCCCTTGTACTCAGCAGGGCATGGAGCCTGAGATTGAGATGGTTAAATCAGGTCCTTGTAGCCCTCGGGGATTTTCCCCGCCTCGAACTGCACCAGGGGCTACAGAAATAATGTGGAATGCTCATTGGGGTGACTCAGATTATACAGCTAAGGGAGGGGGGTTGCAGCTGGTAACAGACACCCTGGTTGTTGAAGTTCTCCCCATGTCCCCTGGCTATTTACCCTCTTGGTCATCTAAGTATTTAATTTCCCAGCATCTGTCTAGACTTTTGGGGATTTGGATATCCAGCAGTACCATTGCTCAGTTTACCCTTATGCCATCCCCCACATATTCACTTTCGCTCGCAATTTACAGTTGAGAATCTATGGTTGCATGCTAGGCGGCTCTACTCCTGGGGTATTCGGTTACGGAAAGTCGTTAGAGACCCCAGAGTTCTTCCACTGCTTAGACCCCATGAGGAAAGAATAGGTAAATATTCCATTTTGTTAGCTGAAGATAACTCTAAATCAAATCTTATGTCATGGGGGGGAGGATAAATTCCTCCCTTCCTGTAATGCTGAATATACCTGTAAGAGACACTCTAGAAGTCCCTATATCTCAGGATAGCCTGGAAAATCCATCCCAAGTATTAGATATACCTAGGGTAACGCAGCCTGCCCCTGGCAATAAGCCGTTGGACCCAGATGTTAGACTCAACGCTGCATTGCTACGAACCACCCACTTTCAAAATACGGCTCTTGACTTGGCTGCCAACAGTGGGCATTTGCTGAGGGAAGGTTTGGCTTCATGACTATCCTTGAGACTGCTGCCTCCTGGAGTTTCCATCTGTTCATGGAACATAGCAGGCTGGGCTAGGCAATGTAATGACCCTGATTTCGTGACATTTATCAGAGGCTTTGCTGTTATTTTAGTTCAGGAAACGTGGTCCTTGGACCATATCACCTTAGAGGGTTACGAGTCATATACCATTCCAGCAATCCATAGGAAAGCAAGGGGACGTCCTTGTGGGGGACTGGGCTGCTTTATTTCCCATAATGCCCAGCTTAAGGTAGTTGCAAGCCTAGTATCCCTCCAGTTTTGCTTGGGGTTGGTAGTAAGGGTTGGGCAACATACTTTGATTATTATAACTGTATATATCCCACCCTGCAACGCGGGTTCATTCCACGTGGCTATGTGGGACAAATTGGAAAAGCTAGTGGAGGATACCACCCTCAAATACCCTGGGGCTTTGTTAATTATAGCTGGGGATTTAATGCCCGTATGGGGGCAAATGATCAAGAAATGGCCACATATTGTGATGAGAGGACAACTCATCATGTGGGCATACTGACTAGCAGAAAGTCTAAGGACAAGCAGATAAATTCCTCAGGGATTAGGCTAGCTAAGTTAACTGTAGCCCAAGATCTGTATGTCCTGAATGGATCAGGCTTTAATGACATGGCGGGAGAATTCTCCTTTGTAGGTCCCCAGGGTCCCAGCTTGGTGGATTATGTTTTGGTATCCCCTAGAGCCCTCCCATTTATAACAGATTTTACCTTAGGCCCCCCATTGGTAGGTGACCACCTTCTGCTTCTGTTAGCATTGTTCTCTGTGACCCCACATGGGGGACCTGATCAGGTAATCAGCCCAGAACTGGAGTCTACGGACACCATACGATCTCCACCCTGGGGCAAGGATCTCTCTAGGTCCTTAGGGAACTATTTACAACAGCTGAATATCAGTTCCCTCCGGGACAGACTGATCACCTCTTCTGCCTATGCTGATACTTTAGAGTTGTATGAGCAGTTGACCCAGGGGCTTCGTGCCCATATCCAGGGGTCAGGGAAAGTACAGGTGCATTTACATCACAGGCCTCATCAGGTCTGGTTCCATAAGGAGTGTAGAGAGACCCGCTTCAGACTTAAGAAAATGCATGCCATCTACAGTAGGAGTAGGCTGCCAACTATGCCCCCTGAATATTTGGCTCTTCGGGTGACATATAGAAAACTAATTAATGATAAGAAAAGGTTTTTCTGGGACAAATGGTGGCGCGACCTCCTCCAGGCTGCAGAGCAGAAAGACAGCCGAAAGTTTTGGCAATTGGTTAATGGTTCCACAAGGGGAGGCTCCAAGAGTTTGGCTGGTGCTCCCTCGCCTTTGGCCTGGGTGAAATATTTTCAGCAGCTATATAAATCGGGGGAGCAGATGCAGGAATATTTGGATATCAACTTGGCAGAAACTCCAGACTTGGATCCAGTGAAGGAAGAGGAAGTCGAGGTAATAATAGACTCCTTTTGTAACAACTGTGCCTCGGACATAGATTTGATAAGAGTAGAATTTTTGAAGAACTACAAAACCTGGTGGTTGCCGATTCTAGTGGTGCTATTCACAGCGATTAACAACTCCGGGAAAGTCCCGGAAGTCTGGGCCCAGGCAATTATTGTCCCCATCCACAAAAAAGGCTCTTCATTTGATCCTGCCAACTTTAGACCTATTAACCTCCTCCCAGTGATTGCTAAAGTGTATGCAAAGTACTTACTGGGAAAGCTGGTGGAGTGGATGGAACAAACACGGGCTCTGGCCCCAGAACAAGCAGGGTTCCAACGGGGCCATTCAACTATTGAACAATGCCATATTTTAGATCATTTGGCCGAGAAGTATATGCATCACAATGGGGTTTTCTTTGTAGTCTTTTTAGACCTCAGGGCAGCATTTGACTCTGTGGATCATGCTGCCCTGTGGAGGAAGCTGCAAGTCTCCATAGATAAGCGTCTTTTGGCGTTGATACATGCCCTACACCGGCACTCCTCCTTGATAGTTAAAATAGACCAACTAGGGCATACAACCTCCCCAGTTTATACCACAGTAGGGGTTAGGCAGGGCTGTGTCCTTGCCCCGGCCCTCTTCAATCTCTATATTAATGCGGTGATACCCCTTATGGCAGATTCACATTTCTTTCCCCCAAAGTTAGCAGCGCGACCGATTGGATGCCTCTGTTATGCAGATGACATCGCACTGCTCTCGCAAACACGTTTGGGATTACAGAGACAACTCCAGGCCTCCCTCACTTTTTACAATGAAAACCATCTGACCGTTAATTATAACAAGTCCAAGGTTTTGGTTTTCTCCCATAGGTGAAAAGTCTATGATTGGACAATGGGGGGCAACGTAATACAGCAGGTCCCAGTGTTCCAGTACTTGGACTTGCTATTTAATAAGCATGGAGTTTAACGGGAACATATTTTGAGGACTTTGAGGGAAGCCCATGGTCCAGTACAGTCACTCCAGAGGCTGTGTAGGCAGCAAGGCAACTCTGCTGTGGTCCCTGTCTTGCAGTTCCTCACAAGCAAGGTTAGGGCCCAACTACTCTATGGAGCGGAACTTTGGGCACCCTTCCTTGCAGACATGATGGATAAACCCCAGTCTAAGTTCTTGTGACATGTGGTGGGTGGCCCATGTGGTACCCCTCTGTCTGCAACTCAGCTGAAGTTGGGCCAGAGGCCATGGTCGCAGGTGGCTATTGAAACCTCACTGAGCTTCTGGCTCAAAATCCGTTCTGGGCTGCAGGCAGGGTTATTGAAGGACCTGTTAGAGGACGGCTTTCTTAGTCAATGGACACTTAAAATCGAGGCCCACCTTTGGAAGATGGGACTTCCTTCCGAATATCTTGCCCATAAGCCCCCAGACACCTGGAAAAAGGAGGTCCTTGGTCGGGCAGCTGATAATGGGAGACAGGTAGAGGTTGCAAATCTATCTTAGTCCCCCCATATGAGAGATTTTCTGGTATGGATCCCTGAGGTGGGGCAGATTGCAGACTATCTGAGGGCCTCTATCTCGGGTAGGGCAAAACAGTTGTATGCCTGGGCGCATTTTAATGCCTGGTCATCTAGTGTCCTTGAGGGCCAGAAGCAGGGTATACCTTACCTGGAGCGCCTCTGCCCATTTGATAACAATTCTGTTGAATCTGTCAGCCATATAATGCTCGATTGTCATTTATACAACAAGCCTCGACAGGAATTGGTGGCACCCATTCTTCGGAAATATCCTGTATGGGATAGTCAGTTTTTGTTAACACTATTATTGGATAACTCAGATGTCAATGTCATCAAGAGTGTCGCTGCCTACTTGCTACAGATTACCCATATTAGGAAGTCTTTTCTGGAATTCTCCTACCATCCCCTGAGCTGAAAATATATTGTTGGCTCCCATTGGGGGCAGGTATTGGGCTTGCAAAATTTAACCTTAGCTGGCCAATCTAGGTGATTAGATTATTTATGATTCAGCTCCAGATAGTGGGAACTCACTGATATTAGGTGAGGGTTTGACGGAGGTTGTGGAGGGAGCCTTGGGTAGCCCCCGACTCCAGATCAGATTCTATTGTACCTAAGTTTATCCTGATCTTTTTCGATTTTATTATTGATGTATACCGATGTGTGTATGTTTTGTTTCTTGTATTGTGTGTTGAGCTATGGCCATCGGCTACGCAATAAATATTTTTCTTTTTCAACAGTGGGTCCAACAGCGGGTTCAGCAACAGCAGTGGCAGCAGTGATATTGGCGGGGCAGCAACAGCAACAGCAAAGATAATAGAGGTGGTGTCTGTCGAGCAGAGGGGCCCCGGGGCACCCTGGCCCAGCCAACAGCCCAGCCAACAGCTGACACCCTTTGGGTGTCACCCTTCAGGCTGGCGCCCACAGGGCCCCACCCTGGGTGTTATTACCTGGAGAGGGGGAGGGAAGAGCCGAGTGGCAGTAAGCTCCTCCTATCACACCAGCCCCAATCCCCACAGCAACAGACACAGCTTGCAGTTGCCCACAGGGCCCCGCCCTGGGTGTTAGTACCTGGAGAGGGGTAGGGAAGAGCAGAGTGGTAGTAAGCTCCTCCTATCATGGCCCTTTTACATGAGATGGTTCTACTCAAGCCCACACAGTGCATCTGCATGGGCATGAGTGGTACTGTCTCGTGTAAGTCTCGTGGCCAGTGAGTGGGGGTGCATGTGTGCTCCCTTGAAAAACGCATCCCCACTCTCTCGCACCCCGCACCCCCACACATGGAGTCACTGAGAAAATCAGAGGTTGCTCCGTGCATGCGGATGCGTAGAGGGGTGCGCCCATGTGCACTGGCACCCATGTGCCTGCCCCTACGTAGCCATGGCCCGTGTAAAAAGGGCCTCATGTTGTTATTCAGATGATAATTTATTTCATTGTTAGATTGATCATGCTTCCTTGCAGAAGTAACTTCCATTTTCCACGCACTTACCCTTGTTTTAGCCCCATTGCTTATGTGAAGAAAAGTGAGTTTAAAGTGAGTCAGAGGGCTATTACCGTGGATTAACTGTCGATGTGAAGACGCCCTTAAAGCAGGACTGAGAAACCTTTGCCATACCAAGTTAGATAAGGGGGAGCAGCTGCCACTGGGGGAGGGGGGGGGGAAGAGTCTACTGTTCAAGAACACTTTTGTCTACAAAAGGGCAATGAAGAGACTACCTGAATTTAGCAGACTTCTGGCTTTCAGTCCATGGGCATGGGAGGATGTAGGGGATGCACTTCCCATGAATTCCCTCCTTATGCAGTACTAGGGTCATGGGATAGAGCCTGTGTGAGTCAAGGGGATTCAGCATACTTCAGAAATTTTAGCCTAAGGCTACACCACTGTCCATGGGTGAATAAACTGTGCCTCGGGAACTCCTGCCAGTGTACTAGCAACACCGTTAGAACTTTGGATTGCACTGGCTTTCTTGATCCCATGCAGTCAGGTGGGCTTTTGTCTGGGCTATGGTATGGAAACAGCTTTAGTCACTTTGGTCAACGACCTCCTGGTAGAGCTAGATAGGGGTCAGATGATCCTTCTAGTTCTACTGGATTTGTCAGTAGCCTTCAATACTGTTAACCACGAAATGTTGGTGACTCACCTGCGGGACCTAGCTGGGGTGGACGGAGCTGTCTTATGATAGTTCCATTCTTACCTTACCAGCAGGTCACAGCAAGTAGTTCTAGGGGATTGTAGTTCATCCCCTGGGGCTCTCTTTTGTGGTGTCCCACTGGGTTCCATTCTGTCCCCTCCTGTTTAATGTGTATATGCAGCCACTTGGGGAGGTTGTATGCAGCTGGGGAGTTTGTTGTCATCAATATGCAGATGACAACCAGCTATCCTTTTCATCCAACCCAGGCCCTGCTGTCTTCTTGTTATCTTGGTGTCTGGCTGCTGTGGGGGACTGGATGAGATTGATCTGACTGAGGTTCAATGCCAATAAGATGGAGGTGATGTTGATTGGTGGAGTCGGTGATCTGGGAGACAGGAACACTCCTATTATTGAGGGTGTTTGCCCTCCTTTGATTCCATCTGTGCAGAGCGTGGAGGTGCTTCTGGACTTGCAGCTGCACTTGGATTTCCAGTTATCAGCTGTGGCCAGGGGCATCTTCTGTCAATTACATCTGGTGACCAGGCTTCACCCACCCATTGTCTCAGACTCGGACCTAGCCACCATCATCCATGCATTCATCACCTTGAGACTAGACTATTGCAATGTGCTCTACGTGGGGTTGCCCTTGGTGTCAGTTTGGAAGCTGTAGCTGGTGCAGAATGTGGCGGCCTGTCTCTTGGCCGGGCAACAGGGAGCACATTACACCAGTGTTCTGGGCACTGCACTGACTGCCTATTGTCTTCTGAGTCTGATTCAAGGTGCTGTTTTTCACCTTTAAGGTCCTAAACGGTCTGGGTCTTGCTTACTTGAAGGATCGCCTCAACCCCTGAGGTTCTCCGGGAATGCCCTCCTGGAGGTCCTGCACTTTCAGAGGGGCCAAATTGGCAGGCGGGCGTTCTCAGTGGTTGTACCATCGTTCCACTTACTGGTGGAGGTTTGCCTCAGTCCAAGTCTCCTTGCCTTCCAATGCAGTTGCAAGACGTGGCTTTTTCATCAGGCATTTGGTGGTGAGGAGGGGGTGGGTGGGATGGGTTAGGAGTATTGGGTTGGGGCTTTGCACTGGTCTTGATAAATTTTTGATCTTTTTTATGGTTTTTAATTTCTGGTATTTATATTGATGTGTTTATTTTGTATGTTGATTTTTTACTGTAAGCTGCCCCGAGTCGCCTGTGTGTGAGAGGGGGAAAGTAGAAGCACTTTAAATCAATCAATCAATCAATCAATCAATCAATCAATCAATCAATCATCATCAATAATAAACTAGTTTCTCACTTTCCCTGACTCATGAACACATCCCATTCCATGTTCTTTGGTTTGTGCTTTTATGTATATGCATTTCTCAGGTTTGATTATTGGCTTTACTCACTGCAATGCAAATTGCTTGTCAGAGCCACTGCTGCTTTTACACATGACAAAAATGGGTTCTTATAAGTGCTCGAGATAATACCGCGTGTTATAAATGCTGGAGTTTTGTAATATGTAAATGCACTAGTCCCCTTTTGTGCAGCGAGATCTCACAGCCTTATCAGAGTCATATCTGGTAGGTCTTACAAGGCTGCAAGCACTTGCTGCACTAAAGGGGAAAAGTGCATTCACACATTACAAAACACCAGCATTTAGAACACCCAGTATTATCTTGATCACTTATAAGAACCTACTTTTGTCATATGTAAAAGCAGCCTTAGTAGAGGCAATGATTGGATGAGACCCTAGAGCTGATAGCTCAATGAGTTACTTATTTTATCCTTTCCTCTCTAATGGGCACTGGTTCATGGGTCAAATGTTAAATTGATGTCACCCTATGACCCATGAAAGGCCATTCCAAACACTGCCCTACAATTTGTCAAACAGGCAAACTTTTATTGAAAGTGATTAGGAAAGATGCACAGGTTTGGGCATTCATTTGCAATTTTGAGAGACCCTGGCTTTTGTTTTTCCCTTGCTCTGCCAGAGACGTCTTGTGTGACTTTGGGCCAGTTACTTGGAGATAGATTTTCAAGCATTCAGCATCCAAAACTGGGACTAAATTTTCCACCAAACACAGTGTTCAGGTTGGCATCAAAATACAGTGTTGCCTGTAAAGAGATTTTAAATGAAAGTTTAGCATGCTTATAGTGAATAGGAGCTGAACTCTTAGAAATCTGGCCTTGAATTATGGGTGCGGAGAAACTTTGAAAATCTGTCCATAGGTCTCTTTGTGCCTCAGTTACTTGTCTGTTTAAAATGGGATAAAAATACTTCCTTACCTCAAAAGGGAAGTAAGGGTGCCAGTACAAGTTACTTTAGGAGGGAGCAGGAGATCGCCTTCACCCCACCCTTTCCAAGCAACGTGACAACATAGCTCTTGGAAAGACGGGCATAGTCATGTCAGGGGTGTGGTGAAAAGGCTGTGCCACCTCTGTCTGAAATGACCCCCCACACCTTTTCTGAGTGTAGCGGTGTCATGAGGGTGTAGCAAGCCACACAAAAGAAACTGTTCTTGAAGGAGGTATCCTGCTATGGCAGGATAGCTATGTAGACAGCGTTTTGGCTCCTGGTAGAGATTGCCCCATAAGCAGCGTGAGCTGACAGGTGAAAAGAACTTACTCCAGTTGCACCTAACAGAGGGCATAGGAAATTTACTGCATTATTGATTGATGAGAATTATCTCACCAGTTGTAAGATACTAAAAACGGGAATGACCTCACTAGTAAGATACCAGAAAATGAATTTGAATATACACTGAAGAAGCCATGTATGTGAGCGAAACGTTTGTGGATCACTTATTGTGAGGATTTGTGGATCACTCATTGTGAGAAACGTTCTCTATTATATTACTGTGGATTAATTATTTATTGAAGGATTGTTTTTTGTTATTATATTGTGGCAAATACCTATGCATATCCCACTTTATTATTTATTTGTCCCTTTCATTCTGAGTTGAATTGTAAATGTTTTATCTATTATATATCTTTGAACATATACCTGTTTCTGATTTCTTCTTTTGAGATACAATACCTTTAGCTTCCTTGAAGAACAGTTTCTTTTATGTGACTTGCTAGTTTTACTATACTGTTACTTGTAATCCTTTTTCTACTTTTATGCAATATTTGGTTTATTATGGAGAGGGGGTGTGACATCCCTGTCAAAAAGGGATGGGAGAATTCTTTCATACCTGCTCCTTTCTGATGTGGTGATCCCCACTGCAGCACCCATGTGATGAAGATAAACCCTTTAAAGTATGTGCGGTACACCTGTACTGCAGATTTATGCATATACCTTAGGTAGAACAGTCACAGTGCAGGGGCTACATTTCAGGGTTAAGTTAATAGGATCACACACCGAATGTAGCAGCAGAGCTATAACAAATGGAAGTCTTTCCCAAGCGCTGCATCCTCTTTAGTACATTTGACCATCATGGTTAGGATACGTCCATTTCTGTGGCCCATAGTGCATGAGGGAGTGATGGGGACAGCATGACTTCTGACTGCCCTTCGGTGTTTTGAAATGAGCAAGGCTGGGTGTTTGTGTGTGTGTGTGTCCCTGGCAGCTGAGTGGCACAGCTGCAGAGCAGCCACTCGGGTGGAGTGTGTGGGGAGGGATTCTAAAAGGTGACTCCCAGCACACCTACCACGGCAGCTGCCTTGCACTCCCCCTGCCACAGACTATAGGGGAGAGGGAAGTGTGCCAGGCTGGCATTTGAAATTGACACGTCCCAGGCGTGAGCATGGGGGAACCAGGCCCTCCAGCGCTCGCCGCCAGTTACTGTGACTTGCAATGGCCGTGTCCCTTCCCACAGTGTCTATGAGTGGGGGGATCTGTCTGCTGGCGTGGGTGGCTGCCCCAGTTCATTAAGTCAGGGGATGCATGCCACACATTTGTTTTTGTTTTGCTTTCCCCACATGGTGCACTGTGGATTTCTCGGCAGTCCGCCATGAGTGGGTGCTGAGTGGCTCATGGGAGCATGCTTCACCCTGCACCACCTTCAGATGGGCAGCCGGAGGAGTGGCTCCTGGGTAGCCATGCGTGGTAGCACCTCATTTAAAAACACGCTTTGACTTTCCACAGCCTAATGAGTCTGGAGCTTATTCTTCACAGCTAGTCAGTGTCCAGTGGGAAGGCTGTGCTATAGTTCAGTATTAAGACATCAATAGGTACAGGAGTTGTAAGTCAGCCCTGAGATGCGTTGGTAGAGTAGGTTGGAATATATACTGTTTAGGCTCAGGATTACTGCTGTCAGTGCTCAGTATTTAAATACAACTTCTAATCTGATTCCAAAAGGATGATTCATGTTTTATACTTCAGCATTGTCCTTCCCTCTCTGCTTGTGGATACATGCTTTGCCCATGCTTTTCCTTGGCTTGAATTGCTATAATAGATATAAATCGCCTTGTACTATCATGGCATGACTTTTTATTGTCCTGTTTTACTAGTTAAGATGCACTGTATATTCAATGCTAATTGAGTTCTGATATTTCTAGTGAATATTCCTTGTTTTTTCAAAATTAATCACTTTAATCACAAAAGCATAATTGGATTTAGTTGGCATGATTCATAACTGTCACCACATTCCGATTAGATTATGCTTCCTTCAGTTGGACGATAACTAAATTGACAATAAGTATTCTGATCAATATGTACAGCAGCCAAGTAAAATATGCTTTGAGATGCTGAGGTTTATTGGTGTTTTGTTTCTTTAGGTAAGATCTATAATGTAACTTTAAAAAAATCAATTCACCTTCCTCTGAAGATGAAATCCTCTTGGCTGTGCTGCATGTGGAAACGGTCTTTCTGAGGCAAAAGTCCATATAAAAGAATGGAATACTATTTGGCCCAAACAGTCACCTTTACTTACTCTAAACCAAATCTTAAACACTGTGGAAAAAGTCTTGGAGTTGTTTGAAAGCAAAATGATTCCTTTCAAATGATTCCTGAACAACAATGGAACAGAAATGATCTTTATAAAAAAAAATCAAAAAAAAATCCACTAACCCAAGCTTCATGAAGGAGGCAACTTGAATACGTACAAAAGAAAAAATAAATAAAAATAATACTTTCTTGCTTAACTTTCAATTGCACAATAGATGAAAACATGGCTATTTTTCTCTCAGTAGCCAGTGCATAAACATGGACCCCAACACATGATAATTTATTTACCATTTTTATTACTTATCATTCCTACAGTGATTCCAGTGCTCAGAGGTAAGTGCTCCACAGCCCTTATCTAGTTCACCCTCACAACAGCCCTGTCAGGCAGGTCATTATTACTCCTGTTTTACAGATTTAGAACTGATGCTGAGAGAGAGAGTGATTTTCCAATCCCAAGGCTGGAACAGCGTTTCATAGCATCTTGTTCTGTTTCGTAGCTGAAACAGAATATGAACCCTGATCTCCCATGTCCAAGTCTCTCACCTTAGCTAGGCTATTAGTCTTCACTGTCTCTCTGAATGATTCCCTTACATGGACCACAGCTATTTTGTACGTATCCAATTTCCACTCCCTGTATTGGCCCATGGATCCAATCCCAGCCCTCAAGCCCTTAATGTGTGAGCTGAGGAAAAGGGAGTGGAAATGAGTGCCCTCAAGGCCAGAGAATGGATTCCTGGCATTCAGAGTGGCTCAGGAGCTGCATGCAGGTCTTGGGAAGTTCAAGTGAGTGTCTCAGCCCTGGGCTGGGCCTGGGCCCACTGGCTCATTACCTTACTGGTCTGGCATCTTCCCAGCAGAAAAGCTGCTGCTAGAAAAGTGGAAAGGGCAAGACTCGCTTTCCACCTGGGGCTGCCCCACCCCTACCCTTGGCCCTCTGGATTCCTAAGGACTGCAGCTGCTGGAGGCATGAAAGAGGCAGGACTCTATTTCCACCTGGGACTGCCTGGCCCTGACCCCTGGCTATCTGACTTCCTAATGACTGCAGCCACTGCAGGTGGCTGCCTGCAGCCAGTGCCAAAAGCCATCTGCTGTTTGGCAGCCGTTGGAGGTTGGGGTTGGGCCCATTTTAGTTTAGTTTAGTTTTAATGGTTTTTAGGGGGGTATGGAATGGGGAATGTTAGTGGGAGAGGGCAGGGATGGTGGGCAGTGCAGTGGTTCCCCTAGTAAGAGGGGGGTATGGGCATTGGAATTGGAGATATGGGGGGTGCCATAACCCCCCAGTGAGAGGGGGGTACAGGAAGGGGTGGAGGGGGAAAGAGTTGTGCCACAAACACCTCCTGAGAAGGGAGTATTGAGGAATTAAGAAAGTTGGAAGGAGTCCTTTCCAAATGGGAGGGGGGAACTGAAGGGAAGAGGTGGGCTCAGCACAGCTGTTCAGCATTGTATTGGGTGCTGACTCCTGCTAGCCAATAGAATACTGAAGATGTCTGCTGAGTCTGCCCCCTTCCTCCTGCTCTCCCTCCTCCCATTCCTGATAAGTCTCTATCGGGAGCTCCCCACAGAGAGTGCTCGTGGCACTGGGCTCTATCTCCCAATCTGCCAGCTCCAGACAAGATAAGAGAGCTGGGGCAAGACAGCATGGCTTCCTCCCTGCTCCCTCCCTTTAATTTCTTCAGGCTGGGAGACCAGCCTGGGAACACTGGGGGCAAGGGGAAGTGAAAAATCTTGCAAGATCTTAATTGTAGGGTCGAGCTCTCGCAGAGATTTCTACCCTGATTCTTGAGTCTTGTGAGATTTTTGTGAGATGATGTTTATTGATTTCTCATTTTAGCCCTACATGGTGGTAGTGTGGTTTCTCTGCCTGCCTGCCTGCCTGCCTCCCTCCCTGGCCAATTTTTCTCTGGGGATGTCAGGCTCAGGGGTGTGGAGCCACACAGGGAGATTTCCTTCTGGGGGTGTTGTTAGGGCAGCTGCTGAACTGATTGGGGTTATGTTGGGCAGGACGAGGGGGAGGAAAAGCCATCATCGGTACAGGGGCAGTCCCTTGGTGTCTGTTCCCCTGTCCTCCCCTTGTTTTGTGATATATGGGGGTTGAGGTCAGTGGAACCTCTGATCTGTCATTAATGCTGCTTAATGTGAGGTCAGTGAATAAAACAGCCACTATCCATAATCTTATTCAGGATGAGGCCGCTGAACTCACATGCATTACTGAGACCTGGTTGGATGAGGTTTCTGGGCCTGTGCTTGCCCAGATGGTGCCACCTGGGTATTTGGTGCAGCATCAGCCTAGGATTGGGGACTGGGGATGGAGGGGAGTGGAATGGCAGTGGTCTGTAAAGACAATCTCACCTATCGAAGGTATCCAACACCGGACTTGCCCAACGTGGAGAGTGTCCATCTTGTGTTCGAGGCCCATGATAGATTGATGATTCGGCTGGTGTACCGATCACCCTGCTGCACAGCAGACTCCCTTACTGCTCTATTCAAGCTGGTCTCGGAAGTGGTGTTGAGATCACCTAGACTTATTGCCTTGGGTGATTTCAACATACACACTGAGGCCGGTCTTTCAGGGGCTGAGTAGGATTTCATGGCCTCCATGACAACCATGGGCCTATCCCAAGTAATATCTGGTCCAACACATGAGGTTGGACACATGTTCAATTAATGCTTTTTAACGGCCTGGAAACAAGGGTTCTAATTATTGGGGGTGTTGGTATGATACCGTTGTCATAGTTGGACCATTATCTTCTGAGGGCCCAGATCCCTGCCCTCCTTTGCCCCCACTGGGGTGTTGGACCAGTTAGGTTGGTCCACCTGCTGAGACTAATGGATCCAATAGGATTTCAGAACTCTCTGGGGGATTTACCCGCTGAACATGACAGCCTATCTGTCAATGGCCAAGTCAATCACAGTATGGTGTGTTAACTCGGGCCATTGACAGTGGCACACAGGCATCCACTTCCTAGGCTATGGCAGTGCAGATCTCCTTGGTGTACAGAGGACCTGAGGCTGCTAAAGTGGGAGAGCAGGCAGTTAGAGTGCAGGTGGCTCTTGACTTGCACCAAAGCTGAGTGACTGTGGCATAGATTTTTTTTGTGTGAAGAAAGCTTCCTTTTCTCCCACCATAGCATTTGAAAAGTGACATCCAGTGGAGCTCTTCCAGGTGGTGACTAGACTGCTAAATCCTGGTTGTACCCACCTGGAGTTAGAGCCATTCATCACCCGCTGTGAAGAGTTTCCAACCTACTTCGCAGATAAAGTTGCTTGTATTTGGCTTGACTTGGGAACTGCTAGTTTGGGTTGGGGAGGCTTAGTCTTGTCCAGTTTGCTGGGATCAGCTTCAATTAATCTTACCCACAGATGCAGAGGATGTGCTTGGACTGGTGTGAGCAACCAGTTGTGAATTCGATCCATGCCTGTCCTGGCTGGTGAAAGCTAGATGGGAGTTTTGGGGGCCATTGCTGACTGGGGTTGTGTCAGTACCTCCCTTTGGGAGAACCGGGTGCCTGACAGCCTTAAAACTGCAGTCGTTATACCCCTGTTGAAGAAACCATCTCCTGACATTGACTCCCCTGCCAGTTATTGCCCTGTCTCTAATTTTCCCTTTTCCAGGAAGGTTATTGAATGGGTGGTTGTGTCACGGGAGGGGGTGATAAGGGAGCCCCAAGACCCCCGCCCACTAACACACACTACTCAAGCTCAAGCTCACACTCTGCAATGACGCCCTGGGAGGGTAATGCCCATCAGGATAGTATGGTAGCCTAAATGACCTCAAAGAGATCCGGCCTCTATCA
The DNA here is from genome assembly GCA_003113815.1 of Sphenodon punctatus. Classification (NCBI taxonomy): domain Eukaryota; kingdom Metazoa; phylum Chordata; class Lepidosauria; order Sphenodontia; family Sphenodontidae; genus Sphenodon; species Sphenodon punctatus. Next base: position 1,076,421 of record QEPC01007501.1, on the reverse strand, counting down.
TCATTGGGCACAGAGCTTTGAAGTGGGAACACAAGCATGCTATGCACATACACAGGAGGGGAGGGACTGGGAAGAAAGTGCGGCAGACTACTGAGGGTTCCAGGGGTAGGGCACCAAGGGGAAAGCTGGGGACTCAAGGGGCTCGCACACTCCACAGTGACAGGGAAGCTAACCCCAGGGGAGAGGGGCGGAGGAGGGAGGGTCTCACAGCCCCACCACCTATATCAGCTATAATCCACTCAGGAAAACTCACCACAGGTTCCCACATGCCCTCAAGCACTCACCCAATTTCCCTCTCTGTATCTCAACACAACTCACACCAGGAATGGGGTGGGGGGGCGGGGGTGGGGAGAGACAAGAACAGAGGATGGGGGGAAACACAAGGAAGACTGACAGAACACACAGTAATACCAAGGGTTTGGGCAATCAATAAGGCAAACAACAAGTCACACTTAACTTTTGGGGGCCAGCTTCTCAGTCTCTGATTACCGGCACTGTCTGCAAGGCAGTGCCGGTATTTACCCCAACATGCCTGGATGCGTGAGGAGCGGCGCACAGGAGCGAGCACTGACCTCACTTCCTGTGGGGTGGAGGGGAGCAGTTCTGGCATTGCGCTGCTGTCAGGGGTTGCCCTGGCAACTGTATGCGGTGGCGGGGTTGCTTCAAGTGGCAGTTCCATGGGGGGCGGCGTAGAACCCTCAGGTGAGCGAGGGGGGGGGCTTGTCGGTCTCTCAGCCCTCTCCGCCGCTGCTGCCGCCATGCCCCACGCCCCCGGCCTCTGACAGGTTGCCTCACAGCTTCAGGCACATCTCGATGCTGTTGGATTCCTGGACACATGTCAGTCAGGATTTCATCCTGGGCATGGCAATGAGATAGTGCTTTTGGTCTTGGTTGATGACCTTAACTTGGCAATTGACAAGGGCAATTGTACCCTGCTGATTATGTTAGAACTTTCGATGTCCATTGATACAGTTGATCATGGGATGTTGTTGGCATGGCTGTGTGACCTGGCAAGGGTTTGTGGGACTGCTCTTGAGTGGTTCTGCTCATTCCTGGCTGGGAGAGCCTAGAGGTCAGTGGTGGGAGCTCATCGTCCCCTCGGGAGCTCTCTTGTCAGGTCCCACAGGGTTCCGTATTGCCCTCACTCCTGTTCAAGGTCTATCTGAGGCCCCTGGGTGAGGTTGTATGAAGATTTGGAGTCAGATGACATCAGTACGCTGAGGATGCCCAACTCTATTTCTCCTTTTCATCTGATCCAGGCCCTGGCCCTGCAGTCTCGGTGCTTATCCAGTGCCTGCAGTTGGGGAGTGGATATAGATGAGCCGATTGAAGCTGAATCCAGACAAGACTGAAATGATGATGATTGGCCAGCCTTGTGACCTGGGAAGGGTATGGACCCAGGCTGCTATTGATGGGGTCCAGCCTCCTTCAGTCACAATTATGGAACTCCCTTCCCTTTGGGGGTTCATCTAAGCCTGATATTGCTCCTCTTCCAGAAATGATGCAATACCTTTTTTTTTGGCCAAGTGTTTGGCAGGCAGGGATAGGGTTGAGTGGGAATGGGTTTTTTGGAAGGGTTGTGGGAGGGTTAAGGGGATTTAAAAGATGTTTGAATTGATTGTAAGCCACCCCAAGCCATAATGGGAAGGCTGGTATATAAATTTGATTCAATAAATGTATTGCGCTCAAGTCTCAGAAGCGGAGTCACACAGCTGCTCCTCAGAATCTCAGCAGTCAGGACTATGGAGCATTGGCTCTGTCAGCCAATCATGAAGTAGGAGAGGTTTGTTGGGTTTGTATGTACGTGTGTGTCCTGTGGCTCTAGGGACATATGACGGTTTTGGCACAGGGCTCTTGCAGCTGGGAACTTTAGTCACTGCAGGCATTAATCCATGATCTGGAACCTCAACTGCCTTCTCTAATCTTGGCCACACCGTTTAAGCACCATGCCTCAGATTCCTATCTCTGGGTTGTAGAGCGTGTAGTATTCTGTTTAAGAGCTGTGTTCAGCTTTGGAGATTAAATAGGTCAAAGTAAGAGTTCCAGTTGGATAGTTATCCCAAAGTTTGGATACTGGCATACCCGTGGCTATGGGAGAAGATGTTTTTCTTACCTGGTGTACCTGACTTCTTGGTGATGAGGCCTAGTAGTCTGATATCTCTTCACATGCATGCATGCAGGCATGAAGGTTATTGAACGGACAGTGGCACTGCAGCTCCAGGCATATTTGGACAGCATCGGTTTCCTTGACCCTTTTCAATCCGGGTTCCAACTTCCGCCCTGGCTACGGTACTGAGACGGCGTTGGTGGCCTTGGTGGATGATCTCCCCCGGGAGATGGATGCAGGATGCTTGACCTTTGTGATCCTGCTAGATCTCTCGGCCGCTTTTGATTCCGTGAACCATGGGCTGCTGTTGAGATGGCTGTGAGACGTGGGGGGTCTGGATGGGACTGTCTTTGGATGGTTCCGCTCATTCCTCTTGGGTAGAAGCCAGCGGGTGGGGCTGGGGGCTGAAACATCTAGCCCCCGGACTTTGACTTGCGGCATTCTGCAGGGTTCCATTCTGTCCCCACTGTTGTTCAATGTGTATATGCAGCCCC
>QEPC01007501.1:1047427-1066491 GCA_003113815.1 Sphenodon punctatus | reverse complement strand
GAGCCCCAGAGAGAGAGAGCACATGATCCTACTCCCTCCCTGCCAGCAGACAGAAGAAAGAAACACAAGCCACCAAAAAACCCCACAGTTTTAAATAATGACCAGCAAGTTTGCCACACCTTCCCCTAAGCATGCCCCATAATTACATGCAAGCTTTGTGGTGGGTGGGTTGCACTGGAGTGCTCCAAAACAGAGTATTTTAAGTTTCAACAAACCTGGGCCCTTGGCCCCATGTATGCCAGCAGTCATAGCCACAAGAAACCAGAAATACAACCCTGCCCCCCCAAAAAACATTTCTCCCTTGCTCTATGCCCCCCTATGCAAGGCAAGCCCCCTCCCCATGCACCATAAATTAACCAGAAAGTATCCCCTCTGTGCCCCAATTGGGCACATCTTGGCAAAGTTGAACCCACAGCAAAAGTACAGTGCCAAGAAAAAAAACACTCCAAAAGTGAGATAATCACAAGAAAAACCCAAAGTGCAATTGCAAAATCCACATAGCAAAGCCAAATGCAAAGCATTTCTCTATGGTGGTGCCCACTGCCCAAGCACCCACTTTAAGTGAAAAAAAAAGCGGGGTGGTTATTAGTAACCTCCATCATTGCCCCTATGGACAGCCCAGGCCAGACACCCCTACCAAGCCAAAAAATTTACAGCTGCAGCAGCGTAGCACACAGCCAAATTCATCAGAGAATGAAAAATGCCCAAACAGCCACTTTTATTTTGACCCTACCAGCCAATCAAAAACTGTTCTGTGATTGTCCATCACTCACCTGTCCCCTCCCATTATCCCCTGCCTACCAAATATGGCACTGAGTTTCATTTCCTAGCTCACAGAAGCTAGCGTCAGGTCTGGGTCACTCTGGTCACGTGTGCATCCATCACTCAATTGAGGGTTCCTAACTTTCTGAGTATCGAACCTTGATACTCAGAACTCGATCATTTGGAACCGAGTACCATGATCCTTGGTGTATTGTCCAAAAAACTGACTACCGAGTTTCAGCACTAATGTGAACCTACCGAGAAACACTGATGCAGTCCCTAGAGTACTGAAGTGTCAGATTCTTATTTCAGTTACACCAGGATAAATTTGAAGGACTTCTATTGACTTCAGCATAACCAGTCAAAAATTAGCCTGTCATAAATGCAAATTGTGATGCCAATCTGGATCCTTCTGCTTTCTTCTCTTTAACAATTTAAAAACAGACACTGGGGAGGGGGGGGCGGGTCCTTGTGTGCTCAGTGGAGCGCACACGTGCTTCCAGTGGGTGCGGGAAGGTTTAGACAGCAGCGGATGGGTGTGCACTCAGAGTGTGCATCCCCATCCACCCACCAGCCATCCATGCCCCTGCACAGAGCAACCCAGGTTTTTCCTGGTTGCTATGGGTGGAAATGGGTGGAAGTGCATGGGTTTTGGGAGTGTGCACCCACTCACTGCCACTTTTACACATGCAGTACCACATGTGTCCACTGGGTGGAGCTACATGGTACTGTCTCTTCTAAAAATGGACTTTAATGGTGCAGAAACCGATTTTTGAAGTGACTCAAATCTTTGTCCAATTTTTCAGACTCAAGTTTGCAATTCAAATTCAAAATTTGGGAAACATACCAGTTTTCAACTTTGGAAAAAAGTTAACAGGTATTTTTGAATTTCGTGTTTGATATTTGCTAATTCAGTGGGCTCGATCCTATGCCCCGTTGATTGCGTGTGCACACGCATCTGTACACAAACCACGCGGATCCACATTGCGGGCACATTGTGCCCTGCGAAAACTGCATGCACGTGATCTGTGCACAGCATCGGATCGCAACCACTGATTTGATATTACTTTTATAATTCAGTAACTTTTGATTGGTAGTAGGAACATGGGGCAAGATATACTATTTCCTGGATGAGTGAATCCAAAGTTCAAACTCAAACTAATTGGCCAACTGAATATTGAATTAATTGAACTTCCACTGCTTTAGGAATTGAATTAATTTAAATTAACACAATTTATGCAAATATTAGAATTTTGTGAGGTCAGATAAGCATCATTAATGGCAATGAAAGTTTGTGTTGGATTTATTAATTGGAAAGCCTGAGCAATCAATATCAGTCTAGTCAAAGCTCTAAATTTTCTTGACCTTTAACTCTGTTGTGAAGTGAACCCAAGCACTGGGGTTGTTAAAAGCCCATTGACATTTCCTGTAGAAACTGGCCTTAAAACATTCTGTTGGATTAATATATCCTGTGATTCTTTGTTCTTTTATTATACAAGATATTTGCATGAAAATGGGATCTTGAGGAGTTCATCTGTGCTTCCTGCTACTTCCCTGCTGGAGGGCATAATCTTTAGTTTGACATCGCAATTAGTTGCTGTGTAAATGATTGCAACTGTCAAATCAGAGATTGTGACTTGGGGGAGAGGAGAAAGCAGCAGGAGCTGGAGAATACTTTTTAAATATTCCATTTTAATATAAATGGCCCTCTAAAACAACAACAACAACAACAACAACAACAAAGAGCACATCTACAGTTAAAGAAATGGAGAAGTCAAAAGACCTCCCTAAGCAAATATTTCTCTAAATACAATATTTCAATATTTCCACAAGGGATCTTCAGTATGTCTTTCATCAGAACGATGTCAAGGTAAGGATCAAATACTACTCTCCAAGCAAGTAACAGGTATAGGGAATATTTGAGTTAGCCACACAATGAGTGTGTGGGGTTTTACTTCCTGAGATCAGGGGTTTGATTGCCCAAAGGGTCAGTATTGCAGATACCCAACTTAGGCTCCACTGGTCCCAAATTCACAAGATCATCTTAAGACTAGTGCTGGTTCAAATTTTTCACACACACACACAAGAGTTAGACAAAAATTTTGTTTAAAAAGTTCCAAAACTTTTATGTTTTAAATTATTTTGTAACTTTATGGGGGGAAAAAAATGCCATTGAAAGGGTCAAAATTTTGGCATTTCAATTTAACATTGGCATTTAGCTGAAACAAAGAGTCAAGATTTTCACAAAATATTCCTTAAAATTCAAATTTTTTGATTTTCAAAATTTAAAATCAATTTTGACATTTTAATTTGTTTTGAAAATGCTACTGGTCTGGTCAGCCAGCTCTAATGAAAAGTCTCGAGCTTGTTAAAAATAATAGTTGAAGATTAGATTTGACATTTTTTTTTGTCTTCTGTGGTTTCTGTTTTACACGTTTTTCTCTTCAACAATGAGAGCTGGAAAGCTACTTTTTGTTTACAGATAGATTGGGTACCCCAGAAAGTAAGTAGATGGTTCACATTTTTTTCCCCAGAATGATTCGCCCACCAAAGTACTGACAAAGGGGCTGTTCCCATGCCCTGCGGACCAGTGTGCACTGCACACACGTACCCCCAGCACGGGGCCCACAGCATGCACGCAAACCACATCGTTGGAGTGCAGGCATCTGCGTACGTGGGACATGGGATTGGCCCCAAACTTGTTAACATTTTTTTAAAAAATATGAAAAATTTGAAATGTAAAATGGGTGAAATTTGGACTGTTTACCCTTCAGAAATTAAGCATTGTAAATGTTGAGATTTTAACATTTCCAGTTTCAAGTTGATCTGTTTCACTATGTGAATTTGAGGTGGGGTATGTTGGAACAGTGAATATTGAAATTGGGGATGTGTAGTGTTTTGGAAGATGACATTGCTGTTAGGAAGCAGACAGCTTTCCCAATAAGCTAAGAACTGCATATAATTAAAACCAATTCAACTCATTTCCTTGTTTAACAGACCTAGCATGGGTGTAGTTGTAGGGAGAGGAGGGCAGAGGGGAGCATGCCCATGCCATCCCCTCGCACACACACCCTACATAATTTTGGAGTCCCCAAAGACTTCCAGTAGTTCTGTGGTTCTGTTAAGACTGATTAATTTAATTTGCAGGATAAAGGGGTTTTGGGGTGAGTGAAAGCTGTCTTACTGGGACTTCAGGAAGGACGGGGAAAGCTTGTCCTCAGGACAGACCTGCCTAGGGTGTGTCTCCCTGCTGACAGAGACAATACAAAAGGAACAGAATATGCAAACTCCGGAATAATAAACCCTTCCATAGCAATAAACTTAGTTTCAAAGATCTCAGCTATAGTTTTCAAAAAAATCAGTGTTGTTGGAGGGTTCTGGATCATGAGAAGGATATCTATATGTCAAGGATGGGGCTTCTCTGGGTCGAGGTGGATCCAGAATGAACTCCAATGTTTAGCCCAAAATTAGGCCAATGAGCCCAAAGCCAGAGATGCCATATCTTCTGATGTAAGCTTCAGATAATTAAAAAGTAATAATAAATCACTGGCTCCTGCCTCATCTTGTGACTAGGGACTGTCCATACATTGGACAAAATTGGATACCATTTCCAGGGCAGAAGGCTTTTGGGGGTGAACTCAGAGGTGAATGTGACTTGCTTCTGAGATAGCCACTGACAGACACCATCCCTGGGACTCCAGCAAGGGACTCCAGTGCCTTTGGAGTCTGGGAAGCTTCTTTTTCTTTTCTTTTCTTTTCTTTTCTTTTCTTTTCTGCTAGACAACAAAATAGAGCCAGTGTGGCCTGCTAGATAATTGGATCTGAAGAGACTAGGGTTCTAATCAGTTCTTTGCCATGAGCTCATTAGAAATAAAAACCTTGAACAAGTCACTAATCCCTCAGCCTTAGCTCCCCATTAGGGCTGAGATGAGAGCAAGTGTTTCCGTTCCAAACATTCGGGAGTGCTTGCAAGTGTCTGTTGGTACTTTGTCAGTTTCCAGTGATTCTGTGCTTCTGCCATTTTTTGGGTCACTTTCTGGGACATTTCCCTCACTTTATGGGACTTTTATGACTGTTTACAGCAGTTTCACAGCACTTTTGGCAATTCCAGCACTTTCCTGGTGCATAGCTGGCATGTTTTCATCTCCACAGCCCCTGGGGGTGTGAACAGGGCACAAACAGGCTTGGAACTGGCCTGTGGCATCCCCGTTCAACGTGCAAAAAAAAAAAAAAGCCAAACCAGCAGGAAAGCTGGTGCATTTCCATGTTGCATGAATCTCAGTTAATAATCCTACTTCAGAAGCAACACTCACTGAGATTTTTCATTTCAGGTCTATTCCCCATGTCATGACCTCATTGACCTTGAACCAGTGTACCTGGGGGTTGCAGCCCAACTCATGGTGCCACCATGACCTCCAGGCAGCTGGTTTGTTTTTGGTTGCTGTGACTGGTTATGTGCTGCAGCTAGGCAACTCACACTGCACATGGGATTGGCTGCCAGTAATATAAGCATCTGCCCAGATGAAGCAGGAAGCTGGGTAGAGCAATGTCACTCCCTGTGTTCTGGCTTGTGTGTTTCAGACCTTGTTTTTGGACCACTCTGGACCTGTTTCAGTGCATGTTTTCACATGGACAGAGGGGGAGGAGCTGTTCCATGGGGCCCCATGCAACAGCTACCCATAGTAACAGGAAGGGGAGCCCTTCAAATGGGTACACCCACATTTGGGTCCCACGGGGAGCAGCTGCCACCCTTTCCCACGCTCTGGTTCTATCAATCCCATGAGCACAGCTCTGGGACTGTCAGCTGCTGGTGTGGTGGGGGGCACATGGATGTCCGGCCATCAGCTATTGGATGGACCCTGGGGAGAAGGAGGAGCAGCCACGGCACCAGAGAGGACTGCAAGGAGGAGAAGAAGCAGCCCCAGTGTCCCCGGCTGAAGTGGCTACTCATGCAGCTGGGAACACTGGGACGACTGACCATCCCAGCTCACTCTCCCCCCTGGACCGCAACTTTAAATTGCAAACTGCCCAGAGCAGCTTGGTAGGGTCTTCTCTTGAAGCTCTGTCCTGGCAGGGGGGATGGAGGACCCTCCCTGTCAGGGCAGCACCTTGATAAAAGCCACCCCCCCCAAGCTTCTTTGCAAAGGGGAGGTGTGTAGGGAAGGCTGTCTTGAGATTCTCATCTTTCTTCGCAAGAATCCAGAAAATTTCTCAGCTCACTGTTGTTTGCTGAGCCCATAAACCCATCTCTAAAATGGGAATAATAGTGGCTTGCCTCACAGAGCCGTTGTGAAAGTGAACTTTATAAGAATTGTACAACACTTTGAATGCTGAAAGTGCTATAGAAACAGTAATACTTGCTAGGGCCATTCCAACTTGTGTCAGATATGTGGGAGGTTCCTTGCATGGGCATAATTATTGTGAGGAATGTGGGGGACACATCCCCAGCAAAGTTAGGAGTGTGGAAGGTGGCAAGAGTTCACCCCTCACAAAATTTTCAGACATTTTGGGCAGCCCAAATAGGACTGTTTCAGCTGTCGTTTTCTGCTACTTGCCACGTGGCAGCTGAATGCCCTGGCCTCAGTGCAGCCACCCCCTCTCCCCTGCTACCACTGGGACTTAGTAAGTCGGGGCAGGAGGTTGTTCCCCATATATTCTCCAGGGACTCCCACAAAGTTTGGGGGAACATTATGCCTCTGATATTTCCTTGTGCAGAATGGGCCTAGCCTTCTGCTTGAACAACTGAAGGGAGGGGCATTGAGCAGCCTGCAGAAACCTTGGTTGTAAAACTGCTTCATTTTATCATCACTTGTCTTTTTATGGCATTCTTGGCATTTCTACTTTGGAGCTGTTAAGTGTTTTAAAGAGGAAAGAAAGACACATTAAGAAGGAAGCCTGGGGAATTGATGCCAAAATTATATCTCAGCAGCAGTCAAAGCATCCAGAGATTGATAGAGACTTGGCTCAAAGTCTCTGCCCATTATATCTGGCCAGCATTCGCTTTCAAATAAGGGGCTGACTCGGTATCAAGACTGCCATTGATTTGTTTACCTGACTCCACCCGGACCTGATGTAGAGTCTGCTGAATTCAGTAGGAGTCTGTTCTAAATCCAATGGGCTCTAGATCAAGCCTTTAATTTGTTCAGAAGTAAAGCACTTGACATTCTGAAATGCCATGTTACCTTCCCAGGTCTGAGGGCATTTTTAGATGGGAGAGCTTTCCTCCATATTTTAAAAGTCCACATTGGGAAAAAACCCCATTAGGGTATTTAGATGCTCCTCCCTGAACTGGAATTTGCCCAGGTGCCATTGGAAACAGCAGTGCTAGGCAACTCCCAGATGTTTTGAGACGCGGTCCTGGTAAGACCCTGATAGCTGAGGTCTTACAAGTCCATTTTTCAAACCATCCAAGAGTTACCTGGCACCGCTGTTTCCAATGGTGCCTGGTGACATCCGGTCCTCCCTCAGTAGAACATCAGGCGAGAGTAGCATTGCTGAGGTACTGGGGAAAACTATGCGTCAGTGCACCGGAGGCCTTGCATACTCTTTGTCTAAAGGAAGAGTTTTTTCATGAGGGAGCTCGGCCATATCCCTGGATAAGATATGTAGCAACTGTGTTGAATAAGTTGGGCTTTTCGACACAATGCTTTTCGGGGCAAACACTGGCAAAGATTAAGTTTCTTATACTACAAAGATCCAGGGATATAACAACCCAGGAGGACTGGACAGCCCTTAGGGCATGGAAAGTTGCCCCGGGACTAGGAGATGGAATGGTCCTGGGCAGAAGGGAACCATACTTAGAGGTATTGAAGAACCCCTGGTTGAGACGACACTACACATTATTTCGGTTTAACCTGACCCAGACAGCAGTGACAGAGGGCCGATATACCAGGATCCCCTATGAAGAGCGTAAATGCTCTTGTTCACAACAGGAGGTGGAAACGGTGGAGCATGTTATATTTTCATGCCCCTACTATGTACACCTGAGGGAAGCCTGGGTGAAATCTATTATTGTGATTAAAGGGGAGAAAGTTGGGATGGATCAATCAAAAATAAGGATGGCCTTGGCAAACTTGACAAAAGAAAAAGAGATATTATCAATGGCAACATTTTTGCTTTTAGTAGAAAAACGGCGTAAAAAGATCAGGGAAAGGCTTAAGCAAAATTATATGGGGTTAAAGGCCAAGGTCGACGATAACACTGAACTTTCTGATTTATTAGATAGTTAAATTGAGTAATAAGACAGTAGGTAGGTGGAAGTACTGGTATGAAAGAGGTAATTGGTAGGATTCTGAACAAAAAGAGTGATGAGCAGGTCCAATGGTGTAAGGTTACTGTTAGGATGTTATTACATTATTATGATGTTGTTTTTGGTTGTATATATATTTTATACATTTTATATTTATATTAAATGTTTGTCCTTGATGTGTTCGGCCATGGTGAAAGCCAGTGCCAATAAAGTTTTTGACTTTGACATCCGGTCCAGGGAAGAGCATCTAAATCACTCCCGCTGGGGTTTCCCCAACATGAACTTTTAAAATTTGGGAAAAGGTCTCCTGTCTAAAAAAACCCTGAGACAAGCAAACACCTCTCTTTCATCTCCTCTGTTGTAGGATAGGTTGTAACTAGACCTGAATCAGGTAGCAGATTTTATATTCTCAGCTCCCCAGCTAGGTATGAACCAGTCCTGTGGGTAGCATAGCTAGAGGGTACCTGCGGTCCAAAATCACTGTAAAACTTTCCCCATGGTACCTGCTTACCTTGCAGGAGGCATGTGAGGCAGCAGTGGTGGTGGGTCTTGAGGTTGGGTGAGGGTGGCAGTGGTCACACCTGGCTGCACATGCACCCCCTTGGGGCCTAGACATGTGCCCATGCACCTGGCTGAGTGGCATAAGACTCTGGAGACCCCCACTGCCTAGATTGCCGACACTTTGCCACTGAGCCCCAGGGAAGAGAAACACCCTCCCATTGAGATACTTTTGGGGAACTTTGCAGAACCTGAACTATGATGGTTTAGGTAATTCGAAGAAGACAGGGTTTACTTGTTTTACCAGCTACCCATTTCAGTTCTAGTTGGCATGATGCCCCACCTCAGGCTGTGAATCACTCAAGGTAGAAGGAACTTTTTGATCTGGTCTTGGACAGGTGACCTCCAAGGAACTTCCAGGCTGCTGCCAGCAAACAGACACAGAAGGAATCCATTTGTTCAGCAAACTATGCATGGGAAATGAGGCCCTCCCACCTAAAGTGTGTGTCTGTGGGTGTGGGTGTGTGTGGATTTGTGGGAGCTGGCCCAGGAACTGGACTCACTTGTAGACAGGGGGTGGGAGGATTCCCTCCCCACCCCGAGCCAGGTAGCTAGCCGGAAAATGCGCTGGCGCATACTGTTTTCCCAGTTCTGATAGTTACCTGCCTCTCACCAGCGTGCTGAAGAATGACATTTTGCTTGTGAGAGACAAAATTGCTCTGCAAAGGTATAATCTACAGGGTGATTCCACCCACCAGGAGGATGGCAATAAAGTTCTCACAACTAGACCTTTCCAAGTTCCTTCCCTGCGGGCTCCTTTATTAGCCACTGACAGTTACAGAACAACAAGCAATTGACTGAAAACACTGGGTGATAAACCCCAATGACCTCTTCTGCTGTAACCAGCAGGGAGAGAAGAAGCTATATCCTTCCCCCTTTGTGCTATGTCCCCATGCCTTCACATGACATGCAGGGACCTGTTAACCCTTCACAGGCTGCAATGCCTGCTTTTAAAGGCCCCAGGGGCTATAACAGGTGCCACAGCTTCTCTCGCGCATGGCAGGGCAGGATTTTGTGCCCTGACATGCACGAGAGAAGCCTCAGCAGAGCCCCATTCGCACCAGCTCTTTTCCCGGTCACCGGCTCCTCCGCGCTGCTGCGTCTCCCTCGCCCCTCCCGCTGCCGCCAGCACCACCCCAGGTGAGAATACAGCCCTAGAGTCTCCAGGCTCCAGGGGAAGGTCAAATTTCACCGAGTCAGCTAGGGGCACAGCCCAGTGGGATTCCTATGTTCTGCCATATCGGAAAAGGGGTGAGCCATAAGGACTCCCCCACCCCTTCCCAATATAGCTCTGCCCTTATGGAACACTGTAACATTCTGTAAGGGGAGGGATTATGTCAGAAAGGGGTGTGGCAGCCCCTTTACCCTGGCCCTCTAACATGGTCCCGCCCCCTCTTGGTAAAATCCTAGAAGGAGTTGGTAACCCTGGTTCATGTGTAGACCTGAAATGAAAAAAATCTCAGCAAGTGCAGCTTCTGTTGGCAGCAGAGCATTTGCTGAGATTCACATGACATGGAATACTTAATGGATTTCCTGCTGGTTTTGCCATTTTAGGATACTTTTAGCATGTTGAACAGGACTGCTATTGGCTTGTCCCAAGCCCTGTGTGTGCAAGGGGCTGTGGAAAGGAAAACCTGCTGGCAAAGCACAGAGGAAGCGATGAAAATTGCCAAAAGTGGTGCAACCCCCCCATAAAACTGTCTTAAAAGTCCCAGAAAGTGATGAAAAACTCCCAGACAGTGACAGCAGCATCAGCAACAACAAATGGCAGAAGTATGGAATCACTGGAAACTGATGAAGTTCCAACAGACATTTGCAAGCACTCCCAAAATGTTGGTATTTCCCTTCGGAAAAGGAAGACTAGCTTTTGTTTCATCCCTATTCAGGTGTGTAGGCAAGTAAATGTGTACGCTGCTCTAGTGAGGGAGGGGGGCAGATGGGCAGTATTTTCAAAGTTTCCTGCCTAGCTGTGCTTCCCAGGGAGCTCACTCTGTAGAGGGTGGGCAATGACAGAAGTGGCAGGAAAGCCTCCAAGTCCCAGCGATGAGAAGTTCTACCAGCAGCAGTATTGCTGCTGCACTTAATTCTAGGTGTCAGGCCAGAAGGAATAGAGACAAGAGGAGTAGAACCTGAAGGTGGAGAATGGGAGGGAAACCCAGTGGGGAGGAGAGAGAATGAATGAGCATGCAGGCATTAGATTTAACTTGGGCAGGTGATTTAACTTGGGAATGCTCAGGAAGCTGGGGAAGAGGTGAGAAGAGTCTGGCAGTACTGTGTATAAAGTTGAAATCTCTGGTTACATTACTGAGTGGTAGGGGTATGCATTTCATTTTCATTATTATAAGAAAAATGAAATTTTTGATTTTCATTTTTATTGTAATAAAGAAAACAACAACAAATAATAATGAAAACAAAAACAAAAACAATATTTGTTTTGAAATAATGGGGAAAAACTGAAAAACGTATTTCTGGCTATAACTTTTTTGTTTCATATTACATTCTGATTAAACTTTGTGAGATTGTACCCCCAATGGAGGGCACAATGTGTACTAAATCTCAAAAAGAGTGGATAAAGGGAACCAATTTGAGAAGCAATTGAATGTTGTGATATTAAGAAAAGCTCCATACACATTCATGGCTACACCTTTTTTTTTTTTAATCTTCCATCAACTTTGCATGAAACATGATAATATTATGTCCCTCCACTAGTGTACCAATCCTGCCAAATTTCAGAAAGAGTGGGTAAAGTGTCCTGATGTTATAAGCTATTAACTTGAAAATACATTTCCAGATGTAACATTTTTATATTCCATCCTGTTTACAAGTAATTTGGCAGAAATGTATCCCACATCGTCCCTGTCCTGTCTGCCAAACTACAGGACAATTTGGTAAAGGAGCCCAATTTCTTAAGCAATTGAAGTTGTCCCCTTGAAGACCATTATTTAGATAAATAGCAGCACATGCAGTGCCAGTCAAAAGTAGACACCTGGCAATGCAGGGGGAGGGAGGCTGTAGGAGTGATGATGGGAAGCTACCCAACAGACTGAAGGACACATTCACTGGCCAATTATTGCATGCTTCCAGCTTTACAGGATGAATTGGTAGTGGCTTCAAGGCGGGCATAGGGGGCAGCCCTCAGTTGGGCATAGAAGGCACATAGCTAGGACTTTGGGGATAGCATCCCAGCAACCAGGAGACATAGTTTACATATCCAGGCTGGCCAATTATCATCACAATCGCATCCTGTAGCACTGTGACAGAGGACATACGAGAACCTCTATTGCCTCTTTCCTAAACAGATGCTTCTGAGTTCCCAGTAACAAGTGGGGCAGAGATTTTGGGATGGCCACAGCACAGAATGAGGATATTTGGTTGACATTTCTGCTGACCAATTGGCATCAGAAACAGATTTTATACCACAGTGACACATAAGAGAATCCCTGGCATAGGCTCATTCTCTACATATGCTGTGCAGGCATATAAAGTTGGACCCCTTTATCACATCTTTCTTATATTTGGCAGCAATGATACTGAAAGTGTGAGATACAGCCCTGCCAAAATCTGTGTACACTGGTTTGAATACAAAGAAGTTATAGTCAGCCATATATTTATAAGTTAATTGCTTATACCACCAGGACCCTTTATCCAACTCTTCTGAAAGTTGGCATACATATTAAACATGGGGAGGGGTACAAACATTCCAGGTTCCATCCACATTAGATGGGAGGCAAAGTAGGTACAGATAGGAATATATATGCAGATTTTTGCAAAATAGCATAATACAACTGGTTATAAAATCAGATTCCTTTATCCAGTCCTTCTGGAATTTGGTACAGGTAATGCCTTCCACTGGATATACACTCCTCCTGTGTTTCATCCAAATATAAGGAAAAACAAAAGGGTTACAGTCAAAAATATGTTTTCCATTGAAACCAATGGAAATCAAAAATGAAAATGAAATGTTGATATTCGAAAATGAAAGATTTAATAACAAAAAGGAAAAATGACATTCGTCCATGGTGCACACCTCTACCAAGTGGGGTGGCATGTGTGATGGCTGCCATTTTGGCTGAATAGTGAGTATTTTCCTGAGGAAAATACTTGAGCATTAAGCTCTGTAACAGACTTGCATATCCACTGAAGATTGGGGAGAGGGTGGGAAATAGCCCAAACTCTGGCAGATTGCATACTCTTCCTTCAGGCTTGACATGTGCTCTTTTGTCAAGTGTTTCCTATTTGTAATGAGGTGTGTATTTTGTTTTTGTTTTTCTGGTATTAATAACAGAATTTCATTTTTGAAAAATGAAAATGAAAAATTTAATAATGAAATTTTATAATAAAAATGAAAATTTCAGAATTAAAAAATTAAATTCTTGGGACATAAATATCAGGCTTTAACTTCTTTGTTTTCCATGTGGTCTGCATGAAATTTGGAAGGAACGTACTCCCAGAGGGTCATGAATGCCAAATTTAAGGAAAGTTGGATAAAAGTTCCCAGTTTTATAAACATTATGATTTATGATGAATTTCTGGCTGTAACATCTATTCTACTTGTCCAGTTTTTGTTTATTTATTTAATTTATTAATAAAATGTGTATGCCACCCCCTCCTACTAAAAGCATCTCAGGGCAGCTAACAACATGTTAAAAGCAATGTCTGTCTATGTGTTGATGAAACATAGACCTACTGTACCCTTCATAAAAATGACCATGCCTGCTAAGTTTCATAAATATTGGATAAAGGGTCCTAATTATATAACCAATGTACATTTTTGTGGTTTGTGCACACATTTCTATCATTAACTTCTTTGGTTTCTGTCAAATGTGGATGAAAGTTGGACTTATTGTACCCCTCAACCAAGGTATTATCCCTGAAAAATTTCAGAAAGATTGGAAAAAAGACCCCAATTTTATAAGCAATTGAACTCTTGTGATTTTAACAGAAGACATGCCAATAAAAGTCCTGAACATTTGGGGACAAAAACAAAAATTTCAGGACATAACCAAAGCTTCAGGCAGCAAGGCAGAGGGGAGTGGAAATAATCCCAGCAATCAAGAGACATGATTGACATATCTAGGCTAGCCAACTGGCATCCCAAACACACTCTGCAGCACTGTGACAGAGGACATAAGAGAATGTCTTATTGGCTCCTTTCTAGGCAGATGCTTCCAACTTCCCGGTAACAAGAACAGGCTGAGGATACATGATTGCCATGTGTGATGGCCAGTTCACATTACACACCCATCTTGTACTACTGTGACAAACATAAGATAACCCCCAGTATAGGCTCATTCTCTGGAGATGCTTCCCAGGCTTCCAGCTTCCTAGTACCCAATCACTGCATTCAGGGATGCTTGGAGTGGGCATTGGGGAGCAAATATAAGCTTCTGTCAAGCTGCACAGCCCCCACCATGGCTAGATCTTGTGTGGATCGTAGACTGGCTCAGTGCTCTGCATGTGTGACTGTGTGTGCTGCAGTCTCCTGCTTCACTGCAAGTTCTCATAAAAGCAGATCTCTGCACCTACTGTTCCCTATGTATGTCCCCACAGACTTTGAGGTGCCAATGACTAGGGCTGATGCGGCAGCAACTTTTACCGCGCTGCGATTCCGTTCCGCCATTTCGGAACTGCCCGCGCCACACCGTGACTTTTCTGCGGATATTCTGCTAATTCCGCCGGAATTCTGCAAATCGCTGAATTGCGGAAAAATTTTTGAAAAATTGTGGAAATCGCGGAAAACCGCTATTCCGCTATTTTTTGGCGCTTGCGGAATTGCGGAAATCGCGAAAATGTCATGTTTCCACGATTCCACTAAGTTGCGGAATTAAATAAGCGGAACCGCGGAATGAAACCGCGGAATGAAAGCCTCTGCCATGCCGTTCCACTAATTGCGGAAACACTGTTTCCGCCGGAAATAGCTACCGCTGCGATATTCCGCTACAGCCCTACCAATGACTGACGCCTGTGCCAGTGCTAGTGCCTCTGGCACTTTATCCTCCTCTGCTCCGCCAACCTCATGTCTTCTTCACCCTCTCTAAAAAATTATCCAAAAAGCATATCTATGCATCTAAGTAAAATCTTTATAATTTAAAGAGAGGCAACACCTGCAATTGATTTAAGGAAATTAGCAACTTTTGTTAAAATCATGAAACCTACATTGCTTATAAAATTGGGATATTTTATCTAAACTTATTGAAATTTTGTATGGATGATACCTTTCATGAGGGAAGCAACCTGGCTAAATTACATCCAAATTGGACAGGAAACAAAGATGTTACAGCTTGAAATATTTGTGCAAATCATGAAATTATCAAAGTGCTTATAAAATCAGGACCCTTTATCCAATCTTTCTGAAATTTGGCATACATTATCCCTTGAATGGGAGCACAATGGGCCCACATTCTTATCCAAATTGGATGGAAAACAAAAATGTTACAGCTAGAAATGTGTGCCCAAACCATGAAATTAAATCGCTTATAAAATCAGAACCCTTTATCCTTTATTGATCAAATACCTATTCAGATACCTTTATTGATCAAAACCAGAAAAATGAAAATTTTAATAACAAAACCAAATAACAAGAAAGGAAATGGGTCCCTGGTGCATTCTTCATCACAATTCCAGGGAGTGGTGGTCCTGTGGGGTGTAGTGCCTCTGGGAGTTGAGTAGCTCATAGCTCTGAGCAAAATGACTAAAACCCTTCCAGAATCAGGTGTGAAGTGTGTTGAGTCATCCAAACCCTTAAATGGCTGATGGTGAGTAATGTTCAGTGCAGATACAGGGATAAGCCTGAACCAGCAATAACTACAGGAGCCTTGATAGCC
This sequence comes from Sphenodon punctatus, assembly GCA_003113815.1. Classification (NCBI taxonomy): domain Eukaryota; kingdom Metazoa; phylum Chordata; class Lepidosauria; order Sphenodontia; family Sphenodontidae; genus Sphenodon; species Sphenodon punctatus. Next base: position 1,051,098 of record QEPC01007501.1, on the reverse strand, counting down.
ACAGCATGCACTGAGAGTGTTAATTACCTTCAATTAAGGAGTAAATCAATAGTCCTCTCCTCTTAGTCTGTTCTTCCTAAACTTGAGCTGTGATCCTAAACACACCGGCATGCGGAGCTCCACTGTCCCATTCAAGATCACAGCTTAGGTATGCATATGCAGCAATCTACAATGATTAAGCTTTCCTGTTGGCTTGGATCTTTTCAGTTGGCTGTTTATCGTCTCCTCCTCCTCCTCTTTAGCAAAGTTGAGGCAGTGTGTGCTAGCCAACAAAGATCCCCAGGGGTTTGGCTTTCACCTCTAAACCTTCTTCAGTAGCGAGATGAAAGAACTTCTGATTAAGCAAGTGACTGGGCCTACCTTGGGGGCTGCATCACCTGCAGGATACATGCATTTTTGTCTTTCCAAGCAATTAAGGAGTGTGAATCCTGACCTTGGGTTTATTATGTGCTTGGTGTCTGTTTGCTTTCTGGAGCTTTGCAGTAAATACCAAGAAGCATTTTAGCTTGGTGCAATGGTTTGGAAGAACTGAAAAATATACAGTATTTGCTGGCTCTGCAGTTAGAGCAGATAAACTTCTTTTTTCTGTTACCTGTTTCTTTCAACTTCTGCTGGATTTAAAAACATAGCCTGAACGGTTTAGAGTCTTACAGATCCCACGGGGATAGAGCAAATTGAGGCCACTTTGGGTACAATTAGTATTGAAAGGAATATCTGTTTTCAAGGGTTTTCTCAGGGCAGCTAGTTGCCACCCTGCCAAAACCCTGGGACTGAGCCCCCGCAAACCTTCTGCTCCTGCTGCCACCATTCACTGCTGCAACCAACCCTGTTCGCTGCTGCAGCTGCCACCATTAAACTTGAGATCGGACGTGAACGCAATAGCGTAGTTAGCTGCTATGCACTATTGTGTATGTGCACACTGCCACCACCATAGTTGCTCTCTGACCATGCTCCCAAAGAGTGCAGAGAGCAAAGATGATGTGACAGTCTGTGCATGCGCAGCAATGCATGGCTTCAAACTGCACTATTGTGCATGCACCTGCTCTTGGGCTTAATATTGGCAGCTGTGGCAGCAAACCCTGGGGGGGGGGGGCAAGGGCAGCCTGGGCTGGGCCAGAAGCACCTGCATCCACATATACCCAGACGTGGGTCCAGAGGTGGGCCCAAGGACACCCAGAGCAATAAAAGGGAGTGGGGGGAGTATGGGGCCAGCTGTATGGCCCCAAAGATAGTGAGCATGCTCTGGGCATCCAGCAGGGCTACTTGATGGGAGCATTTCCCTTGTGTGATAGGGAGGGTCAAGAGGAGGGGCTCAGGGCTCCCAGGCTGAGTTCCAATAAAGGAACTCAGTCAATCAGGATGATTTTAGGACAACCTTTCCAGGCATCCTAAAACCAGTCAGGGCATGAGATCAGCCCTACCAAACTAAATGTCCACCAGCCACCACTGACTGTTTTGAATGCTAAATTTAACAAAAACAGTCTGTTCATATCCATTTTGACAAAGGTACTACAAAGTAGGGATCTGCGAACAGAACGGGGTTCAGATTATCGGCCATTCAGCCGTTTGGTCCAAAAACTTAGTTTGGGTTCGTGGGTTCGGTCCCGAAGAGTTCGGACCCCTCTGAATGTTTGGAAAGTTCAGCCGTGGCAGAGCCTTGAGGCGCTTCAGGGGGGCCCATGGGGGCATGGCAGGCCGTCGGAGACACAGCAGCAGCAGCAGCAGAGACCAGGAAGGCTTGGCGCTTTGAACCCTGGCTTGCCTGGGCAGGCAGGCTTGGCGCTTCACCCCGGGGGTGCCCATGATACCATGGCTAGATGTCTGAGATGCAGCAGCAGCAGCAGCAGCAGCAGCAGAGTCCAGGAAGGCTTGGGACTTGGTGGCTGGCCTGGCACCCCTACTTGGCCAGGCATTGCAGGCTTCCAGACATCCGTGGAGCAGCAGCAGACATTGGATTGCCCGGTAGCAGAAACCATGGTACATCAGAGGCAGCAGCAGTGGCAGCAGCAGCAGACAGGCAGTGTGGCATGAGCAGCGGAAGGCAGGCTGAGACAGGGTTCGAGGTTGGCAACCAGGGCGGGCAGACAGGCAGTGTGGCATGATAGGCAGTAGGGAAGGCAGGCTGGGACCTTGCCAGGGCACTCAGATAGGCTGGCAAAGACTGGGCAGTGAGAGACAGCCAGTCAGATAGGAGGGCCGAGATCATCTAGTCAGAGGCTGGCTGGCAGGCTTACAGCTTCCCAGTGCCACCCTGCTTCATGAGGTCAGTCAGACAGGCTGGCTGAGATCGTCGAGTGAGTGAGTGAGAGAGAGAGAGAGAGAGAGAGAGAGAGAGGGCACACATCGGGCATTGGGAGGGAGGGACAACACCTCAGCAGCAGCAGCCCCACCTGAGACTGGGGGTCAAGCTGGGAGCAGTTGCTTTTTATCAAGGTGAACCTTCCACTGCTGGGATTCCCCAAGATTGCCCTGTCCCAAGACTGAACCATCAATCCATTTCCAGGGGCAGCTCTCCACCAGCTCACCCTTCCAGTGCCCACAGAGATGTGTCTGGCGTGGCATGCTGTCCTTGACCCTGGGGTCCAGCATGGTTGCAAAAACATATTCCTCCTGCTGCAGGAGCTCATCAAACTGTGCCTTCAGCCCTGCCTTCAGCTGCCACAGAAGGGCAACTGCCTCGGCTGCCAACTTCTTGCCCTGAGGGCCACAATCCCACCCATGGAGAATTTCCTCCAGCCTCCTGAGGAGACTCTGGACCAGAGGGGTCACCTGGCTGATGGTGGCCATGGAGGAGCTGATGGTCTCCATGATGGCCAGGAACTGTCTGAGCATGAAGACCATGTGAACCAGGATTTCACATTCAGTCCAATTGTACCCTGGAGGTGCCCCACTGTCTGTCACCAGTTGAACCTGATGCAAGGCGGCTTTCTGCTCAAGAAGTCACTTGAGCATCAGGAATGTTGAATTCCACCTGGTGGACACATCCTGCACCAGCTGGTGCACTGGGGACCCTTGCTCTGCCTGCTTCGCCTGGAGGAGGTCGCTGCCCTTCACACTCCACTTAAAGAAACTGTCCAGCTTCCTCCCCTGCTTGATCAGGGAGGTAAGGGTGCCTGCCCCAATCCCTTTCTTCCCCAAGCCCAGAGCATCCCTGACCACCAGGTGAAGGGTGTGTGCGGTGCAAGGGATGCTGGTGAAACCCCCCTCATGGACTGCCCTCAGTATGTTGGCCGCGTTGTCTGTCACCACGCACCCCTTGGTGAAGGGTGCATCTGGCATGACTCACTCCCTCACCATGGCGGTCAGGGATGCCTCAATGTTCTGAGCAGTGTGGGGGCATCCATGACTTCTGCCTGAAGCAGGGCCTACCTATACCCTGCTTCAGGACCCCTCCTGCCACTGCCAAATGCTGCCTCCGGGTCCTGCCACCAATGCACCGTCACTGACAGGTAGGCGTGCTGCCCATTCCTGCTCGACCACAGGTCTGTGGTGAAGTGGACGGTGGCACACCCAGCCCCTGCCAACTGCTCCCTCACCCGCTCCTTTAAAGCCCGGTAGTGGAGGACGCTGGCAGGAGGTGCCACCAAACCACACCCCTAGTGCCACTGTTGGGAGCCTCTGAAGCCTGACTGCCAAAATCAGGCCTGTGCAGTTTGGGGCGTGGTGATGGG
>QEPC01007501.1:1006079-1046054 GCA_003113815.1 Sphenodon punctatus | reverse complement strand
TGGGAGGAACACAAACTGCTGGGAGAGGAAGACTTCTGAAAATGCCTGCTGACAGGATCAGTGGCTAGCTCAGAATGATATGGAAGGGGGGGAGGGCAATGACTTTTGTTACTTGCTGCACTCGCCTTACCACAAGCCCCATTGACTCCGTGCAGCCTAGCCCGTGGCCAATCTCAGACTGCCAAGCCAGTAGTCTGAGGAAAAGAGGGATGGTGACTGGGCAGACTGGCTGCTAGTTCAAGCCTGTCCACCCCTCCTCAGATGACCCCCCCCCATGGCCTGCCAGCCATGCTTTTCCTGCCCGAATGCCACCCAAACTCATCCGAACATGCCAGAACTGTTCGGTGGTTCCGCATTTGGTTCGGGCATTCAGTTCGGCCATCTGAACTGACTGAGTTCGGGCCAAACTCCAAACATCCAAACCGCGTTCACACATCCCTACTACAAAGTGCTATTACTTTCCACCTTCATTTGTGGGAATTAATATTTGATTTGGTCAGTCTTTTATTTTCTAACTTCGGCTGTTAAAAAACAAGACGATAGCTCCCTGGAGTCCAGGTTCGGTCTGTGCAGCCCCCACTCACATGTTTAGCATATACAGCCTAATAAACAGGCAGACCCCTCTGTGAGTTTTTGTGTGTTCAGACAGCCCCTACTCACAGGTTTAGCATGACCAGCCTAATACCCTCCCTCCTGTAGCCCCCCCTCATGACTCACATCTGCAGCAAACCATTGGAAGAAGTTGCACCAGATGTTTTCCAGGCTATTATGACTCTGGGAAGTGGTCCATCACCTGCCATCCCCAATCACCCATGGAGGTTCATTCCTGGGTATATACCTGTCAGTACTTGGCAGCTGGAATTAACCTTTTCCTGTGCACATAATGCTGACCTTATTGAGCAAATTGCATACTTTATTGAGCACCTACAATGAAAATTGTAGGGCTGTACCAAATAGGCCTTCTGGGTACTTGGACCAAGTTCCAAAGTTCATGTCGACAAACCCAAACAGTGCAACTGCAGGCAGAAATTCAAAAAAGCCCAACAGTACCCACAGCATGGCCCACCATCAGAAGTGCACCCACTTTAAAATCATTATGCCAACCAAGCAGTGCCAAGAAAAACAGGCTAGCAAAAGTGGGGCAATTGCTCAAGAAGACAAACCCACAAACTTCCAACTGTGGGCAGAAATCCACAACAAAAACCTGCAGTAGTGTACTCATAGCATGGCCCACCATCAGCAGTACACACACTTTAAAATCATTATGCCAACCAAGCAGTGCCCAGAAAAATAGGCTAGCAAAAGTGGGACAATTGCTCAAGAAGACAATCCAAAAAAACCAGCCCAGCAGACATAATAACAGCACCCACAAGAAAGAAACCAGACATTCACCCATCCAACCACCAAAACCATCAAAAGCAGCTTATTGCTATACCGTATCCCCATTCTCCAAGCTCCCAAGCCCCAAACGTCCCTATTTTCAAAGAAGAAGCACAGAAACCATGGCTACTAACTTCATATAAAAAATAAAAAGAAGAAAAATTAAAGAACTTTATTTACAAAAATTTAAAACTGTTTCTTCTTCTGCCTATTCCTTTTGGGGGCAGCTGGGCATGTTCACTTGGGTGGCAGGACTGATGGAGGAACATTTTCCCAATTCGCCTCCTATAGATCCAGCTGTGCAGGAGTGTTTTTAAAAAAACTGGGACCAGAAGTAGTTTTCTGGGACTGGACATTACCAAAGAATTGATGGAAGTTGACAGCCAACACCCCTCCCCCCCGAGGCATTAATTTACCATTCTCTGCCTTCACCACCTCCTCTACAAAGGTGGCATGGCATCCCAGTCTTCCATGCCCTCAAACAGAACCTCAGGTGGCTCCTTGAACAAGATCCTCTTCTTGACATGTTTGTGAGAGGTATGCAGTAATGATTGAAAGGGGGGAGGTGTCTGGCCCAGAAACTGCTCCCTGGTATAAGCACAGTGCATAGAGAGCTCAGGTGCTTTCTGAGGGGGGTGGGAGGAACCAGGGTGGGTGGTCGGCTTCCATGGGGGGGGGGGGCAAGAATTGTATGTTCTTCACTCACCGTTGCTAGAAATGGTGTTTGCCCTGGAACAATAATGCATCAAGCCAACATGCTGAAGCAGTAAGCGGCTGCTTTGCGTCTGTACCCACATTTCGCTTATCTCCCTGCTTGCTGTAGTATGAGGTCCTGGCATCCTAACTCTGAAGTTAGTGGCCCTCTCACCGTGTCTGTTTAGGACATTGTCACTCACCGGCACCCCAGTACACAATGCCCTCAAAGGACAGTCAGCTACCACTAACCGTTTGTCTTCTGTGGATGAAAAACTACCCAGGACCAGCTGGACCCCACATGCAAATGGATTTTCCCTATTAGGGTCCAAAAGTATCCCAGCCCATGTTAACGGTTGGGAAACTTTTGAGCCCCATTTAAATTTTCTGTTATTTTGCTACCCCAATTAGCTTTCTATAATAAGATAAGTCAAAGTTTGTCTCATATAACACATCTATCTCTCTCTCTCTCTCTCTCTCTCTCTCTCTCTCTCTCTCTCTATCTATCTATCTATCTATCTATCTATCTAACTTTTGTGTCACGTGGAGTCATTCAGCTTCCCCATGGATGATACAGGGCTGTTTCTGAAAGACTGCTTGCAAAAACTCCTTAGCAGGTTCACACCCACTCATGTCTCCAGGGTAACAAATGGCATGCCTCTGACCTTTGCACAGCCTTTTGACCATTGTACGACAAACCATTTTGGCTGGTTGCAAGCAGGAGTGCACTCCCTGAAATACACTCTGCCAAACCCACCTCAAAATCAGATTCTACAAAAATAAGAGGACGTTGTGCCTTTGCCTTGTGCCTTTTGTGAAAGGTCAATTTACCAGAAAACCCGCAGGTGGTGTGAAGAATGTCAAACATTTATTTTACCGATCATGTATATGGGGAAAAAGCATTCCCCATAAGACATACTTTTAGCACCGTTGTGTGCATGGTTTTTGGCCTAGGATGGTGTGGGGGAGTGTATTGTGACACTTACTAACTTCTGCTCTCACATGAAATGAAATTTCATTTGGGTATGTTTGTGAGGGATGGGCAAACGCGGTTCGGAAGTTTAGAGTTCGGACCAAAGTCAGTCTGTTCGGTTGACCGAACCGAACTTCTGAACCAAACTCAAATTTCAAACCGAATCGAACCGAATTTCCGAACTCCGTTCTGTTCGCCCATCCCTAGTGGCAACACACACCAAAAAACTTGGTTTTGAATGGCCAAACTTGGTTCGGAAGTTCAGAATTTGACCGAACTTGGTCTGTTTGGTCGACCAAACTGATGCCGAACCGAACTTGAATTTGAAACCGAACTGAACCCAACCAAATTTCCGAACTCGAATTTCCAACTGAACCGAACCGAACTGAATTTCCGAACTCCATTCTGTTCACCCATCCCTAATGTTTGTGCCTCACAGTAATATCTTGTGGGGTCCAAAGCTACCCCATGATAACAACAACATTGTCCTTTTTACAAAATTGGAAGAAAGTTGATGACATCATGGATCCCACCATGTGGTCTCCCCAAGCAGCTCCCTTGCCAAATCCTCCCTGAGCCATTGATTGTGGACCATGTGGTCCTGGTTCTGCTGGGTGCTTGTGGCAGGGGGTTCTGTCCACAGTCGTTTCACTGGCAAACCTGTCGCAAGGCAACAAAGGAAGCCATTAGTTAGACCGCCTCACTTACCTTCTCTCCCTGGTGTTTCAGGACAGCCGCCCCGCCCCCCCCAATTTTCAGCCCTTCACTGGGGCAGTTGTCGCAGCGGAATCTAGGCACCATCTTGTTCTCCTCCTATGATTACTGTAAAGGAGTGAAGAACATACAGAAATCAACCACAACCATTTAAGCCTTTCCACTCAGCTGTTATTTTTAGGGATGTGCGAACAGAACCGAGTTCGTAAGTTTGGTTTGGTTCGAAAATCGAGTTCAGTTTGAAAGTTCGGTTCGGTCGACCGAACTATTCTAGTTTGGTCGAATTCCAAACTTCCAAACCGAGTTCGTACATTCAAAACTGGGTTGTTTGGCCTTCCGAACTGGTTCAGATTCAACCGAACAGTTCGGTTGAATTCGAGTTCAGTTCGAAAGTTTGGTTCGGTCCAAACTCCGAACTTCTGAACCGCATTCGCACATCCCTAGTTATTTTGGCTTCCCCCCTGCCCGGATGACATGGTGCCTTCCCACCCACTTCCCGCACCTACCATTTCTTGCCTGTAGAGCTGTGTCCCAGGGATTTTCTTCCTGCTCCTCTGTATTCCCCTGGCTACTTGTCAACACAGTAAACAGTAAAAATATAATTAGATAACAATAAACAGAACCCTTTATCATGCAGCTGTGTAAACGCAAAACACCCCTCCCTCCAGTGCATTAACTTACCATTCTCCTCTGCCTTCACCACTTCCTCTACAAAGGTGGCATCCTGGTCTTCCGTACTCTCAACCAGAACCTCAGGTGGCTCCTTGAACAAGATCCTCTTGAGCTCAAGGGAACAGACTGAGAGAGTCACAGTGTCTATGTTGACCCATGCTGGCTCTGAGGTTGGGACGGGCATGGAGGGATGTCTGCTGGCTGTTGCAACTGCCGTGGTGGGACTGTGAGCAGTTGCTGTGGGAGTGAGAATTGGGGCCATTTCATTTCAAGGGGCATAACACATTCGCTTAAAAAGGCTCCATGATCACCCCCCCTCTCGTTCTCTCTCTGCTAATGTGGCGCCCACAGCCAGGTTGCTCGCAGCCAGGCTTAATGGAATGTTGGCTCTAGTCAATGAAAGAGAAGAATTTTAAAATAGAGGAACAGTTGTGGGGCAACCATTGGAGAGGGAGGATGAAGGAGGCTGTCAAGACAAGCCTCAGGAGGCTCTTCTCTGAATGGAGCAGTGATAGACCGTGTGGAATTACAAATTTGGGTTGCCAGATGAATGAGAGTATGAGGATTTACAATTAATCAGTTGGTTATCATCAGTTGAACTTGGAAAGTGTGACGACACCAGAGTAGAAACTTTTATGCAGTATCATCTGCAAGATTGTTAGTCAATACAGTGGGGTGAGAAATGGCAGGGCTCGAAACTTTAGAAAACCTGACAATTAGACTTGGAAGCATTTGGATTATTGATGGAGTAAAGTTGGGAGGGAAAATTTCAGAGTGGTCTGAGTGGTTTAATATTCAAGCACATTGTAAAGGGATAAAGTAATGTAAGTATAACAGATTACAGTCATTAAATAGTTTAAACTTTATAGAGATAGATAATTGTTAATTAATTGTATTATTTATTTATTATTTATTTAATGCATTTCTATCCCGCTCTTCCCACCACAGGCGGCTCAAAGTGGCAAACAACAATAAAAATATAAAATATAAAATACAAATATAATATAAATATTTTAAAACATTTTAAAACATTAAAACACAACAGGGGAAAGAACCCGGCCCCACCCTCCCCACCCACCCTTCACCCCTCTCCCTCACCAAATGCCTGGCGGAACAGCCAGGTCTTACAGCTCTTATGGAACGTCGGGAGGTCAGGGGCCAGACAGACCCCCACAGGGAGGAAATTCCAAAGGTGTGGCATGGCTACTGAGAACGCCCTGCTCTGTGTGGCCCCCCGGGAAACCCAGTGGACCTCTAACCTGGCGCCCCTGGACAACTGTAGGGGCCAATCCAGAAGCCGGCGAGTGAGGCGATCTCACAGGTAAGCAGGGCCCAGGCCATGTAAGGCTTTATAGATTAAAAACAACACTTTGAATCGGTCCCAGAAGACTATTGGCAGTCAGTGTAGAGATTGGAGGACTGGTGTAATATGCTCCCGGCGACCAAGCACCACGAGGAGCCAGGCTGCCGCATTCTGCACCAGCTGCAGCTTCCGAGTCGTCACCATAGGTAGCACCACAAAGAGCGCATTGCAGTAGTCTACATTCATAAATGTAAACTGATTATTATTGTTCATTATTAGATAATAATTTTTTTTTAGTGTTTTTAACTTAGCATAAAAGGGGTAGTTGGCCATGACTCATCTGGTGCGCTGCTGCCTCCTCTTGCCTCAGTGTTTGTGAAACTAACTGGTTCTTACACTAATCAACCATTGCCTCTGTATTTAGCTCCATCTCAGGGCCTTCTTTTTCATATCCGAAAAAAGAACTCTTGGAAGCTCAAAAGACTGGATATACTCAGAAATAAAAGCTGGTCCAATGAAAGATAATACTTTGTCTTTCTTTGTGTTAGTCAGTATTTGGACTCTCTTTCTCCTTGTTTCATGATCCATTCTACATCAGGCACTGAGACGATGAACACATATTGTGACTTAATATTCAGCAGCGTTATCTCAACTAATAATAACTTTGATCATTGAGAATGATGTTCTTTTCCTGACCTACAAGGCAGCATAATTGGCCTAGTTTTGTAAATTGAGATTTATGGGCTTATCAGATCTGACATTCAAGCCTCTCTTATCTGGAAAATTAAGACTAATCCTACATGCAGTGAAATCAGCATGTTCACGAGGAAACTGACCCTTCACCCCACTTTTCCTGAGTCAAACCCAAGATGCAGACAGGATGATCTTTGGAAAGTGACTGTAAGATCAACAATGATGTTCACCTTTAAACAAGTAACATTAACTTAACACTTGTGAAAACAACTTGATTAACAACCCAAAGTCTGGGTGTACCTGCTGCATGGTCAGTCCTACTGGAGGATTGATATTAATGATGACTTGGGGAAGTTAGCTCAGGGTTACAGCTACACAAACATTGCCTTCATCCTCGGGAAAATCCTCTGTAGTCAGAGCTTTTAGCCCTGAGCTGAACTGTGTTTGGGAAGGTCTGGCCTCCAATAATTGCCTTACAGCCAGCCTACACCACCATTAGTTCTGTAATGTATAGGAAGGATCCCATCTGGAAATCCCTATTTCAGCATTTGCATCAAGCTTTCCAGCTTCCTGGTCCTTGGGTTAGGGAGTGTGAGTCTCCAGCCTACCCACAAGCAGCTCTGTCCTCCATCTCCCTTGGAGAGTCTATCAGCCTATCCACACGCTCCAAAAGTTCCCCCTGTCCTGAGGGTTAGGTCTGCTAAATGCTGAGTCAGTCCAAGTCCACAGGTGTTCTTAATTGGATGCTGTCCTCCTCCCAAGCAGTGCATGGCTTCTATTTAGCACCTGCAAGGCTTCAGTTCCCTTAAAGTGACACTGCTCTATTACATTGGGTTTCTGTAACTGCTAACTGGACTATGCAGTAGTCCTGAACTGCTAGCTCCCACTGTTGCTCCCAGCTACCTACAAGAGTCTGGTTGAGCCTCAGGCCTCTTCAGAGCAGCTCAACATTCCCAGTGGCTCCACATTTTTTTCCTCTGCTCCAGTGCCTTATCTTTGAGTCTCCCTCTCTACAGCCTGGTTCCTTCCTGCCCGCTTCCCAACCCAGCTCCAGCTCCTACTTTCCCAGTCCTCTCAGACAGACTTCCTGGCTTGACCCCTGCTTTGCTCCAGACTTTGTCTGGCTTCTCCCTAAAACAGCATGTCCTTGTGGACAGACTTCCTGACTTAATCTCTGCTTCACTCCAGATATATAGGCCTGAAATGAGCAATTGCAGTGAATGCTGTTTCTTTTGGAAACAGGTTTTTCTCCTTCATTTGCATAACAAGGAAACTTACCAGCTTTTTTGCTATTTCCCATTATATTTTGCTAGTTGAACACATGACCAGAGCTGCTACCAACTATGCTTAGCAGCTTATGCTTTATATATATACCAGCTAAGCAATGCAAAATTGCTGATAATTGATTAAAATGACAGTCCTGAAAAGTCCCCAAAAATCCTGGACAGTCCCAAAAAATCCCAGAAAGTGCCAAAAAGTGACAGAAAATTGCCGCCATTGATGTTTCAATGGCAGAAGTGCAGAATCACCGACCAGTTGGGAAATACCAATGAATCATTATTTATTATAGAAGTCACACTGAGGCTTTGGGAAGGGCAGGATAGGAATTTGAATGAACGAACAAACAAATGAATGAATTGGCTCCTGAAAGGTAGGTATTTCCTGATGAGAAGGGAACACTTTCTCTTTTCTCAGTACTACAGGTCTTGGCTGACTTCTCCCTAGAATGGTATGTCCTCCTGGATGGACTTCCTGACTTGACTCCCGCTTTCCTCCAGACTTCAGTTATTTATTTACTTATTTTATATATAAATATTTTTTAGCTGCCCCCTCATGCCTACGGCATCTCGGGGCAGCTTACAACAACTAACAATACAATAAAATTCCATAAAAATGAAATTTAAAAAACAACTTCATCACCAAATTTTAAAAAACAATCCCATATCCACCCCAGGCACCACGCCCAGACACCACTCCCACTCTAGGACTGTTGACTCTCTAGGCGTACCCTTTGGGGTCTTGATCCTGCAAGGATTTATTCTTTGGGGCCCTGATCCTGCAAGCCGTCCAGGCCTCAGCTGCCCTAACAGTTATTTCAATTTAAGTACATAAAAATCATTACTTCGGTTTACCTCTGTTGGTTGGAACATGGCCTAATATAGCAGAATGTTCTCCTGACTTCTGTAATCTTGATTTTTCCTTATTCCAGTCAGTATGCCCCAGCAGCTTTATAACATGCTGTATTAATTTTCAGGAGAAACCCTTTATCCAGACAGATCCATAATCTGGAGAAAAACTGATGTCCCATGGGGTGTCCAAATAAGAGGTGGTTATGTTTTTGTTTGTTAATTATTTGTATATAGATAGAAATGTTCCTGGCATTGAAGTCTTGACTATATACAACTCCTTACAACTCCTTGCCCTGAGAGCCTTACAGTCTGGGATGAACAAGAGGGAAGAAGCAAGGGGAAGAGAAATATAGGGAGAGACAGTAAGACATTCATGAAGTTGAGAACTTGCAGATGAATGTGCTTAGCTTAGACCCTTTTAAAATGGGCTGTGGCTGCAAGAGAATGGGTGTGCACACTGGTCCAGGGGTGGTGCGTGAGTGTGTGAGTACACGGACTCACACCACCTCCATGTATGGAACAATCGCAGTTTGGACCAACTGCTCTGTGCTTGGAGGTGGCTTTGAGATGGGTGGGTTGCAGGAATTAATTATTAATTAATTATTATTATTATTATTATTATTATTATTTTATTTTATTTTAGCAAGCATTTATATAGCGCCAGCAATGTACCTGGCACTTAATAGACATGGTCCCTGCCCAAGGGCTTACAATCTGAGAGACGGGGTGGGGTGGGGGGAGACGAAGGAAGGGGAACACAGGGAGAGACAAGGGGTGTAACATTCATGAAGATGTGAGGTCCCAAGTGCACACGCTTGGCTTGGTTACATCAAGAATGATGTCTGGTTGGTCCATGTGGTGAGGATGTGAGTACACAGACCTCAGGTAACAGATTGTATTGGATGGAGGGTATCAGCAGGAGTTAGGTGAGGGGAGCAGAAGTCAGGGAGGGCAGAGCAGAAGAGATGGGTCTTGAGGTGGGATTTGAAGGTACGAAGGGAGGGGGTGAGGTGGATGTGGGCAGGGAGGGAGTTCCAGGCATGGGGGGCAGCTAGGGAGAAGGGATGAAGGCGGTTAGGGGAGCAGGGGAGGTGTGAGAGGGTGAGAGAGGAACAGAGGAGGAGTGGAGTTCACGGACTGGAGTACAGAAGGAAATTAGCACAGAGAGGTGGGCGGGACAAGGTTGTGAAGAACTTTATATGTGAAGACTAGGAGCTTGTGCAGGATTTGTTCAGGAAGGGGGAGTCAGTGAAGAGAGGAGAGGAGCGGCTGCACGTGGTGAATGTGACGGGCGAGGTGGATGACCCTGGCAGCAGAGTTTTGGACGGAGATAAGGGGAGAAAGGTGAGTGGGGGGGGGGGGAGGCCAGTGAGAAGGAGGTTACAGTAATTGAGGCAAGAGATGTCCAGGGCATGAACAAGGGTTTTGGCAGAGGAGACAGAGAGAGAAGGGCAAATCTTAGCAATGTTATGGAGGGAGAAGGGACAGGATTTGTCATCAGAGTCGATGTAGGGTTTAAAAGAAAGGGATGAGTCAAAGATGAAGCCTAAGCTGTGGGCTTGGGGGAACGGGAAGAATGGTGACCCCATTGATGAGGATGGCAGGGAAGAGGGAGAAGAATAATGAGGGGGGGGGGAAGATAAGGAGTTCAGTTTTGGCCATGTTGAGTTTGAGTTGACATTGAGACATCCAGGTAGAGATGTCAGAGAGACAGCTGGTGAGGAAAGCTTGAATAGATGGAGAGAGAGAGGGAGTAGAGAGATAGAGTTGAGTGTCATCAGCGTAGAGGTGATATTATTGGAAGCCATGGGAGGCAATGAGGTTGCCTAGCGACATGGTATAGCTAGCGAAGAGGAGAGGGCCAAGGACAGAGCCTTGGGGAACACCAACCAAGAGTGGAAGGGAGGAGGAGGAGGTAGAGTTGGCAAGAGACACATTGAAAGAGCAGTCAGAGAGGTAGGAGGAGAACCAGTGGAGGATGGAGCCACGGAAGCCAAGGGAATAAAATGAATCCAGCAAGAGTGAGTGGTCACCACAGGCAGCAGAAAGGTCAGTGAGGACAAGAATGGAATAGAGGTGATTGATTTAGCCAGAAGAAGATCGTTGGTGATCTTAGCGAGAGCAGTTTCGGTAGAGTGAAGGGGGCGAAAGCCAGATTGGATGGGGTCAAGGGAGGAGTTGGAGGAGAGGAAGTCGAGGCAGCAGAAGCAGACAACACATTCAAGAAGCTTGGAAGCAAAAGGAAGGAGTGAGACAGGATGGTAGCTAGAAGGGTCAGAGGGGTCAAGAGTGGACTTTTTGAGAATAGGAGAGAGGAATACACACACAAGCATCCGCTGTGGTAGTTACATGAGGACCTGCGTTGGCATGCGTGGGTCCATCTCGTGTAAAAAGGGCCTTAGTGACAAAGGGAGAATAGGTATCTTGAAGGATAAGAAAGCATAAGGAGAAGCAGCAGTGAGAAATTTATGGGACTGAGGAGTTTGGACAGTCTGACAGAAGAGTTTGGCTTTTTGGAGGGACTTGAAGGTGAAGAGTAGCACTGAAATGGATAGAAAAAATTATGCATGGTTAATATCTGGTATACTGGATAGTTTTATGGTTATTTCATAATGATCCAGTAACTGTGGAGATTAATCACCAAACCAGAATACCAGATATTACCGTTTACTGGATTACTGCATTATCTCTTACTGCAATGTGTAACTGGACCCTTCTGATCAGAGGGAGGGAATTAAAAATAAAAGTAGAACAGTAATTAAATGGTAATTTCTAGTAAACAGTAATTTGGTAACCCTCCAGATACTAAACTGGATACCAACTGGTATCTGTTCAGATACTAAATATACCGCAGTATCTGGCTGGATACCAGATAGTAGTAGTTATTCGTTTCAACTTTAGTCAAGAGAGAGGAAGCAGAACACATGTTCTGGGAGGATGTTCCATGGAGCAGGGACAGCATGGAAGAAGGGGCAAAGGTGGTTCAGGGAGCAGATGACTCTGGGTGGGTGAGGGCTTTGACAGAGGATAAGTGGGAACTTAGTGGGAAATGAGGAAAAAAGAGTGAGGAGCAAGATGAAGAAGAGCCCTGAAGGTGGAGAAGACAGGAAGTTTATGCTGGATGTGAAGGAACTGGGAGACAGGGTGACACTAAAGGGAGCCAAGCACAGGATGAGTTGTACATGATCAAAGCATATTGTATACACTTTCTCTCTTACTTACAGGAACAAATCAGTCTTTAGTATTTCTCAGCAGAATGCCAAGAGTTGTGCCAGCTGCAATGCCAGCTTGTTTGGCTGAGAGGCAGAAAAAAAAGTTAATTGCAAATTGAAATCATTGGACCAACTAATTCCTGGTGGTATTATTAATTCATAATTTATATAGTGATTTCAATGTTCAAAGTGGAGATGAAGCAAGTAGTGGATTTGCATTACTGCCTAGAAATGTGAGCACCCCTTTTGGCATAACTGCATGTATCCACAGGGTAGCTCGCACGCCTGGAGGTCACCTGTGGGTAGCAAAACCCCATTCATTGGCTTATCTGGGTAAAAGAGGGAGGGTGCATCAGAAGCACTAGAGACAGTGTGATGATCCAGGTCCAAGTAAGCTCTAGTTCAAAGTACTTTACAATCCTTATCTAGTTTACTTTCACAAGTCTTTTGAGGTAGATCTTTAATATCCTCATCTTACAGATGGGGAACTGAAGCTGAGAGGGATTGACTTTCCCAAGGCCACCCAGTGAATTCATGGCTACGATGATATTTGAATTCTAGTCTCCCAGGTCCAAGTCCAACATCTTATCCAGTAGACTACATTGGCAAACCCATTGCAGTCAGTTGAGTTATACATACTCAATTTGGAACACTGAATCAACTAGGACAGATGACAAGCTTGGTCCACATTTGCTTTTCTGGTCCTCACGGGGTGTTACCAAAAATATATTAGCCCTTTGCCCCCACTGGACACAGACCGCCACCCACAATACCTTTAGCTCACACTCACGGTGTGGTCTTGGAGAACGTGGAGCCTGCCGTGTAGGCAAATGCAGCCTAATGCATGCCCATGTTTAGGGCTGAAGTGGCAACTCCTTTTTCCGCTCCACTATTTCATTCTGCCATTTTGGAATTGCCTGCAACTTTCCGCAGCTTTTCCGCCTGCATTCCGCTAATTCCGCCGACATTTCGCTAATTTGGGAACTGTCAGAACAATCTCAGAAACTGTCAGAACAAACATTGTTTCACTATTTCGCAGTGCCAGTGGAAATTGTAGAATATTGAAACTGTTGGAATAAACATTTTTCCGCTATTTTTGCAGCCTGCAGAAGTAGCAGAATGAAAGTAGCGGAATGGTGGAAGTAGTGGAATAAAAGTAGCGGAATGAACATCTCTATCACACCGTGCCGCTCATTGCAGAAGAGCTTTTTCCATCAGAAAAAGCTACCGCAGCAGCTTGCCGTTTCAGCCCTAGTGATCATGTCCCATCAGGTTGCACTCAGACTTGCATGCGTACAGTATCATAGAGTCGCAGGCAAAAGCCTAGAGTGTACAAAGAGTGACTGCTTCTCAGTGGTGAAGCTAAAGGGAGGAGAGCAGCGAAGAAGAACACCTGCCCGTAGGTGAGGTTCATTGCACTAAAACTGAGTGGGGGCTGTATGGACTGAACACGGACTCCAGAGGACTATTGTCTCGTTTATTTTTACCCATAGTGGATTCCAACTCACCTGATATGCTGGCCACTTTCCATGTACAGGCCTAGTGGGAATATAAACCAGTTTTGGAAGCACTATGCTGTCCGCAGTGGAGTATTTCCTCTGTGAGTTTTTTGTTTCCACATGTACTCTAATTTTATCATGCAGAAATGCCACTTTGAGATTTAATGTTTATTTTATCAGGTTTAATATTACATCAGAAAGCTTCCGCTGACATTCAGCTGTGTTATTAAGCAAATGTTCTGGCATGAAATATGATTTGTTTCTCCTGTGACTGACATGGCCAGCCTTTCCATTACACTACAATATGCACAAAATCTCGGGCTCTAAATATTGGCAGATTTTCCCCTAGTGAGAAGGGAAGTCATTCCTGACTACTCTTGTTTGGTATTTGTACTGTGATGGTTTCTGGGGGGAAAACAAAAACAAAAGAACCTTCTTCTTCAGAAATTAAACTTTGATCTTGCATACAAAATAATATGCACTTTGGGTGTGATCAAAAGCATACTAAAGCCAACAGAAACATCTCCATTGACTTTTCAGAGTTTTGAATGAGACCTATAGTTACTTAGTACAGTTGGTATATAAAATATTCTTGATTATTGAATAAGTTCTTGGAGGATAGATGGATAAATGGCGATTAATCAGATTGCTCAGGGGGTGAGATGTCTCACTGCCGGGAGCTGGGTGTTGTTCAACAGGAAATGGATCACTCTGTTATGATCTGTTGTGCGCTTCTCCGAAACAAGTGAAGTTGGTCACTGTCAAGAGACAGAATTCTGGGCTAGATGGACCTAATTTGGTAGCTCTTATGGTCTTTAAGTAGATAATATTTTGCACTTAGTGTTAGAGTTAGGCCTCTACCCCATTCACAGGGATGCTTTGAACATGTCCTCATTTCTGTACAATTAGGATCACATTTCCTTTGTGCTAGGGCTGTTGTCACAAATGTTTGACTATGTGACCCCAGTTTGAGACTCATTTTGAGATTTACATCCAAATATAACCCCATCATCCTAGACAGCAAAGTATATCAAATATTAGAACTGAAGTGAGTACTGCAAAAAAAAAGATATGCCCATTGGAATTAGGGTACTTGATTCAAATGGTAACATTGGTATGCTAATCGGTACCCAATCAGTGTCAGACAAGCTACCTAATGTACCAATTTAGTGGCCTCCTGTACTGATTTACCAGGTTTCCATTACCAAAATTGGTTCTAAAACATAAAATCAGTAACTCAGGGTGTTTTCAGATGTTACAGGGCCACTTGGCCCCGTACCGAAAACAACCCATTCATTCCCCGCCGGGGTCACCCCATCACGCCATATCAGATGTGCCGGGGGGATCCCGGTGGGGAATCTGGGAGGGGGCGGGGCCGCGCAGCGCAACGTGCGGCCGCACGGCCCTGCCCCCTCCACGCACCCCGCCGCCCGCCCTCCAGGGAGACGGGCGGGCGGCGGGGCCAATGCGGCCGCCGCGTCGGGCCGGAAGCGCCATGGCCCGGGATCCCGGCAACCGGCCAGACGTTACTTTTTTTTGGTCCCCTCTGGGGATCTTTTTGACCACGCTTCCCGGGACATTCCCCCTGCTAGCCTGGGAAGCGTGGTTCAAATTGACCCCATGTGCGGATTGACCGTGGCGAACATCTGGCGGCCGCCAAACAGACGTGCGAGACACATTGACCACAGGCGCGTATTCACCGTGGTTCACTGTGATCTCGTAACGTCTGAAAATACCCTTAGTCATGGTAGTACCTGATTTTGGGGGGAAATCAGGTGCCCGACTTGGTACATAGACACTAACAGGGCACCCGACAAACTACCCAAAATTGAGCATACTACCTGCAGGTAGTAAATAAGCTACTTTTTTCAGCTCTACCAAATATCATCTTGGAAGCACAGATTAAACATACTCTACAAATAAAAAAATGTAGCAAGAGGACCAAACATCTGCCAGTGTGGCTCAATGGGAGGTGAAGGAGGCTATTAGAGCCAAAAATAAATAGGAAAGAGCATAAGCATTGCCAAATTAGACGTAAAACATTAATAAGGTAGGCCCAGAAGGAATTTGAGGAGTGACTTACTAAAGATGCAGATAATAAATTTTTTAAATATTTCAGAAGCAAGAAGTCTGCTAGAGTCAGCTGGGCCATAAGATGACCAGGAGGTGAAATGGACACTCAGGGAGGACGGAGACATTGCAGAGAAGCTGAATTAATTATTTGTCTCCATCTTCACCACTGAGGATGTTGGGGAGATACTCATACTGGACCAAGTCTTTGTAGGTGAAGAATCAGAAGAACTCACAAACAAGTGTGACTTTGTAGGAAGTTCTAGAGCAAATTGACAAACAATTTGCAAATCACCAGGACCAGATGGTATTCATCCCAGAGTTCTGAAGGAACTCAAATATGAAGTTGCAGACCTACTACTGGTAATTTGTAACCTATTCCTAAAATCTGCCACTGTACCAAAGGTTTGGGGGGTAGAAAATGTAATACCAATATTTTTTAAAGGGCTACAGAACTGATATTGGAAATCACAGACAAGTGAGCCTGAGGTCAGTGCTGGACAAACTTGTGGAAACAGTTCTTAAGAACAGAATTACTGAGTATATTGATAACCATGGCATAATGGGGAAGAGTCAACATGTATTTAGGAAAGAGAAATCATGCTTCAAGTATCGGAATTTTTAAGGGTGTAAATAAGCACACAGATAAGGGTGAACTGGTCGATATAGTGTATTTGGAATTTCAGAAAACCTTTGATAAGTTCCCTTATGAGAGACTCTGGAGGAAATTAAAAAGTCATGGGATAAGAGGCAGTATCCTATCATGTAAATGTGGTGATAGCAATATGTAAATCCTTTATAGCACCTTCCACCCAAGAATCATTGCCAAAAGATGTTGTGAGGGCCAATAGCATAATGTAGGTTTTTTAAAAACAACAACAACTAAGACCCTCCCACCCCAAAGACTGGATAAGGAATACTCATTGGATCAGTTATCTGAAATTCTGAATAATATCAGTGAATAGAAAACCCAGAAATCATTTCAGCTCTTATAAGGTTCAGTTTATCCTGGTGATGTAAAGGGGCCTTGAAGTTTGAAGTGCAGGAATTTAATTCCTAATATGAACAAGACACACACACCCTTAAGGGGCTGTCTCTATGTGTAATGTTTGCCAACTTTCCAGATTTCTAACATGGGGGCAAGTGTTACGTTTGGCCCCCTCAAATCTGAGCTCACCCCAGAGAGGGAACGCAGGTTTGCCAAGATCTGTTCCCCAGAACAAGTCCAGGGAACTAAACAGATCCATGAAGCAGTAGGGATGGGCGAACGCGGTTTGGATATTCGGAGTTTGGACCGAACTCGGTCTGTTCGGACGTCCAAACCGAATGTCTGAACCGAACTCTTGAATGACCGAATAGTTCTGTCATGTTCGGATGAGTTTGGATGATTTCGGGGGCAGGAAAAATGTCTTTTCAGGGCCGAAGATTAGGTTTCGGTTTCATTTCAGTTTCGGTTTCGATAGCGCTATTTTTGACTGTTAGGCTAAGTTCGGCCAACCCGAACTCGGCTGACCCGAACCATTGAACCCGAACTTGGGTTTCTAACGGAACAACCGAACATCTGAACCGCATTCTGTTTGCCCATCCCTATGAAGCAGTTTAAAACATGCTATGGAAGCCGCATCTGTTCGCTCAGCTGTGAGGCTTTTAGGATTGCTAGTTTCACCAGTGTGGAGTTTTCTTTATATTACAAACCAGAGCAGCCTTGTCAATTTAGTCAGTGGGAAGTTTGCTTTGTAGCCAGGAGCTTTGTCTTGTCAATTTCACTAGTGGAGAACTTTGCTTTCCCCACCATGGGTGGCCATGCTGGAGTAAAGTGTGGTCACCCGTGGCAACATCTCATGTAGAAATACCCAGTGTTAAAAGGGGGTTGATTTTTCTCTGTGATTAACTGTAGCATTTAGAGCCACCCAGAATCTAACTACTTTGATAGGCCCTTTTTACACAGACACTCTAACACCAATAAAATGGGTGTTACATTTTATTATACATGGTACAGGGCAACACTGCAGCTCTACAACATGGGCCCTTTTCACACGAGATGCCTCCATCCAGTTTTGCTGGGTGGAGATGGGTGGAGGCGTCTGTGTAAACACCACTTGCAGTGGGTGGGGTGCATTTCGCTGGGTGGAGATGGGTGGAGGCGTCTGTGTAAACACCACTTGCAGTGGGTGGGGTGCATTTCGCTGGGTGGAGATGGGTGGAGGCGTCTGTAAACATCACTTGCAGTGGGTGGGGTGCATTTTGCTGGGTGGAGATGGGCGGAGGCATCTGTGTAAACACCACTTGCAGTGGGTGTAGGTCCGTGCATGCTCCCACACAACACCCATCTCCACCCACCACCCACCCACGGAGCAGTCGGCAGTGGAGTCCGTTGCTCCGTGGGTGAGTGGTGGGTGGAGATGGGTGTTGCACAGGAGCATGCATGCACCTACACCCACTGCAAGTGGTGTTTCCACAGATGCCGCCGCCCATCTCCACCCAGAAAAACTGGGTGGGGGCATCTTGTGTGAAAAGGCCCCATGTTGTAGGGCTGCAGTGTTGCCTTGTACCATGTGTAATAAAATGTAACAACCATTTTATTGGTGTTAGAGTGTCTCTGTAAAAAGGGCCACATACAGGCACAGTCAAGTCATTTGACAACCAAGAACTACAAGGAGTTTGTACAACTGTGCAAGTTCAAGCATACCTGAACTATTGGAGTTCGGTGTTAAAACTGGTGTCAGAATACAAGATACCAGCTGCCCATTTCCTTCCCCGAGGTCAAAAAGAATTTGACTGTTGAATTCAACAGAGTCAGTTGCGCGCACACATTGGTGGAAATATTAGAGGAAACACATTGAAGCATTGGAAATTGTTCACAATGCACATGTAAAACTATGCTCTATTTGCAATAAATCTTAATAGGGGTTACTGATATGTAACCACACAGTAATTGTATATTTTGTCATGGCACTTTAATTATACTTAAGTGATACAAAAGTAATTACCACTCATTTAGTCTGTCCTGCAGTTTAGAAGGCAAGCTTGATCATGTATTTGACCTGTAATAAATGCATAGCAAGTCCCATCTTATTACCCAACATCTACATTTTAACTGCGATGTAATTAGTTAATCTTATAAGGAAATGGTACTTTTTTTCCTACCATGTAATTAACAATGCTGCAAAGTTCCACAGAAATGGTATAGTCACCATGTAGAGCAATGATAAGGAGAGAGAGTGGGACATTTCCCCCATTTACTTGCAAATAAAAGCCAACAGTGTGTCTGTAGGAAGCTCTGTAGGGATGGTGTAAAATACCTCTTAGTTATATTTAATTTTCTTTGAAACTCTGCGGGAGCACAGTAAGCCATTTCTAAATGTAAATGTACTGCTACCTAGAACAAATCAATTTCAAAGGGTGACAATTTTTTGTTACTGGAAGTCGTGCATTTTAACATGTGCTAATGGACAGCTAAACTGTAGTAGAAACTTTCCATGTTAACCTGGCTGGATTAGAATCCATATACATAGGTGCAAAATATTAAAGTAGTGGTTTTCAATTTCTTTTTGGTTGTGTGACCCTCATTTTGAGAGTTGCATATAATCCTATGATCCCACACCGCAACAAAGACATACAAAAGATATGAAATAGCAGTTGGGATTGTGACCCCATTCATACATGGCATGATCCTAGCTGAGGTCACAAAACGCACAGTTGGAGAGCGTCTGAATTATACTATTTAGGGTAAAAATTTCAATACCTCTGAAGTGGCTTAGAAGCCTACGGCCAGGATCCACAAACCACTTCATGCCGTTTGTGCATCGCAGACTAAACTCTTATTTTGACAAGCAATGTATGCAGTTAGGAGCCACCAAATTCCATTGCCTAGCTTTAGTGAGACCTAGAATACCAAATACCTATGCAGGCCTAACAAGGAGGGAGAATGAGCATCCCAAGCTATGAAACAATGAGCATTTTCTTTCTCAATATAAATTAAAATATGATGAGTAAAATAATAATTGAAAGTAATATATGTGTAAATTACGTACCAGTATGTCTTCAGAAGTTGATTTCAAAACTTATGACAGGAGGAATAGCTTCCCCATTCCCTGTCCATTAGGATGTGCCAGGGTCCCAAATTTCTTTCAATGGATCTCTGCCTAGGCCACTTTGTGCTACTCAAAGATACTAAATTGCTTAGGCATTTTTCAACCCATATTATTGTCTTTGTGTTTCTACAACTGTGGGCCAGCCAGTGAAGTTGCCTGAAGCTGCCTTGTCTTTTATATGCTTTGGCACTATGTAATCACTGACAACATAAATCCTGTAGTCGTACTGTTGACTGTTTAGATTTATACGCTTACTATCCACACAGCTTGGCCTAGAATTTTAATAGCAGCTTAGTGATTTGGAGAGACTCTGTTTTTACTCAGCTTGAAACCTTAAAGTGCCCTGGTGTTCAGTGAAACAAGTTTTCATGGTCAGAATCATAACCAGGGTTTGAGCTCAGACTGAGAAGGAGGAGGGGTTGAACGAAAGATTCTCATCCCCTGAAATCTCTGTAGGACTCACACTCCTAGCCATAAACTATGCTTCTTTTTTTCTACCCTGCCTTCGCTCCCATTGCATGAGAACCATTGTAACTAAGGTGCTATGGTGTGGGAACTGGACCTTAGAGACCAGAGTTCAAATCCTGTTTTTCTTATGAACTCACTGGTTGGCCTTGGGCAAGTCATTAGCTCTCCGTCTCAGCTCCATTTATAAAATGGGTATAGAAATGACTAATTTATCCCAAGATTGTTGAACTAGATAAGGATTGTAAAGCACTGAATAATGGGAGAAATTTATGAATGGTTAATAATATACTCTTCACATTAACCCATGTTTGTACACTTCTAATTCATGATACAGGCACCAATCGCAAATAAATGAGAATGGAGCTACTACCTCACCCACCAATCAGAAAGACTGTATTGATGGCAAGAGCTATGGGAAACAATGTAAGGGAAAGGCTGAAAAGCCCTGCTCTTGAAGCCGTACCTCCATCCTCCCAGAATCTAAACTCACCCTCCTCTCATAACTCTACATAAGAGTTAAGGGGAAAGGAAGGGGGAAAGGGGATGAGAAAGAAAACTGGAGCAGAGAGAGGATGATCAAAGTAAAGGAAAGATCAATGAAGGTGAGTGTAATGGGTTGGCAGCCCATACTTCTCGGGGGCTGCTGCTTTGACTCACAGTCCTCCAGCTGTTTCTACCGTTGGTGGGGAAAGTCTTCTCTCCTGCAGAGCACTTACGGTTCTTTGGAGACCTCTCGGACACTGGTGCAGGTGTTTCCGGTCTTGGGGAATTATCCCCCAACTAGGGTTAGTCCCACTCATGGGCTTCTGCCCATGGTGTGCCTCTTGCACAATTTGTTGCCCCCCTTTCTGGGGCCAGATCTTGTCCGCAAACTCCATGTATTTCCGTGGCTGTTTCTCACCCAAGGGGTTCCACTTTTTCTCTTGGAAGCTGGGGCATTACCCACTCAAAAAAACCCATCTTTACTTTTGCACTCAGCCCCAGGTCTGCTAGGTGTTCCTCTCTCCTAGAGCCCTTTCCTCTGGACTGGCTGCAATGCTCACTGCCACCCTGGGTCCCTAACCCCAACCTTTCAGGTGATGTTGTTCTCCATGGCTCCTTCCAACGTAGGAGCAACCAGCTCCTCAATATGGAGATTTTGAATCTCCAATATTCAGAATGGAGATTTGGGATCACAAATGAAGATGGAAACAAATCCTGCTTTTGT
The DNA here is from genome assembly GCA_003113815.1 of Sphenodon punctatus. Taxonomy (NCBI): domain Eukaryota; kingdom Metazoa; phylum Chordata; class Lepidosauria; order Sphenodontia; family Sphenodontidae; genus Sphenodon; species Sphenodon punctatus. The sequence goes on along the minus strand of QEPC01007501.1, from coordinate 1,024,947 downwards.
AATAGCTTTGCAAAAATAGTGTGTGTGTTTATTTGTGGCTGAAGGCCTATAATAACAATACAATAAATACAAGGATAAATAACAGTCAAAGAAATTACAGAAAAATAACATACATCTCAAAAACTAAACAAGTTTATAATATAAATGGTTTTAAACATAAACCGAGGTTACATAGCCTCAAAGCCTACTAGGATTAAATGTGCTGAATTAATTAATCATTTGATTTAAACTTCAGCCACAATGTCATGACTCAATCTAAGATTCTGGAATACATTTAAGCTGCAGAAATAAACCACGAGCATTAAGGGCAGCCACCAAAAACCGGGAGATAGAATCAGTAACCTGAGGATGTATATCTGTTAAAGCCAATAATAAAAGGTTTCAATCGGATCTACCAGGATATTTTCCCCCAAAAAGGGATAAATGTTCTTGGCGGAACTTATCATACAATCGATATCTATATAGAACATGTTCAGTTGTCTCTGTTTGCTGTCGGTCGAAGGATCATAGATGATCCGCAAAACCCAAAGCAGAGAAACGGCCCTCAAGCATCATAGTGGGCAAGGCATTGAAGCGCGCAGACATAAAAAGATGCTTCCCCCTAGGTGAGATACGTGACGACAAAAAAACAGCCATACGGAAGCAGGGCGGAATAAGGGGCAAATAATGTAACGTGTGGAGGGAAACCCTAATCTTTGCCACCTCTTCTTGCACCTCCACATCCATGATCCTACGGGCAGCTTCTTTGGCAAAAAAAGTAAGATCTTCCCCCTCCCAATAGCCCCTTCTAAAACCCAGTGTGCAAAGATGCTGCTCAATAGCCCCTATCCAACTGCTCTTGAAAATATCTCTGTTCCAATACTGGATCATCCCCCCTTTGCTCAGCTTTAGCTTAACCCAAAACTTAACCACAAGGCACCAGGCTATATTGGGCCACCTACATTGCCCCATCTCGAATCTAATGGTGGCATACGGGGTACCCTTAGGCACCCTAAGCAGCCTCTGAGAGAAATATGCATGTATACTTTACATTTTCCCTAAGTTTTTACACACAATTGGGACCCATAGCTCTACCCCATAGAGGAGCTGAGCACATGCTTTAGCATTTAGGACCCTGACCGCTGAAACTAATGCATATTTCCCTGTGCTCCCGAAGCACTTCAAGATAGCAAATGAAGAGCTTCTGGCAGCAGTAAGTGCTCTCTCATAATGTGTTTCCCAACCACATGAGGTCTGGAAGTGCCACGCTGGTGCCAGTGTAGAAGACTACTTTGCTGTCTCCTTAGACGCTATTCACTTGATCAAGGACTTTATGGTGGGTCATGCTCAGGATAGTGACTATCTTCCCCTGATTCTCAGTTTAGGTTTTGGGGGATTTGTTTCAGCACCCCCACCCCAAGAGGGGCAGCCACCCTTCTTGGGGGAATGACATGTATCCCTAAAGTCTGCAAACTTGCGTTTCTCATTGTCTAGAACATTTACTGAAGATCCGCAGCTGAATTGCATAAGGGAGGTCATTATTGGCGGGGAATCTGTGGATATTATGGATCTTTTTTCATTACTGACCGACAAGTTTTGGGATCTGATGTTTCAGTCTGTGGGTCATCTTCATTTTAACTCCAATAAGCACCAAAAGACATGGTATGACCAAGACTGTAAGACTGCATGGAGAAGGGTGATCTCCCTTTATCAGGAGTATAGTGGGGATGAAGCTGCAGATATCTCTTCCCTCTATTTTCAGGCAAAGAGGGCATATAAGGCCTTGATCAAGCAGAAAAAAACAGGAATATTGGAAGGACTATTGGGACAGTCTAATTGAGGCAGCTGCCTCATGAGATAGTAGAGTTTTCTGGTCACTCTTGAATGGTCTGGGCAGAGGGGGACAGGGTGGTGTTTCTATAACCATTCCTGCCTCCTCCTGGTTTGCTCATTTCCAGCTTTTGTATGCTGCTAATTCAGCAGTTCCAGATAACCTGGTTACTTTTGCGGATCTAAATTCCTTGCCAAGCTGGCCAGGAAGCGGAAGTTATTGAAGTAATCAATTCCTTTAAAAATGGCAAGGCCCCAGGGGTGGATTTAATCCCTATTGAAGTGATCAAACAATCTTTAGATTGGTGAGTACCCCTGCTGACATCGCTTTTTACCAGTATTAATAATACGGGTAAAATCCCTGTTCAGTGGGAAAGGGCAGTAGTTTTGCCAGTTTATAAGAAGGGAGACTGTACTGCTCCCCAAAATTAGAGACCCATACGTTTGTGTTTACAGCAAGATATATGGCAAATGGCTTTTGGGGAAGTTAAATGTTTGGATTATCCAAAGTCAAATTTTATACCCGGAGCAAGCAGGGTTCCAGACTGGGCGTTCCACTATAGAACATTATTTAATATTGCATCATTATTGGAGAAATATGTTGAGAAGAATGGCAGGTTTTTGTGTCATTTTTTGATTTAAAATCGGCCTTCGATTTGGTAGACAGGGCCATTTTGTGGGAGAAACTTGCCAATATGGGTATTAATAAACGCCTTCTTTTCTTACTTCAGCAGCTCCATGCAAATTCCACCTTGGCAGTTAAAATAAATCTGCAAGGCCACCTGATGGATCCTATCCCTGTTTTGAAGGCAGGGTTGTGTCCTTGCCCTGGTGCTTTTCAATCTTTTCATAAATGGGGTCATCCCTTTGCTTGCTCAGTTCTCCTTCCCCTCACACCCCCCAGGTTGGCCGACCGTTGTGTCGGCAGTCTTTTGTATGCGGACGATATTGCCATTATGTCCCAGACTAGGGTGGGACTGAATAGGCAGTTATCCTGTTTTTTAGATTACTGTAAACAAAACAATATGCAGATCATCAACGGGAAATCTAAGATTCTTGTCTTTTCCCAATCCCGCAAGCTCTATCCCTGGGTTCTGGAAGGGCACCCAATATCGCAGGAGAGGGTTTTTAAATATTTGTAAAAATAGTTGGAAATATACTCGTACTCATTTTGAATATTTATCTAAACTCTACTTTTCTCACTCCCTTTTTTCCCTTTTCTCTTCCTCCTTCTGCTCATCCTTTGTCTTCCCTGCTTTTTTCCTTAGTGTGTGTGTGTGTGTGTGAGTGTTTTCAAATGAGATGCTGCCCTGCATGGCCACCCAGAAGCTATTAATCCAACTGCCCTTGTGAAGGGGATACCAGCTCCCATGAGACACTCAGCACCCACTCATGGCCACTCACGGGACACTGCTGAAAAATCTGGAGTGCCTCATGTGGGGCAAGCAAAAAAAAAAAAAGTGCATGACAAGAGGTGTCCATGCATTCCCTGCCTGTATGAACTAGTGTGTCTATCCATGGCAGCGGATGGGTCCCCTGCTCAAAAGTACTGTGAGTGGGGGACACAGCCTCTGCAAGCCACAGGAACTGACACGAGCACTGGGGAGCCCAGTTCCCCAGCGTTCATGCCTGGGACATGTCAATTTCAAAGTCCAATCCAGCTCACTTCCTCCTCTCCCATGGTCCATGGCAGGGGGATTGTGAGGCAGCTTCCGTGGTAGCCATGCTGGTAGCTGCCCGTTAGAATCACTCCCCATGTACTCCACCTGAGTTGCTGCTCCACAGCTGTGCCACTCAGCAGCCATGGACACACTCCCCTCTTTTAAAAACATGCAGACAGATGAAGACTGCAGCCACACGATAGGCAGCCTTAAGATGCGATGCAGTGCATCATGTGTCTAGCGGCTGCCAGATATTCACCCTGTCACGTGACATGGCAGGCAGCTGGCTGCTATGCACTGTGTCCTTAAAGGTCAGAGATGCAGCATGTGACAGCCTTACCCAAAGTAGGGTAAGGCTTCCCAAGGTGCAGCAATGTTCTGCCACTTGTGTACCCAGATCCCTTCTGCCCTGCGGTGAGGTCTGCAGCAGGGCTTTGAGTGTTGAGTGCTAGCTCCAGTCCTGTGCAGCCATGTCACAGCTGGGGACAGGGTAGTAGGTAGGTTGGAGGTAGGGCAGGGCCAGGGCCAGATGTCCGCTCATGTGACCAACGTCCTGGCCCACCATGGGGTGTGGCGGGAAGTCTGACAGCAGCCTTCTTACCCATCTGTCCTGTTCCCCATGCTGGCCCTATGGCAGGCACATGGGAATGTAGCCCTCTGCAACTCATCTGGAGGTACCCACAGACTCTCACTGGTGACAGAGAGCAGATTCCCATTTAAGTCATCTTCTCCCTGCAGCAGCAACATCCCTAAATTTGAGGTAATCCCCCTCATTTGGAAAACACTGGGTCAGCTCTCCTTTACTCCACCCAGATCCACTTTGGGAACAGAACATTGTCAAATAGTAATGTGGAAACTTGTGTAAAATGGGTGTGGGTTGGGAGTATATACACACCTACCATCTGGGGCTTGTCTCCTCGCCGCTGCTGTTGCTGCTCCGGCTGCCGGGTTCAGTGCTGAGGGGATCCACTTGACAGCTATGGAAGAGAGGAGGGTGAGTAGGGGGGACTTGGACATCTTTGGCATTGCCCTCCCTGCCCCCCCATGACTAATTTCCAGAAGTGTTGGGAGGCACTTAAGGGAAGGACCGGCGGCTGCATTAAGCAAGAGAGCACATCTACCATCTGGGGCTTGTCTCCTCGCCGCTGCCGTTGCTGCTCCAGCTGCTGGGTCCAGTGCTGGGGGGATCCACTTGACAGCTATGGAAGAGAGGGGCGTGAGTAGGGGGGACCGGGACATCTTTGGCATAGCCCCCCCACTCCCCCTGGACTAATTACCGGAAGTGTAGGGAGGCATTTAAGGGAAGGACCAGTGACTGCGTTAAGCAAGAGAGCATACCTACCATCTGGGGCTTGTCTCCTCGCCGCTGCCGTTGCTGCTCCGGCTGCTGGGTCCAGTGCTGGGGGGATCCACTTGACAGCTATGGAAGAGAGGGGCGTGAATAGGGGGGACCGGGACATCTTTGGCATTGCCCCCCCGCCCCCCTGGACTAATTATCGGAAGTGTCGGGAGGCACTTAAGGGAAGGACCGGTGTCTGCGCCGCAGGTCACAAGCCGGCGGCCGCGAGCCAAAGGGCTGAGGCCAAAGGGTGTGGCCCTTCGGGGCTCAGAGGGGGCAGAGGGGGGAAGTTATGTTGGGATGGAGAGATGAGGCGAGGGGTGATGGGGGAGATTAGGGGGAAAGTACGCCCGGGGTTTGACCTCCTGTGTGGAGGGGAAAAGGAGGGAAGAAGGAGAAATGGGGAAGGGGGGATGGAAAGAAGCAGAGGGGGTCAATGCTCTGTGGAAATGGAAGGGATGGGGTTGTGGAGGGGAGTTATGAGATGGTTAAAGGAGGTGGTAAGGGAGAGTTGTGTGTTGACGGTGTGCCCTGGGTTGGGGTGGTAAAGGAGAGGGGAGAGTGGGAGGAATTAGATGAGCTAAAAAGGATTGTTGATGTTGGTTTGGTGGGGCCACCTCCCCCTGGTGAGAGAGGGGTGGAGGTGGCCCACTTTTCCTGGTGGCAGCAGGGGAGGAGTTGGTGGTGGTTGGCACCTACCCCGTTTTTGTGGGGGAGGTTATAGAGTGGGACGTTAGCTGAAGGATGGGAAATGTGTCGTGAATATTATGTACGTTTAAATTGCATATTATGTTAGCTTGTTATTTTTGAAATGTTTCTTGGGCTCCCTGCGTGGAAATTCCCAGAATGTTGTTATGTTGTTGTAAGCCGCCTCGAGTCCTATGGGAGAGAGTGCGGGGTATCAAATAAATATGGAATGGAATGGAATGGAATATACACCAATGGCACAGTAAGACTGTACCTTTTTGGGAATGTCCATGGTGTGATGAACTATGTTTTGAACATCAGAACTGTGAGAAATGTGTGGTCAACTGTTGTGTTGTGTGTGGCTAGAACAGGGCAGAGGCAACATGTGTAGTTAGGGGCAGAAACAGAGGCTCTTGGAGCTCAGATCCAGAGACACATGTTCTAAGAGAATAACCAAAAGACAGAAAGAACTAAGAGAGGATATGGAGTTAAGACATTCAGTTGATGGAATAGATCATATTGGTTGGGAAATGTGGAATGTTTTATTTTTGAAATTGTAAGGATGTAACTGAGAAAAGCAGATATATACAACAATTTTGCTTCACCTTGTAGTTAATCAGAAGTGACTTAGTGCACGAAAATCCTCCTCTTTGTCCAATATGGAGTGATGTTTCCCATATAGTATCCATGAAAAATTAATTCTATTCCCTTTTTTCAGCTCCAAAAATGAGGGTCCAGCAGTGTTCATTACCTCTTGGGAATGGACCACACATCACCACAGTCAATCAAATTTTTTTAGATCTGTTTGTGCTGTTCATTTTGTTTGCTTTCTTTCTGCTTGTATTATAACCTACCTGCGGGTCAATATTTTTTCTGAAGCTTAGTGACGCTGTCAAGCTAAAATACCCACAGGTTACTGAAAGCATAAAGCAGGATTTTCAGTGGTTGTGGAATAAACTTTGTGCTGTCAGTTTGTAGAAGAATAGCCTAATCTATGAAAATGTACAGGTTGCCCACATTTTTATTTTCATACATCAGCTGCCACCTTGTCCTTCCCTGTGCGCCTTCCTGTCTCCCCTGGCTTGCAGAGGTGCTTCTAGAAGCTCATATGGAGAGAAAATTAACATGGGTTCACATAAATATTTACAAGTAATTAAGACAAGGGGCAGGAGAGCTCTCCTGTACCTACTGAACTATTTTTGGACAGATGGCTCGCTTCAGAATTGAATCTGCTTGAAGGTATTTTTCTTGTGACTAGCAACCAAGGTGCTCAGTTGTAAACCACTGTAAGATTTAATCTCTCTGTCTCTTCACATAGTCACTCAGCACTAATCCTTAGTAATTCCATCAGCATCCTTTGATAAGATGCACCCTGAAATTCCATGATGTGACTCAGAGAGAGTAGTGTACTGAAACAGAGCCTTCTATTGAGCTGTGTGTGCAGACAGGCTGGGCAGTGGGGGTAGAATTCTGATTTAGCTAAGGGAGAACATATGCTTATGTGTCAGTATCACCTGCGTTACTATTAATTAAGGCTGCATTCTCACCTGCGGCGGCAGTGGTGGCAGCAGAAGGGGCGAGGGAGACGCAGCAGCGTGGAGGAGCCGGCGGCCGGGAAAAGAGCCGGTGCAAATGGGGATCTGCCGCGGCTTCTCTCGTGCATGTCACCACCGCTGCAAATGAGAATGCAGCCTAAGCCCTGTCATCCATGGGCTTTAAAGGGGCAGAGCCTTGGCCTACTGGCTCCTAAGGCACTTATGTGGTACTGAATAGATCCCCAAAATGAATACTCATGTTGCCTTTTTGCAATCTCTCTCTCTCTCTCTTGCACCCATTTATATTTAATTGTAACAACAGAACCTCTATCGTTCTCCTTTAAATCTGTTCCTAGGCATTCGTTTCCCACTTTCCCTTGATGTTCCTTTGAGAAGGGAGCCCTCCCATGTTCCAGCCATAGGCTCCCTCTTCTCTTCTGCACTGACAGTCCCTTTTTTGGTGAAGGAAACACAGTTACCCCTCGCAGGATTTAGTGCGAGGGGTAACGGTGCTGCAGCCATTGGGCAATAGTGATCATAATATAAACAATTTTGACATATTCACAGGAGGGAAAATGCCAAATAAAACCATTGCGGTAACATATAACTTTAGAAAGGGGAACTATGTAAAAAAGAGAAAACTAGTTAGAGGGAAACTTAAAGGAGCAGTTGCAAGAATTAAATGCCTACAGGCAGCATGGAGACTATTTAAAAACACCATCTTGAAAGCTCAGATTAAATGTATTCCACAAATTAAAAAAGGTAGGGAAAGGACCAAACGTCTGCCGGTGTGGCTAAATGGTGAGGTGAAGGAGGCTATTGGAGCCAAAAAGGCATGATTTAAAAAATGGAAAGAGAGTCCCAATGAGGTAAATAGGGAAGAGCATAAGCGGTGTCAATGTAAAAAGTTAATAATGCAGGCCAAAAAGGAATTTGAGGAGCAACTTGTTAAGATGCTAAAACTAACAGTAAAAACTTTTTCTAGTACATCAGAAACAGGAAGCCTGTTTGGAGTCAGTTGGGCCGTTAGATGACCAGGGGCTGAAAGGGGTTCTTAGGTATGGAAAAGGAGTTTGTAGAGAAGCTGAATGAGTTCTTTGCTTCAGTCTTCACTGCAGAGGATGTTGGGGAGGTACCCACATTGGAATCTTACTTTGTAGGTGATGAATTGGAAGAGCTGTCACAAATCAGTATGACTCTGGAAGAGGTTCTAGAGCAAATTGACAAACTAAATACTAACAAATCACCAGAACCAGATGGTATTCTTCACCCCAGAGTTTGGAAGGAATTCAAATATAAAATTGCAGACCTACTGTTAGTAATTTGTAACCTATTGCTAAAATCTGCCACTGTACCGGAGGACTGGAGGGTGGCAAATGTAACCCCAATATTTAAAAAGGGATCCAGAGGTGATCCTGAAAATTACAGACCAGGAGCTTGACGTCTGTGCTGGGCAAAATGTTGGAAACTATCATTAAGAACAGAATCACTGGGCAGGTTGATAAACATGGCTTAATGGGGAAGAGTCAACACGGATTTAGCAAAGGTAAGTCATACCTCACTAATCTGTTGGAATTCTTTGAGGGTGTAAATAAGCATGTGGACAAGGGAGACCCGGTAGATATAGTGTACCTGGATTTCCAGAAAGCATTTGATAAGGTCCCACATAAAACACTCTTGAGAATATTAAAAATTCATGGGATAGGAGGTACTGTCTTACTATGGACTGGTAACTGGTTAAATAGAAGTAAAGAGTAGGACTAAATGGTCTGTTTTCACAATGGAGAGATGTAAAAAGTGCTGTGCCCCAGTGACCGGTATTGGAACCGGTGCTGTTTAATGATCTGGAAAAGTGTGTTAAGAGTGAGGTGATCAAATTTGCAGATGACACGAAGTTATTCAAGGTAGTTTTTTTTAATATATGAGTTTATTGTCATAGCCAAAAGGTCAAAACAACACGTACAAGAATAAATAAAACAGAATACATTAAAAAAAGAACGCTTAATCAATAGAGTTTGCTAGTAATTAAGACCGCCGGGCTGTTTTTAATGGCATGTCATCTAAATGCCAAGGCATGAGCCAGATTAGCAATATTCCATATAGATGGATCATGCTCAGTAGCCAGAAGAAAGACAAGGCGATGCTGAATGTCCCAGTACTCCTTTCCCACCAAAATGGGGGACAGTAGTTTACACCTTATCTCTTCAGTATGCCTGCAAACAAACAAATAGTGGGGGAGATCTTCCACCTGTCCTGAACCACATGAACAAAACCTAAGCTCATAAGGGATCCGATTGTATCTTCCCTCCAATACACTCGAGGGCATCAATTGGAAACAGAAGAGCGTTAGAGCTGTAAAGTTACTGACGCTAGTAAAATATTTTTCTAATTTATGTATTTGTTTAAATTTACAATACCAAGGGGCCACCCTTAATAGAGATAAGGGCATAAATATCATTCAGCCTGATTCTAAAAATCCTCTTGGCACATTTCATGGAGAGACTATCAAAGTTAGAGGGTGAAAACCCAACTTTACTTAACATTACGGTCAGGTCTCACCTCCATAGTGTGCCATATCTGGCATACAATTGGCATACATATCTGGCATGCAATCTGACCAACATAATTTGGGAAGGTGGTAGTCAGGCATTGTCCCTATCTGAAGCCAGTATGAGAACGTATGACAATTTTTGTTTTACCTCCACTAGGAGAGTACCCATCTCAGCCCTAATCATACAGGCGGGTGTATGACTGGGAACCCCCAAGACAGATCGTAAATACTTGTTTTGAAAAATCTCAAGTGCAGTTGCAAACAAATGTCCCCATGTTTCCGCCCCATACAAAGCTTGGAGATATAATTTATGTTCCAGCAGACTTAGAGCAGGTTTCACCAGTCTTCCCCCATTAGATCTCCAAAATCTGAGCAGAATCTTTGAAGATTGTACCACCTTTAATTTGATCAAAATGCTTACATGAGAACCAAGAAGAAGAGAAGGTAAGTCCTAAATAGCTATAACTGGTAACCTGCTCTATGCTGGTACCATCAATACCCCAGGTAGAGATCTGGTAACACCTTGCAAAGGCTAATACCTTAATTTTATCATAATTAATTAATAGGTGATTGACTTTGCAGAATGTACTGAGCCCCTCATGTAGCCGTCTCATACCAATTTCTGCATTGGAGAGCAGCACCATATCGTCTGCATAGAGCAAAATAGACAGCCCTCTGCCAGCAACTGATAAGGGATAAAAATAATCACCCTGGAGCTCCTTAACTATATCATTTATAAAGAAATTAAATAGGAAGGGGGCCAGCACACAGCCCTGTTTGACTCCATTAGATGAGGGGATATCATCTGATAAATGGCCAGCAATTGTTAATCTGACTCTAATACTGGTGGTATAATGTAAATGTTGGACTAAAAAGAGCAATCTGCTGTGTATTTTGGTTGCAACAATTTTTTTCCACAAAAGATTTCTGTCAATAAGATCGAATGCTGATCCGAGATCCACAAAAGTGGCAAAAAGCTTAGATTTCCTGACATTCATATACTTTTCTACTAAATGTGCAAGAACATAGCAGTGGTCAATAGTCAAATGACCCGTGTGGAAGCCAGCTTGCTCTTCTGCAAATAGAGTGATCCATTTGCCCAACTTTCCAGCTTTCCCAAAAGGGACTTAGCATATAGTTTGGCCACAATACTGATCAAGCGAATGGGGCGAAAATTAGTCAGATTATTTCTATCCCCCTTCTTGTGAATGGGTACTGTGATACTGATGTTCCAGCCTGCTGGAATCATCCCACAGCTATATTCAAGGTAGTTAAAACACAAGTAGTCTGTGAAGAACTTCAACAGGATCTTGTGAGACTGGGTGCCTGAGCACCTAAATGGCAGATGAGATTTAATGTGGACAAATGCAAAGTGATGCACATAGGGAAAAATAATCCAAACTTTGAATACACAATTCTGGGTACTAAGCTAGGAGATACCACTCAGGAAAAGGATCTGGGAGTGATTGTGGACAATACACTGAAATCCTCAGCCCAGTGTGTAGCAGCAGTAAAAAAAGCAAACAGAATGCTAGGAGTTATTCGCAAAAGGATAGAGAATAAAACTGAGGATGTCATAATGCCTATGCACAAATCAATGGTGCAACCGCACCTGGAATATTGTGTGGAGTTCTGGTCATCCCAGCTCAAAAAAGACATAGCTGAACTAGAAAAGGTACAGAGAAGAGCAAAGAGAATGTTAAAGGGTATAGAACGGCTTCCATATAAAGAGAGGCTTGACAAGCTGGGTCTCTTCAGCTTAGAGAACAGAAGACTGAAAGGGGACATGATAGAGGTTTATAAAATCTTGAGTGGTGTGGAATGAGTAGATAGGGAACAGTTATTTACCTTTTCAAACAGTACTAGAACTAGGGGACATTCCATGAAACTAGCTGCCAGCAGATTTAAAACAAATAAAAGGAAGTAGTTTTTCCCTCAACGCCTAATTAACCTATGGCATTTGTTGCCAGAGGACGTTGTCAGGGCCAGTAGTACAGGGAATGGATTGACCATTGTGACTGTTGGTTCTTCTCCCATGCGATCGAGATTGGCCACTGTCAGAGGACAGGATGCTGGGCTTGATGGACCATTGGTCTGACTCACTATGGCACACTTATGTTCTTATGATCCTCTTTGCCTCCAAAGATGATGTTCAAACAGAAGAGAAGCCCAAATAGTTCTTCTCTCAGCCTTGACAGGACCATGCATATTGGGTAGAAAGATAAAGTTTGCTTCTCTTTCTCTTGAATGCTAAATCTAGGAGAGTACCTCACAGTAGGGCTGAGACAAAGACGCCCATTTGTATTCACAAAGATAATTCACAGATTCATTCCCATGAACAAATATCCCAAATTGGGTTGAACTAGATGACCTATGAGGTCTCTTCCAACTCTGTGATTGTATGATTCTATGAAATTCATCTTTCTCACTGTTGAGAAATTTGCAGTGGTGGCTGGTGGACTTTTAGGTTGGTGGTGTGGTAGGTGAGGCTACTGTTAAAATTTCATACTTTACAATGAAATACACAATAGGTGCAATCCAACTGCCGGCTTACGCTGGTGCCAGGCGTAGTGGGCGGAAAGTCTGCCAGTGCTCAAGTGTACATGCACCCCGCACACACAGCAAGCTGTGCGGGGAAATGGCGCGCCCCCTCCGATGCGACCCCCTGAGCACACACACCCCCACAGCCCATCCCCCAGGCTGTGGGGTGTGTGGGCTCAGGGGTTTGCATCAGAGGGGGTGCACTGTTTCTCTGCACAGCTTGCTGTGTGTGTGGGGTGTGTGTGCACTTGAACACTGGTGGAATTTCCGCCCACTATGCCTGTCACCGCCATAAGCCGGCAGTTAGATTGCAGCCATTGAGTAAAAAACCCACAGTGAATACTATAAAACTATACAATGTTCATGGCATGCAATAGTGAGCAAAATGCAATGCTCTGTAAGCAAATCAAAAAGGGAATCCAGCAGTTACTTCTGTAGTACAGCTGCTAGAAAAGAATATTGGAAAGTTAAGGGTTCAAGTCTGTTGATCTCTATGTGTGATTTCTTTCACTTCTAATTTTGCAATTTTAAAAAGAATTCATTTAAAAATAAGAATTCACACAAAAGAGAAGCCATTGTACATGCCAGAAATGTGGGGAAAGCTTTGGGAGAAGCTGGGATACTCAATTTACATCAGAAAATCAGTCCATGCAGGAGAGAACAGTACCTGTGTAGTCTATTTCTCTAAAAAGAGCAAAAAAGAGCCTTGAGGCACCTTAAAGATTAATAGACATTTTTTTAAATTTAGGCATGAGCTTTCGTCGACAAGAGCAGGAGAGAAATCTTATATGTGGCCTCACTGACAAATGTTGCAGGGTGAGATGGCATTTCCAGTACCCAAGGGCCATTGTATTTTTCTGGTTCCTACATTGGAACCCATCCTAAGCCTTCGCAGCCGCTTTTCTCACCCCTCCCTGCTGTATACTGAGCATGTGCATTTCAGGTAGGGATGGGCGGATGCGGTTCGGAAGTTCGGAGTTTGGACCAAACTCGATCAGTTCAGTCAACCAAACCAAACTTCCGAACCGAACTTGATTTTCGAACCGAACTGAATTTCCGAACTCGGTTCTGTTTGTCCATCCCTATAAGAGAATATTCCATTTAGTTCAACGAGGTTTGAATTTCTGAACTCTGTTCAGAAGTTTGATTTTCGAACCAAACTGACGAATTTCCGAACTCGGTTCTGTTCGCCCATCCCTAATTTCAGGCAGCACGCACCAGCATCAGTAGCACACATGCCCAGTTGAGCTTTCACATCCCTCTCTCCTTTTCCCTCATGGAGGTTAGAGGGGGAGGTGGTTTTGAGAACTCTGGTCTGCCCCCACCTCCGCTGTGTTCCATAGCCACGCATGTGCAGCAATTTACAAGATGGCAGCCATCATCTCACACATGTGCAGAAGTCGGAAGGGGGGGAAACTCCACAATTGAATTGAATTGAATTGAATGGCAATTCAGTTTCATGGCAAAGTGGCTGAGGGATGGATGCAGTGTGTGACTACTACTCACGGCAGCGCAGTGGGGTGGGGGAGGGCCCACTCACCCACACCCTTGCCCCTCCAGGCCACTCCTGGAAATTTGCATCTTCATTTTCTTCACATTGGTATTTTAGTCACTTCTGGATTTTGGTATTTAGTACTTGGTTCACTTTGGTAGTACAGTTTGGTGGGGTTTGCTTTTTTATGGGAATGTGATTGATCCATGTTTACAGCATAATGCAACAATCCCATTCAGAAGCACGTTTCTTTAAAAAAAACCTACAACCTCCCTCCAAAAAACAACAACAACCAAAGAAATACCATATAATACCACTGAAGTAAATGAAGTTCTGAATACCAAGACATTACAATATCCAAGTGACTGAAGTACTGAAAATGAAACCACAAATGATACTGGAAGTGAATACCACTTTGTATTAGGGATGGGCGAACAGACCGCGGTTTGGGTTCGGCCGTTTGGTTCGGTCCAGTTCGGTTTGTCCGTTCGGTTTGTCCGTTTGGTTCGTTCGCTGTGTTCGGGTTTGGCTGTTTGGTTTGGTCCTGTTCAGTTCAGGCATTCGGAAAAAGGCTCTCTGTGCGAGGAATGGTGGCCCCAGACCCATGATGGTGGGTTCTGGGGCTCGAGTGGCAGCTTCTAGCTATTGGACATAGCCCTCCCTGCCAGTAACTTGGCCCCAGAACCCTAACAGCGGGTCCTGGGGATGGAGTGGCTGTTTCTTGATGCGATGGAATGACATCGTCTCTCTGAGAGGAATGATGACTCCAGACCCATGATAGTGGGTCCTGGGGCTACAGTGGCAGCTTCTAGATACATATTGGCCACAGCTCTCCCTGCCTGTAACTTGGTTCCAGAATCCCGATGGTTAGGTCCTGGGGCTGGAGTGACTGTTTCTTGGTGCGATGGAATGACATCGCACCTGTGCAAGGAATGATGGTCCCAGAGCCATGACGGTGGGTCCAGGGGTAGAGTGGCAGTCTCTAGATACATATTGGTCACAGCCCTCCCTGTCAGTAACGTAGGCCCCAGAACCCTGGTGGTGGGTCCTGGGGCTGGAGTGGCTGTATCTTTTTTATATTTATCTATCTCTACACTAAATCTAACTGCTATTAACTATTCTAAAACCTATTGAACTAAATGGAATATCCTAATAATTAACTACAAGGGCCTTGTCCTTGTACCTCTAAACACACTGTACCTCTATCTCTATAACTAAGCTAACTACTATGTATATCTATCTAGTAACTATCTATCTAATAACTATCTATCTATATATATACACAATATTACACAGGGGGAAACAGAAAGAACACAGGGAGGGATACAAAACTGAAATAAAAATCAATCTAATAATATTCCTACTCTAAATAAATCCCAAACATAAAACAGGGGAAGGGAATCAGGGATGGAATAAGAGGGAGAGGGGAAAGGATTCAATGGAGGGGGGAGGGAGGAAGGAAGATTGAACACAGGGAACACAGGGAGGGGTAAAAACAAAAAATAACACCTAAATCTATCTAATATAATCGAAATAAATGATAATATGGAGGTAAATGGGTTGGATGGGTGAAATAGGAGATGGATGGCAATGGATTAGGAATAGGAAGGAACAAAATCTGCTCGGAGAGGGAGCCTTCTGAAACGCCTGCTGTTCAGGAACAGTGACTAGCTCAGAAGGTTTTGGGAAGGGGGGAGGCAATCAGTTTTGTTTCTTGCTGCGCCTGCCTCACCACAAGCCCCATTGGCTCCGTGCAGCCTAGTCTGTGGCCAATCGCTGACTGCGAAGCCAGTGGTCTGAGGCGAAAAGGGATGGTGATTGGGCAGACTGGCTGCTACTCCAAGTCTCTCCACCCCTGGTGCCTAGAAGTCTGCTCCTCAGCTGACTCCCCCTCCCTGTCACATTTTGCCTTCCAGTGACACATTTTTGCCGCTCGAACTCACCCGAACGCGATCCGAACTGACCAAACTGTTAGGTCATTTAGACGTTCGGAATTGAGTTCAGTTCGGTCGGTTCGGGTTCGGTCATCCGAACAGGCTGAGTTCGGGCCGAAATCCGAACTTCCGAACCGTGTTCGCCCATCCCTACTTTGTATTTGCTTTACTAAAATGGATTTGAAAGTATACTTTGGATACTTGGTTCATCTTACTCTCACAGCAAACACTATTTGGACACAGCAGTGGACAGGAGTGATCTCTCAACCGTTTTGTGTGAAATGCTTGGTCCTTCAGTAGAGGAGGTATTAAGGTAAAGGAAAAGAATCTAAAGACGATATTTCAGCAAGTCACAGGAAAATCAGCAGAGCTTAACGACAATGATCCAAGCCTGTATGATGGTTTATTGTAATTTTTACTAAAGTCGTGAAGTGCTCCAAGCACCATTTGGTGGAGGGGGATGATATAAAAATAAAATGTATTATTATAATGTATGTATAATGAAAAGTATGTAAATAGTCAGATAAGGTGTGAGTAGACCACACTAAAAATGGAGGGAGAGAGAGAGAGAGACCCAAATGTAAGAGATGGAGAAAAAGCAGTTCAGATGATCTCTTTTAGTGGACCAACTTCTGTTGGTGAGAGTTTGTAGGCTTCCAGGCCACATAGAGCTCTTCCTCAGACTTGTACACAAGTCAGAACTTTAAGCTGAATAGTACCTGTCTTGTAATTGTCCACAGAAACTCTAGTGACTTGGGGTGGGGCAGAAAAGAGTAGAGAAGAGAAGTAGAGCTGAAGGAAATAAACCATTTCTGAATTTTTAAATTTTATTTATTTATTTCACAATTTTTAAACTGCCTTCTTCCTGTCCAATGGTAGCTCAGGGCGGTGTACAGCATTCAATAAAATACAAAAATATGAAATACAAAAATATATATAAAATAAAGTATGCTATAAAAATCTCGATTATAACCATAATACACAGAGGCCGCAAAACATTACTTATACCCTTCCCTTTAAAGAAAAGACACGTTTCACCCGTCAGCTGCTTTTGGTATTTCTCTTGGTGGATTTTTGTCACTTTCATTATTTCCAGTTTCATTAAAGTGCTGAAAGTATCAAAAATACTAAAAGATGTTCCCAAAATGGGAACCTGAATAAATCACTAAAAACCCAAGGAAGTAGCCACATCATCAGGAAAGCAGCCAATTTGCCATTTTTGATATAACTGGTGTTTGTCACAATGAATCTTTCAGCTCTCCTGGGAAGTAGGAGGTCCTAATGCAGCTGAGAACCACGCTGCTGCCCTCCTAGCTGATCTTGTACCTGTACAACAGTCACAGGACAGGCTTTAAAGCCCACCACTGTGGCACTCAGGTTACCCCAGTGCAACGTGCACGTGCTACTGCTGACTGATCCCTAAAAATTATGGACCCCCATACTGCAACATGTACAGCATAATGGATAATCCAGTTCTGTACGCCTCTGATAGGTCTTTGGACATTTTCAGATGGACCGTGCCCACCCAGATCCACCCATCCCCCATGGACCTGGGCAATCATCTGAAGGTAGTGTGGGTGGACGTGCTCTCCCACAACCCGCACACTGCCCATGCCCCCTCACGGAGCAACCTGACTTTTTCCCCATTGCTCCATGTGGGGGTATGAATAGGCAATGTGGCTGCACACCAATAGCACACCCATCCCCTGACATCTGAAGCTCCCACACTCACTGGAAGTGCATGGTGGCACACACTGTGGGTCCATTTTAAAATGACCTTTGTGGAGAGCACAGGTCAAAACCAGAACCTTGAATTGTGCCTGGGAAGTTAGGCTGCAAACTTGAGTGAACAAAGGAGGCTGGACCCCATCTGGATGGATCATTATCTCCTACAGGCCAGCCTCTCAGCGCACCTCCTCCAGAAGGGGAATGGACCAGTTAGGTTGGTCTGCCCTCGGAGGCTGATGGAACCACAGCGGTTCCAGGAGGCTTTGATGGAGTTAACCTTAGACCCAGACGGCTGCTGTGCAGATGAGCTTGTCCAGCATTGGAACATTTTGCTGGGGGATACCATCGACAGGGTGGCTCTGAGATGTCTTCTCCCTCCGTTTTGTCACTGCAGGGCCCCTTGGTTTACTGAGGGGCTGCGGTGTATGAAACAGGTAGGTAGGAGACTAGAGCGACGCTGGCGTTGGACTCGCTCTGAATCTGACCGACTTCTCAATAGGACCCATTTGTGGTCCTATGTTGAGGCTGTGAGGACAGCAAAGAAGGAGTTCTTTGCTGTCCTCATAGCGTCTGCAAAGTTGCATCCAGCGGAGCTGTTCCGAGTGGTGCGGGGGCTGGTCAGTCCGGCCTCCCTCCGCCTGGACGGGGACTTGTCCCAGACCCGCTGTGAGGAGTTTGCAACCTACTTTGCAGACAAGATCTCTCAGATCCAGAGTAACTTTGACACCGGATTGGAAGCAGTAAGCAATGGGCACGAGGTTATGGAGGCACTGTCTGGTTGATCTTTCTGGGATGAGTTTCAGGAAGTGACGCCAGCTGATGTGGTGAATGTCCTGGGGTCTGTCAGAGCCACTAGTTGTGAACTAAATCTGTGCCCGTCCTGGTTGGTGAAAGCCTCCAGGGAGACTTTGGGGATGGTACTGGTGAGGGTAGTGAACATGTCCCTTCGGCAGGGTAGATTGTCACCCAGTCTCAAGGAGGCTGTGGTGCACCCCCTGCTGAAGAAGCCATCTTTGGATGTGGATGCACTCGCCAGCTGAGTCTCTAATCTTCCCTTTTTAGGGAAGGTTATTGAACGGGCAGTGGCACTGCAGCTCCAGGCGCATCTGTTTCCTTGACCCTTTTCAATCCAGGTTCCACCCCGGCTGTGGTACTGAGATGGCATTGGTGGCCTTGGTGGATGATCTCCGCCGGGAGATGGACACAGGATGCTCGACCTTTGTGATCCTGCTAGATCTCTCGGCTGCTTTTGATACTGTGGACCATGGGCTGCTTTTGAGACAGCTGCGAGACTTGTGGGGTCTGGACGGGACTGTCTTTGGATGGTTCCGCTCATTCCTCTCGGGTAGAAGCCAGCAGGTGGGGCTGGGGGCTGAAACATCTAGCCCCCAGGCTTTGACTTGCGGCATTCCGCAGGTTTCCATTCTGTCCCCACTGTTGTTCAATGTGTATATGCAGCCCCTGGGGGAGATCGTGAGAGGGTTCGGGGTGCAATGTCACCAATATGCTGATGATACTCAGCTGTACCTCTTGTTTTCAGCTGACCCAGGTCCTGCTGTCTCATTACTTTCCCCATGTTTGGAGGCTGTGG
>QEPC01007501.1:973485-991367 GCA_003113815.1 Sphenodon punctatus | reverse complement strand
GCCGCTGTCGCTGTCTGTGCCTCCGCTCTCTTCCGCTTCCCTCCTCGCTCCATCCCGCCACACTTGCTTGCTGCTGCTCTCGCTTTAAATCTCCCTCCAGTGTTTGTGTTGGTGCTGGTTGCCTGGCAGCGACGCTGCGTGCCTCGTCCCCGGCCGCGGCTCTTTTTTTTTGGTTCCGCTGGGGAATTGGCGTCCAGACGTTACTTTTGCTTGGTTCCCTGTGGGGGTTCGTTTGACCATGCTTCCTGGGACCTTCCCCCGGCTAGCCTGGGAAGCGTGGTTCAACCTGACCCCATGTGGGTATTGAGCGTGATGAACATCTGGCGCGCGCCGTTCAGACGTTCAGGGCCCTTTGGCCCCGCGGGGTGGTTCAGCGTGATCTCGTAAAGTCTGAAATCACCCTATGTCTGCTGCAATGTCACACCTGTCCGGTCGCCTCCAGCCAAATCAGGAGGCCCTTGTCTACTGTGACCCAAAGAAGAAAGTGAGGGCAGATTCCCTTGAGCCCTGGACCACCCCTGTCCCAGGGCCCTGGGCCTATCCCCCCTGTCCTGGGTCCAGAGTGACGCCGGCCGGACCAGTTCTAGCCTTCACTCAGACTCCACCTCTTAAGGAGATGACCTGTCAGCAGACTGACTTCTTACTTAACTACGTCGCTGGACCCCTGCGGTGCGACAAATTAACCTTATAATCTATCCTTCCCACCTGTAGTCAATCCGAAAATCTCACTGTGAGGAAGGCGAAACACCTACCAGGCCCTTGCCAATCAGCCTGGCAGCCAAATTCCTTTCTGGCCTTGAACCCAAGATCAACGACTGGTTCAACCCACAGTGCAACAGGGAGGGTGGGAGGGTGCTTGCCTGATGCTGTCCAGGCACGGAACGGCGGGTTCCGCTCCTGGACCAAGATGGCGATCACAAAGTCCCACCTCCCGCGAGACTTCACCTAGCGCTGCTTGCTGTGCTGCCATGCGCCCGCCGCCCCATCTTCCTTTCTCAAGAAAGGGGGGAGAGGGACAACAACCACTGCCAGCGAGCCTCTACCCATGCCGGGTAGGGCCACACAGCGACGGGGACTTTATCCCACTGCCTGCTGATGTAATGTTTTCTAAAACATTGCCATGCTCTTTCTCTGTGGTGAATCTAGGTTTTGAAAGGCAAGGCAAAAGTTTAAAATGGACCTTTACATTTGATCAGTGACTACACTAGTAGTGGCTCCCTGTGACACACAGCCAGCTCAGCCCAAGCTGCTTTGCTGAAATTTGACCTTAGCTCTGTCTACTTTTGCTCTCCTTCCCTTCCAGGTTGCATGTGAGAGGAAGTGACTGAGCAAGGCTAAACTCGCCTCTCATTGGCCCTACCCCTTCCTCTTCCTTCTCTAGCACTAAGCCACAATGACAGTGTCCGAGGCTCAGTGAAGGGCCTCAGAAGGTCTGTGTACATTATGGTTGCCACCTATGTATATTTTTAAAGGCCACTTATGAAAGATACATGTTGCAGGGCCTGCATAGGTGCCAATGCAAGCCCTGCAACATGTATTTTTCATAAGTGGTCTGGAAAAATATACATAGGTGACAACCCTAGTGTACATGTGCACATGCGTATGAGAGCAAAGGAGGGTCATCATGGCAGAGCTCTCTCTGTGATTTATTTTGTTAAACATTTACTTTAAGAGTAGCTGTAGGGACCCCTTTGGGTTATAGGACTGTAGGCAGTCACCTGTGTTATCTAAAGTTGCCTCTGCTCCTCCTTACCCTCAGCACTGGGAAAATACCGTGGAGGCAATGCTGCTGCATAAGTATGAAGGCAATGGAAAACTTTCCACGGGCAAGCACTGTCTACGAGAAAAAGACAGGTCAAATGTTCAGCCCAGCAACGTGGTTCTCTTGAAACTTCCTTTGACTTCTCATATCTCTGAGGCTTGATAGTCATTGTTGTCTTTCAGGATGGCTTGTTTGTTAGAGGGGGCTAATCTCTTTGGATGGGTCTGTCTTTTGTGTGACTGGTTTCCAGCTCTATTTTACCCATGTCTGAAAAGATCATAAACCCATGATTGCTCAAATTATGATATTAATAAGAAAGGGGAATGATAATGCCAGGCCAGGCAAGATGTACAATATCTGGATAGCAGGGGATGTGAAGCTATTATACCCATGTATTAAGAATGAGGGATGCTTCTAATATATATAAGCACCTTTTTAATGCCTGCCTCCTAGTTTAAAATGACAGTGTCATCTGTTACTTAAGCCCTGCAGTGTTAATTCAATGCCAGGCAGCTTGTCAGTCTAAGTCTAAGTGAACAAGTTGTAATAATAAGGAATTTCCTGGGCAAAATTCCCAGTCTAGGTTTGACTGGTGGTGCACTTAAATTCCCCACACAGGAAATTTGACCACACAGGCAAAGATGTTTACAGGAAGTATAGAAGAAAAAGAATGATATCTGATACAAAATGTAGATTAGAGATACATAAAAATGAATAAGAAACCAGACCCAATCATGTATAAATTATTTCACACAGTACCTATAAATTATTTTTAAAATAAAAGACTAATGATTGGTAAATGTAAACTAGAAATCCTAAGTGAGAAGTGGTCTGTTAGAGTAGTCTCCTTGAAGGAGATGGCTAGTCTCTGTGAATTGGCAAGTCTTACCTTTTGAAGAAGAAGGAAAAGTCTATGTGACATGAAAGTGAAGAGTTTCTTCCCCCAATAGCAACTCTGCTAGGGACCAAGTGGCCTCAGACAAAGTTTTTGGGGTGATGAGCTTCACAGCTGGCATTCTGGAAAATTGGGTCAACTTTTATAGACCACGGGTGCAATTCGATGGCCCTCATAAGCTGCACCTGTGCAAGGTGCAGGGCCAGGATGCCCCCACTCTGGTGTGTATGTACACCGCGCATGCAGAAGCCATGCTGGGCAAAGGTGCGGCCCACAGTGCTGCAACCCCCTGAGCCCACACACACCGCGATCCAGGGGATGGAGTAGGAGTCGTGTCTGCTGTCCAGCTCACTGCTGTGCCTTCCACAGGTGTAAGCCAGCAGTATGATTGCACCCCATATTGTTACCAGAATAATGAATATGGTGAACCCTAAAATTATTAATTTAGCTAAATATGGTGACATTTTGCACCATCCAGTCAAATGTCACTTCCCATTTCTCACTTCCCATTTCTTATTTTGACTTGTCACCTGCTAATATATGCCCTTTTAAAAATGGGTCGTGGCTGCGGGGGGTGAGAAGGGATTGGTGTGCATGCAGCAGCATGGGTGGGGTGGGGCAGGGTGGTGTGTAAACCAATTCCCCATGTATCCCCATGGGGTGTTTTCAGACGTTACGGGGCCGCTTGGCCCCGTACCGAAAACAACCCTTTCATTCCCCGCTGGGGTCACCCTGTCACGCCATATCAGACGTGCTGGAGGGATCCCGGCGGGGAATCCGGGAGGGGGCGGGGCCGTGCGGCACAACATGCAGCCGCACGGCCCCGCCCCCTCCACGCACCCCGCCGCCTGCCCTCCAGGGAGACGGGCGGGCGGCGGGGCCACTGCGGCCACCGCGTCGGGCCAGATGTGCCATGGCCCGGGATCCCGCTGGGGATCCCGGGCCGTGGCAACCGGCCAGACATTACTTTTTTTTGGTCCCCGCTGGGGATCTCTTTGACCACGCTTCCCGGGACATTGGGTATTTTCAGACGTTACGAGATCACAGTGAACCACGGTGAATACGCACCTGTGGTCAATGTGTCTCGCACGTCTGTTTGGCGGCCGCCAGATGTTCGCCACGGTCAATCCGCACATGGGGTCAATTTGAACCATGCTTCCCGGGCTAGCCGGGGGAATGTCCCAGGAAGCGTGGTCAAAGAAATCCCCAGCGGGGACCAAAAAAAAGTAACATCTGGCCGGTTTCCACGGCCCGGGATCCCCAGCGGGATCCCGGGCCACGGCACATCCGGCCCGATGCGGTGGCTGCAGTGGCCCCGCCACCCGCCCATCTCCCTGGAGGGCGGGCGGCAGGGTGCGTGGAGGGGGCGGGGACGTGTGGCCGCACGTTGCACCACATGGCCCCACCCCCTCCCGGATTCCCCGCCGTGATCTCCCCGGTACGTCTGATATGGCATGACGGGGTGACCCCGGCGGGGAATGAAAGGGTTGTTTTCGGTACGGGGCCAAGCGGCCCCGTAACATCTGAAAACACCCATTCCCCCAGCTAGCCCAGGAAGCGTGGTTCAAATTGACCCCATGTGCGGATTGACACCCACCCACCCGCCATGGCATTCACATGAGAGGCACTCACAGATGCCCAGACAGTGGGCCTTCAAGGGCATGCATGGGTGCATCTCATGTAAAAAGGGCCATAGTCTGCTTCTCCATTTTTCTCTCTCTATTGGCATAATTCCAAACAAAGGAAGGATCAAAATGGTTTTAGGGTCTAACAGCTCCTTCCCTATTTCTCTCTCTGTTAGCATGATTTTACTTATGTCAAGCGAGCAACTAGCATAGCCATTAAATCTAGTCATAAACAAAATAAAAATGACAAAGCTACTTAGGAAACATAGGGGAAAAGGGACTATCCATGATGATGGCGAATGTAACCGGCTGTGTTTTCTAAGAGTGTGTTATTGCAACAAATGTACTGAAGCACAGGCAACTCATGGGCGTATCAGGAGACATTATTGGGACTGGCCTGGGGTAGCTGGGACTAGAATTTGGGCCATTGTATTTAATTTTGTATTTACTCTGCTGACAAATTAATGGCATTTTTTTAGGTTGGCCATTTGTCTTCAGCCAAAACTCCATCTGAGCTGATAATTCAATTTTTAAAATATTGAAAAATCATTCTTTGACAAAAACTATGAATGATCATGTTGCTGCTTCATTCCCTAGTTCCAGTTTGCCTATAAATGGAAC
Source organism: Sphenodon punctatus (assembly GCA_003113815.1). Classification (NCBI taxonomy): domain Eukaryota; kingdom Metazoa; phylum Chordata; class Lepidosauria; order Sphenodontia; family Sphenodontidae; genus Sphenodon; species Sphenodon punctatus. The sequence goes on along the minus strand of QEPC01007501.1, from coordinate 986,464 downwards.
TACAAAAATACTGTCATGGCAGCATCACCGAAGCCTCTGAGTTAATCCTTGCGGCAGACTGTCTTTCAAAACTGTCATCAGTGATGGACTAAGGACTCTGAAGGAAAGGATTGCTTGCAGGCTCTTTGTGACTGCCGTGATCTCCCAGGCTGGTGTATCTTGTAAATAAAACAAGTTACACTTAGAATACAGTACAGCTAAAATAAATACCTCAAGCAAATACTGAATTTGATTAATTTATTTGCTTTGAATCATTTTGACAAACCCAGATATGAAACACTATTTGTTAGCTGCTTAGTTTCCAGGTTTGGGTATCCATTTAGGTGATTTTGGTTTCTGTATTAAGGGGAATTGGAACAAGCACCCCCAAAAAACCCAGTTAAAGCATCAAATACCCTCCCCAACCAAATATATGGATAATCTTTGCAAATACATATTAGCTAATTAAACAAATCAAAGTTAAGCTTTGAATTCGATTAAAATACCAAATAAGGGAAGTATAAAATTAAAAGTTCACAGACGTTTATGAAGGAAGTGTGTAACGGACGTACATCTGCAGGGTAAGCCCTTTCAGGATCCACGCCCCACTGAGACCAACCCACACGGGATCCTACCAAAGTCCTTTTATACCCTCCACATACAGGGTTCAGGAGTGCCTCTTCCTTTGTCTAGAACTGGCCAGACACAGTCCCTCCCGGCCAGGTATCAAAAAAGCCCGATAGTTTCTTCAAGTACCATGCAGGTTCAGGCTACAAGTTCAGTCACCCCTCTGTAGCCCTTAGGTAGAACCCTCTCCCGGGCTCTGCTGGCTGCCAGGCACAGTCCCTCCTGTTTTATTATGTTTTATGATATTTTATTTTGTTCATTTTTTATGTTGTTAGCCGCCCCGGGTTGCCTGTGGCAAGAGGGGTGGGGTATAATTTTATAAAATAAATAAATATTCTCATATTTGTTTCAGCTCTAGAATACCCCTAGTCCATATAGTCCTGGTTTTTCCTCTGCTAAGAAAGTGGCCTAAAGGTATCTGCTTTTGGCAGAAGGGAAATATTGGTGTTGGAAGCGAAATACAGATGTGAGAATATGAACAACAATGCTGTCCAATAGTGAAGTGGGTTGTTCTGTCAGAGGGTTCAGACACTTGACTGAGGCACAGATATGCCATCAAAACTAGGACAAATTCAGGGACATTTTGACAATCCCTCCACCAGCAATTCTAATATAATATTGCTAGGGTACATAGATACTCTTGTATCTAATTGCTGTCAATTTTTGAAATGTGTTTCCATTGTTCTGGGATTCGTCAGTTCCTGGGTAAGATCTAATTATCTGGTGCCATGCTAGGATTAAGAAGGAATGGATGCGTGTGTCATGGGGAAGAAAACACTTGTTAAGCTGGCTACTTCAATTAATGTGCCACTAATGTGGTTGCACAATTATGCTAGAGTTGGCAATTACACTGTAAGCCTCCATTCAGTGCATAGAATTTTAATATTAATTGTGTGGGCTGAAAATTCTGATGCTGGTTTTTGGACTGGAATTCTTATTTTTTATAAATGCTGAATGAAAATCTACTGAGCTGCTTTCAGATTCACCCAGGCCTGAACAAATAAGGTTATTCAGCTGCTGAAAAGAACTGTTCAGTCACATTTTTCCACAACACATAACCAGGTTTGTTCTAAATGTTCAGCAGTGCTGTGCCTGTGCCCATTGCATTTCATGAGGCACCCAAGGGTCTCAATTCCAGGGCCCATCACATCCTACGGTGGCTGGTAGCACTAGCTACATTGCCACCTGGCTGCTTTGGCTGGGTTAAGAAATCTGCTTCCTAAACACATGCTCTGTGTGGCAGGTTGTAAGTCTTGTCGGGGATTAGCTCCTTGGTGAATCCTAGCCTGTTGCTCAACCCCAGCTAACCACTGAAGCAGCTGAGCAATCAAGCAATGGACTGACTGCATGCAGCCAGCATATAAGGGACAGGAACCTAGAGAAATAGAGGGGGAGAAAGCACAAGGCAGGGATAGCTCCAAAGGGAAGGAGCTGGAAGAGATAAAGGACTGTTGTGAGACGGCCTGTTTCAAAGGCACTATAAAGACCTGGCTGGTGAGAAGAGAGAGACTCCCCTCCCCCTGCCATAACTGGAGGAATAAGGCAGGTGACGCTGAAGTGAAGGAGGTGCCCAGAGCCGACAGCTGCAAAATGGATTTGTGTGGAGATGCAAGACTGTTATTGTGTGATTGTACATACAGAGCTAGCACCATGGAAACTTGAAAGGTGAATGACAAATAAACAGAGTGGTGAATGACTTGGGCCTGAGAAGCTGGGCTTGAGTTGACCCTACTGAGGGACTGATGGGAGTGATCATACAACTCCTCAACACCAGGGACCACTCTGTGACATCCTGCTTTCACTTCTCTGATTGGCCAGGCCAGACCCACCCCCTGAATGGTCTACAGTCCCTATCTAACTTCCTTAGTAGCGGTTTCTGAGGGGAAGCAAAAGGGGCTGTAGCTTCCCCCCCCCCCCGCCTCCATATGCATCAGTTACACCCCCCAATGCCCAGGGCTGCAGAGAGCTCACCAAAGGATCATCTGCAGCCCTAGAAGGAGCTAGAGAAAAAACAGCCTGTAAGAGCCCTGAATCCAGGGCAGGGGACACCCTGCAACCTCACATTTTGCCTCTGCAAAACATTGGGGTTGGGGTTTGGGCAGCAGACGATGGGTAAAACCAGACGTGACACTGGCCCGCTTGGACCCACAGGCCACCAACATTTCTGTTTTGGGGCACCAGATATTGGACCAGGATTGCCCCAGGCCATGTAGGTGGTTAGCTTGGGCTCTCAGCCCTGGACTGTATTATTCAGGTCACAGCCCAGGCTAAGGTCCACCTGATTGGGTCAAAATGAGCCACAGCGGGCTATCACGTCTGCTGTGGCTTGGATTGGGTCTTCCATGGTCAGCAGCCATGGCTGGTCATTATTGGCCATTATGGTTGCCCAGCATGCTGAGGGAGGGGGTGATGGGGCAGTGCAGGGGTGGCCAAACTCATGTCTGTGCATCTCCACACCCTCCCTAGAGGCCCGGATGCAGGCATGTTTGTTGTGCGGTCCATTCCATGTTGACCATGGCTACCCAATACCCAGTCCTGGGTTGGGCCACCACTGAGTGGCCGTCATGTCTGTTTCCAGTTCCACTGCCACCCAGAGAGTGGAGTTTTGTCCTCACTGAAGTCAATGGCTCAGTTCTTAGTGGCTTTAATGGGGGAGGATTATACTTTGAGCATCCAGAGAATCTTCATTCTTGCTGGGAATAAACTGCAGGGTTGAGAGTATAACTGTCTCAGAGAGAAGTTTGACTCCTGACCAGCCCCAGAAACACAGAGCTCGCATGTATTGTGGTTTCTTTAATTATTTATGCTTCTTTGACTTTAAAAGTTATTATAACAAAATTCAGTCAAGCTTCAATGGGTTAAAAAAAGGATGTGTGGGTGGCACAGTGGCTCCCCAGCCTGGGAAATGCAGCCAACATGGCCCGGGTCAGGGAGGGACACAAAACAAACATGCCTGTAGTTGAAGAGCCATCCCACTGTCCACATGGCCCGGATAGGGCAGGGAGCTATACAAACATGCCCGTGGCTGGAAAGCCATCCCGCTGTCTGCATTGCCCAGCTAGGGCAGGGAGCTAAACAAACATGCGTGTGGCCAGCTCCATCCCTGCCATGCTCCCACTGACCTGCCCCCTGCCATGACAGAAATCCATGGTAGCCCCTGCCCCCACACGGGTATGGTGGGACTGAACACACATGATTTCCCCTGTCATCTCCAGAGATCTGGGCATGTATACAATGTGTTTCTCTTGCATGCTGGAGTGTGTACTAGCAAAACTGTCTATAGGCATGAGTAACTCCGACTTAAAATTTGTTCTTATTTCCTATTTGACCAGAGAAATCTTTTGCTGACTTCATTGTTGAACATGCTAAGTAACATACGCAATGGTCTTTAGATTTAGGATTTATGATTATTTTTTTTGTTTTAAAATTTATATCATTGATTTTTCCAAATTGGAGATACAAGGAGCATTAAACAAAATTAGAAACAACATATGGATTGTAAACATTGAAACACATTACAAATGTTATAACAGTTATATAGATAGGCTGAGAAGAAGAAGAAAGTGGGGAAATGCAAGGAACACGGGGGAAAGGGGAACAGCACTTCCATGAAGAGTTCAGCTAAAAGTCTCCAGAAAATCCCACCAAATATTTTCATATTTCTCTGGGGTCCCCCTTCTACAGAATATCATCTGTTCATTTACAGCTAGATCTGCCATATCATCAAGCCAGTTATCCATAGATGGAGTAAACTGATTTTTTGCATTTTAACAGTATTAACCTTTTAGCCACCAATGCTGTGCAATGGAACCAGGCAACCTTCGCATATGGTAGCTTCCATGAATCAGGATCTAATTCCCTGGTTCCAATGCACAGCATTGGTGGCTAAAAGGTTAATACTGTTAAAGTGGAAAAGTCAGTTTACTCCATCTACAGATAACTGGCCTAACGATATGGAAGAAGTTTCCAAATTAGTGCCAAGTGTAAGATGAATCCTTTTGTCCTCCTCCTGCCAAAAGCTCTTAATAAGAGGACAATCCCAGAACATATGTGCTAATGTGGTTTCAGGAGCTTTACGCTTACAGCAATGTCTATATCAGTGAATCGTAACGACATCAGTCTATATGGGGACCAGTGGACACGAAAAAGCAATTTTTTTTCTGAATACGCATCAATCTCAGATCAGCTGTGGTCTTTCTTACACTAGATAGACTTTTAGTTAATTATTCCTAAGATATATTTACACCCAAATCTCTGTTCCAAGTGTTCTTCAAAATATAAACAGTAGGTAGGATTCTCTGAGCTAGGAAGTCATAGAGAGCAACAGCTAGTTGAGGAAACTTAAGGAGATCTTTCCAAAATAATATCATCCCTGGAGGGTCAGGAGCTTCTAAAGCATTTGGTCCAAACACATCTGAAAGCAAATGTATTTCAGCTGAAGGTATTTCCATGCTCCAGAAGGGGGTAGGTCAAACTGTTGTTGTAGATCTTCAAATGAGCTAAAGTGATTCAATTAGTTCTGACATCTGAATGATTCCTTTCCCCATCCAGTCTCACCCCATTAAGATGAGGACAGTTAAAATAAGGTTTTTATTTTAAATGTATTAAAATCAAATGAATATATTTATAATGTATTTTTATTTAATAACTGAAAAGATGTGGTTTTAAGTACAGCCACTAACCCAATGGCTTAATCTACTAGTTATTAAATTCTTGTATTGGACTGATGATGAGGAATGTATCTGATCTGGTTATTATAAAATAACTCTGTAACAGGACTTTTATTTTGTGGGCATTTTCACCTTTTTAGCTCAACAAATAAGGGAAAACATTGCAGAGTGAGCTTTGTACAGTTTTAATTTACGCATTTTATATACTTTTGTAATTTGATACAGATAGTAAATAAGATAAAATAAAAAAGTACTGCCTCACTAGCGCATTCATTTTTACCTCTTTTATGGAAAATGCGTTTTGTTTACTATGACTATGCCAACTTCTGACTTCAAGCCTCCATTGACACCTGTGTGCCACTTAATGCTGGAAACTCATGAAGTCCTAGATCCTTCAGTTCTGGGCTTTGTCCTGTCCAGAGATCCCAATCCCATTTGTTCACCTTGCCTTTTCTCATCTTGAATCCAGTCCTGCATTGTCCAACCAAGCTGTGTTTTACTTACAGTCCAGCTTGCCTCTTGCGCACACCCTCAGACTGCTTTCCTGGTCCTGGCCACTCCCTGCCAATCAGTGCTGAGCTATGATGATCCTTTTGGCACTGGGCTTCTCATCACCTGGTCTTGACTTATCAGGTGTTAACACATGGGCAGGGAGCATCCTGGATCCCCAGGTGGTCTGGGGACAGCAAGATTGCTGGTGCCCCCCCCGACTGTCAGATTCCCACCCCGCCCCCAGGACAGCACAATTGCTCGCACATCTTTCCTGCACACTCCCACCCCCACTGGCTGTGAGCTGAGAGTGGCATGCTAATGCTGTCTCTGATGGAATGGGGGTCATAGCCAGGGAAGACTTCTTCCCTGGCTGTGACCCGCCTTTCTATTGGAGCCAGTCAGCTGACAGCTGGCTGGGAGAGGGCAGCACAGATCACCCCTCTCTCAGCTGAGAGCCAGCTGGATGAGGGGAGCACAGATCATGACCCTCTCAGCTGGGAGGGGGAACACAAATCACGCCCTGCTCAGCTGAGAGGCGGCAGAGAGGGGAGTGCAAATTGTGTCCCTGAGAACCCCTGGGGACTTTTACGCTCCCCTCTCATGGCTGGTTGTCAGCTGAAATGGGTGTGCTAGCCACACCTCTGTGGTGCTGGCTGACCCAGAAACCTGGCCCCATGGTAGCCTGTTGGCCCAGGCTGGGCTGGGTTAACCCGCTCCACATTCCCAGTGATTGTGTGGGATGGGAGAGTCCCAGGGCCACGCTGGAGCAAACACCTGATGGGTACCGTTCAGACAGACAGGTGAATCTGGGGCTAAAGAGGACCAATGTGAAGCAGTGCCCCATTTGTTTTCACTGATCAGCACACCTCTAGACATGCACTTCAGGTTATCCCTCTTGGAGGTGGAGCGCATTGGGATATCAGGATAATTTATATGTGGCTTTAATTCTGTAGAACTTGCCAGGCCAGTGGGCTGGGGGAAAAAAGGGGTTAAGGAACAGTTACAACCTCTCAAATCTGAACCTTCCATATCCTGATTCCTCTTTGTACCAGACACAAGACCAGCCAGCTTACATAATGAACAAAGTGGATATCTTCCCTGCACCATAGCAATAGCTTTTGGGGGAACAGGAAGGCTGTGAGTTCTGTATATCTCTTAGAGCATCTCACATTGCTGAGTAATATATTTGGATCCTTCTAACAACCACAGTGCAAGTGCTAACCTGGGGGATTGTGCTGCATGCAGGGAGTAGGAGTCCAGGGTGTATCCTGCCAAAGACCACTTTCTCTCGAGACAAAATGAAAATGCCTCTGGGAAAAACTCCAGGAGACAAATGCTGCGTGGCTTTTGTCACATAGGAAAACAAAGTCATGCAAGTTGGCCACGATCATGAGGAGGATGCAGAGCTCAGTATTCCAGTTCTGTATCCTCCACGTGATCAGAGTCAATGCTGCGTGACTTTGTTTTCCCACGTGACAAAAGTCACACAGCATTTGCCTCCCGAAGTTTGTCCCAGGGGCAAATGCTGCATGAGAAAGCGCCCTTTGTCCAGGAAAGCAAATATCTGTAGCTTTCCCTACATCTTGTGGACCTTCACAGCACATGTCTGCTCAGCACTGAATACGTTTACCAGGGCTGTTGAATACCCTGTTTCTGAACAGCAGGGAGTGTTGTTAAATGAGATGGTACCCCACATGGCCACCCAGGAGCCATGCATCTGACCTCCTTACTGAAGGTGGAGTGGGGGATGTGCGCTCCCACAGGCCACGCAGCACCCAATCATGGCCACTCATGGCACACTGACAAGAAATTTGTAGTGCTCTGTGTGGGCAAGCCAAATAGCTCCGTGGCGACAGGCAGCCATGGAGCCTCTGCCCGTATGAACTGGGGCGGTCAGCTATGCCAGCAGACTGGTCTGCCACTCATAGGTGCTGTGAGTAGGGAAAAAATCCTTTGCAAGTCACAAGAACTGGCAGGAAGCACTTGGGAGCCCGGGTTCCCTAGCACTCACTCTGGGGACATGTCAATTGCAAAGGCCAGCCTGGTATGTTCCCCCCTCCCCCCATGGTCTGTGGCAGAGGGAGTGTGTGGCAGCTTGCCTCTGTGGCTGGGGTAGCCATGCTGGGATCCAGCTGTCTGAATCCCTCTCCAGGCATTCCACCTGAGTGGGTGCGCCATGGCAGTGCCATTCAGCAGCCATGCTCCCCCAGCCCCTGATCGCCTTGCTCATTTAGAACCACCAGGGGAAGCTCACCGACAAGGGCAGAGTTGCTAGAGAACTGTAGCAGGGAGCACAGAAGTCTGTGCCTTCTCCAGACTCCATCAGAGGAATATACATTATACCCTGCCAACCTGTGAAGCTACATAGCTTCAGGCTTATGGTATTCTTCTACATAACATAGGTCATGTAGTAATTGCCTGTGGACCAGTCTGCTGGGCAGACCCATGCTTTATCTATGTGCCTGGTTGGCAATTGCCCTTGACAGCACCATAGAGTTGTAGATGCCAGCATAGAGCACCCGACAATGGCCCACAACTTGTGTGTGTGTGTGTATGTGCACTCTGCATGGGAGCATTGTGGGCCAGGGAAACCACCAGGTCCATCTAAAGTGGACCCAGGTGGGACTGGAAGTGGGCAGATGTGGGGGTGCGCCTCTGCAGCAGCTCTGGGGGAAGACAGGCAGCCTCCGCCTCTGTCTGTTTACACCCAATGTCAGTTGCAACAGAATTGCTAAGGTGTTCCCAAATGCTCAGTTAAGTCTCGACAGTAGGGGAAGCATATGTCCCCAGGCCAAATATAACCCATGGTTGTTTTTATTTGGCCTCTTTCCAGTTCATTAATCCAGTCTCTACCCTCAAATATTGTAGGACAGTGATCATGGGGAAGACAGCAGAGATGAGGGGCTGAGTTCAAAACGAGGGGCTGGGTCTGCAGGCCAGAGTCTAGACCCCCTCCTCCCTTCCCTTAAGCAGTGAGCACCCATCTAATCATTCATTTTGCCTCAGTAATGCCTTCTCCACATTTCTGTGTCATCCCATACCTTTCTTCAGTCCAGATCTTTCAACCTCTTACCCATGTCCTGCAACTTTCTCCTCACTGATAATGTTTCTATTTTCACACCAATATAATTCAGACTCTAGGTAAGTAGTTTCCAAAATTTTGTGCATGCAGCCTCATTTTGAGACTTAAATATAATTCCTTACCCCAGAGATCGATAAAGAGTGACATTCAAAGTATATAACATACCAGTCGCAATCATGATCCCCATCTATAGATGTGCAAACCCCTTTTCTGTCTTGACCTTCATTTCTGGAACCTTTTGACTTGTGGATTAAGCATAAATATGAAGTACCAGAATTTGGGGTGATGTAGATAGACACTTTTTGCTTTTTTTATTTTTGTGCCACCAACTGGTCATTTTTAAATTGTTCCTGGACAAAAACAAGATTTTCCACCCCTGCTGAAGAATATGCAAAACTGACCCAGAAATCCCAAGGCAAAGAGGCGCTCTCTTGTATTGATTTTTGGTGTTGAGCTGGATAGGCCATGGGAATGGTGTCTGACTGTGTCTTGAAACATCTAAGAGTCTTATATGGAGTCAGCTAGCCCAGAGAGGTGCAAAAATGAAGGATAAGGAGAAGATTATGCACATCCATTTTCTGTCTTGTTCCAAAGAGTCTTCTTTTGTAAAAAGAGTCATGGTTAACCTCAACCCCTGTGGAATCTTTGTGCTGCTGTTGTGGCATGAAAGGATAAATTAGGCAACTGAGGATTCCCTCCGTTATGGACAGTGCTCCTTATAAGAGGGGCAGTTGGGATTTACCATAGTTTAGAAGGGGGTGTCAGAGTATCTATTTCAATCCATATGGTAAAAGACTAGGAGAGGACAATTTTGGCAGTTGGCCACTTCTTACCCCTAAATCACGGGTGGAGAACCTTTTCCCTCCCAGATGTCATTTTGAAAATTAGCACAAGCTCCAAGGACTGCATAGAAGTTGGAGGCAGGCTGTACTCAGAAAGAGGAGAGTCCAGAACATAGATCTGTGCCATGGATCTGTCCTCTAACCTTGTGTGCATGCCCTCATCTGTTTCCTTACTTTAGTCTGAGCTTAGTTTTTCAGTGTTTAGGTTAGGAACTGGATCCAGGGATCACATAAAAACTAGCTATGGGCCATATTTGGCCTCCAAGCCTGAGGTTCTCCACCCCTGCCCCAAATCATACCTTGCACTCAGCTTGGTCAGATGTAAGGATCAGTGCCATTATCTGTGTACTGTATTCATGCTTCATCAAATAGCTGGTACATGGCCCCTTTAACATTAACAGAGAAATGAATGCGGAAACTGCTTCCAGGGCAGCCATCTTGTCTGGGCTTTAGAAGCTGAAGGGCTGTGAGGCTGAGTGTAAGCAGTTCCCCAAATGTATGTATAGTTTATAATAAAGAAGCACTGTTACAGCTCAGCTTTGTGGCTGAATGTGTGGCTCTACATTCTTGTAAGCAGCCTGCTAGGAGCAACACAATGATAATCTGATTGGTACTGGTTTCTGTTGTAGTTTAGATTGTTACTAAAACTGCATCAGTGGTTCTTAAAACACCACCTCTTTGCACATTGGATTTTCTAGAAGACTCTTGAATCCTATCAGTTTTATTCATCTGTTGCATTCCCTCAGACCCTGCATTATTAAAATCCAATATTTTGTGCTGCTACCTTTTGAACTCAAGTCATGCAGCATCTCAGATTTCATTATATTTAGGATCGCTGGTTCCTTAATGTTCAATAACTTCCACCTTGTTTAGCAAATCCAGTTTATTTCCTGTTCCCAAATAGCTTCTGATCTGTGGTTGCTTAGCAAACAGCGGGGAAAGAAGCTTGGACTAACTTAGAGAAAGAGGTGTGATCCCTCAGATATTCTGAATGTCAAAGGGAGGCTTGAGTCTCATCTAATCAGAATGCTCCAGACTTTATATTATTTATGTTTTTAGTTTAGACCAGAAATATACTGGAGCTGTTTTTTTTCTGATTAATGTTGTATGGGTCCCATAGATTTGGAAAAGTGATGTTGTCAATTTACTATGTGATCTGATTTCAAGATGGCGGCACTAATTAAAAATGGCGGCTCAAAACGTTCACCTTCCCACTTCTGAGGGAAACAATTATGATAGAGCCTTGAAATAAAAACTGAATGAAAGCTGAGGTCTGTGCGAGTATTTTAATTGCACAGAAGTGGAATGCCTAGCCATTATACAAATGCAGGCAGTTTAAAGTTGAAAATCATAGGAAAATTATTTCCCTTTGGACAAAAACTGAACAACTGAAAACCACACATTTTAGACCAAGTCATTTTGCTGACACAGGTAAATTGCATTGGATTATGACATTCTTCAGTTAAACAGGCACAAAATGAGCAGCACGTAACATTTTTGAAACACCGACACTTAGGCTGCTTTCCCACAAGCTGCTTTGGCACTGCGTGAGCATGTGCTATTAAAATCTAGCACAGCTCCCATCTTGTGGGAAAGTAGGAATTGCGGCTCTCCCATCAGCAAACTCGCACAATGGACAGGGTAGTGAAAGCCTACCTTGTCCATTGTGTGAGCTTGCCAGTGCGAGAGCCACAATTCCTACTTTCCCACAAGATGGGAGATGCACTAGATTTGAATAGTGCATGATCCCACGGCGCCAAAGCAGTCTGAGTCACTTTACACTTCTTGCATGTGCAACCATCAGAGAGGTCAAGTGGACATGAATATGCAGTCATACGTGTGCTTCTCAGTTGTTGGTCAGGTTGCAGTCTATAAGATCATGCAAAATCATTGGGTAAACACACACTCTGTCTACCATTTTGTTGTACATGCATGAAAGGGCAAATAGTGTTGGTAATACTATTTTCCCAATCCAGCTCAAAGCCAAAAATCAAGTAGGCCCATTTGCTGAAACGCTGGGGGAAAATGCAACCCCAATACTACCAAACAATGACTCTTGGTATATTGTGAACCTGAATTGCATGCTGAATGTGGGCCAGCAGCCACGTAGCAGACTCTTCATCACAACAAACAAGATCCATAAGCTCTGTGACAGTCTCTGTTGAAATAGAAACACACAATTTTCTGTCGATATATCCATCACCTAGCACGAGTGACAAGTGTGATTGGAGGAATTGGAGGAAACATTGCCCATTACAAATCCAAGTTTTGCACAGGAAATGTGTTGCAGAGATTTGTTGTGGTTGGATGAGATGAAGCGGTTCCACTGAACTGGCAGTAGAATAGATAGCGCAGTGAGTCTCAACTCAATGGAAGGAACACCACTAAACTTTCCCCTAGGGATGGGCGAACACGGTTCGGGAGTTCGGACTGAACTCAAATAGTTCAGTCAACCTAACTGAACGTGTAAACCAAACTCGAATTTGAACGTTCAGTTCGGATGCGTTTGGTGAGTTCGGAATTGAATTTCCATTGGTTTCAATGGAAAACACATTATTGGCTGTAACATTTTTGTTTTTTAAGCTATGTGACTGAAAATTGGGGTGCCTATACCTCTGATAGAAATCATTAGGTTTACCAAAGTTCAAAATGATTGGATAAAGGAATCCTATTTTAGACGCAGTTGAAATATTGTATTTTGCAATATTCTACATATACATTCTATGCTTTAACTTCTTTGTCTCACATCTAATGTAGGTGAAACTTACCCAATTTATATCCCTTCCCATATTTACTATCTTTACCAAATTTCAGACGGATTGGAAAAAGGGTCTTGGTGGTATAAGCAGTTAACATATAAATGTATGTCTGACTATGACATCTTTGTAGTCCAACCAGAATACATGAAATTTGGCAGGAGTATATATTACACTTTCATGATCATGATCATTTCTGCCAAATATCAGAAAGATTTTATAAAGGGTCCCAATTTTATATGCCTGTACAACATATGTAAAGAAGGGGCCTATGCCTGAGATTCTCTTATGTCACTGTGGTATAAGATTGGTTTGTGATGCGAATTGGCCAACAGAAATGTCAAGCAAATATCCTCATTCTGTGCTGGGACCATCCCAACATATCTCCCCCACTTGTTTCTTGGAAGTCAGAAGCATCTGTTTAGGAAAGAGTCAATAGAAACTCTCTTATGTCCTCTGTCTCAGTGCTGCAGGATGTGATTGTGATGATAATTGGCCAGTCTGGATGTGTTTAAACTATGTCTCCTGACT
>QEPC01007501.1:928812-944385 GCA_003113815.1 Sphenodon punctatus | reverse complement strand
TGAAATGAAACTTAAAGCAATCTAAAAATCCTACTCAACGCCTGCTGTTCAGGAACAGTGACTAGCTCAGAAGGTGTTGGGAAGGGGGGAGGCAGATAATTAGTTTTGTTTCTTGCAAGCCTCTTCACCCCTGGTGCCTGGAAGTCTGCTCCTCAGTGACTGACACCTCCCTGTAATGTTTGACCTTCCAGTGAACCTTTTTTTGCCACCTGAACTCACCCAAACACGATCTGAACTGACCGAACTGTTCGGCCATTTCCCCGTTTGGTGTTCGGCTTGTTCGGTATGTTTGCGTTCGCATTCGCGTTCATGTTCAGTTGTCCGAACAGGTTGAGTTCGGGCCGAACTCCGAACTTCCGAACCACGTTCGCCCATCTCTATCTACAAGCAGACCAGACTTAGCCAAGGTAGTAGTCCCCACTGGTTAACTACTACCTAGCTGGGGATTCACCCAGACCCAGCTCTGTGAACCCTATAGAACCTAGGGAGAATCCTTAAACCCCCTTTATTCTGTGCATGGGTCGCCTTTACTCCTTTTCATGCCCTTTAAGAAATCTATCTCCCAGAATCCAGCTCCCATAGCCCTGTCACGTGCTTACCCCTCTGGCCTGGCACTATCCCTCCCAGCCCAAGTAATCATTTCCCATTCTCATGAGAGTACCAGCTCCTCTGCCTCCCTGCTGCACTCTTCAGTTCTAGGCCCTTGGCCTTATTTTATCTTGCAGCCTTACATTGTCCAGCTGGACAGCTTTACAGCTCTGGTCCTACCTTGGCTTATTTTGATGGGGCTTCTCTATTCCCTTTCACCTCCCTGTCATTGCTCCAGGGTCATTGAATCCCCATCCAGTGCGCTAATCTCTCACATCACCTCCCCATCCATTGATGATGTACCCAGAGAGTCTGCTCCAACACCCTGTTGGAGTCCTATACCAGTAGTATGAATGTTGTAAGGGCCAGACCCAGGGACTCCTGCTATTCCAGGACCCACCACTTGAGATTCTCCAGATCCCCCAGGCTAAGGTCCATTTGCGCAGATCTCTCCTGCCTTTCACATTCCCTGGCCTCTAGGCATTGTGGTCAGAGCATGTCTATGTCTCCTACCCGGGCTACCCGCCTATCAGCCATCATTCCCCCTCATCTTTCAAGCGTTATTCTTACTAGGGATTGGACTTTTAGCAGAGCCCCTCAGAGTGCCCATATTCTCCACCAGTTTATGTAGCAGGGCCCCTTATCCTGGTCCAGTGGGAACCATTGTTTACCTCAGTTTTGGCCCTATGCCCAGGTAGGCACAGTCCCTCTCAAGCCGGGTTCCCCAAAGTATCTGTTTCCCTGCTTTCCTTGGCATCTTGGGGCCACACTCATCTCCTCTGGAGAAACTTCTGTTCTAGCTTTTAGAGCAAGCTGATCAAGCCCTCCAGGGTGAGACTCCCATGGTGTCTATGTCCTGTTTCTTCCAAAATCCACTCTGTGCTGGGCTTCCTGCTGTCCTGAGATAAACCCTGCAGCTCCCAGTCCAGTTCTAGCCTCACAATCCCACGTGAGCCTCGTTACCTTCCAGCTTGGTTTACTTCACAGTCCTGCGAGACTCTGGGTGGGTGTAAGTGGACTCCACCTTCCTCCCAAAGGTGCCTGTTGGCCATCTCTTTCCCTTGCAGCACACCTTTCCCACATTATCCAGGACTGCATCCCACCTGCAGCCTGCCCTCTCCTCACTTTCATTCCCAGATACACTCCTAGCTTCTTGCTAGCACTTTAAAGGGCCTGCTCTCCCCCAGAAGCTATCAACTGTTCTGGGACAGGGAGAGCAGGCTGGTTGCAGGTGGCTGGAGCCGCTGCTGAGCTGCAACCCCAATGGGCTGTCCACCCCCACCCCGGCACTGTTGCTGGGGGTTTTCCTGTCTGCACCACCACCTGGAAGCAAGCAGCACCTGGGGACTTCCTGCTGCCAAGGAATCCCTGGAGACCAACCCCCTTACTTCTGGCTGGCAGAAACATTAGATTTGCTGTGGCCTGTGGCTACACACACAAGGACGGGGCCCTTGAAAATGGCCCCTTGGAGTGGTCCAGGAGCCAGGAGGTGTCTAGATGGTTTTTTGCTGGTTTTGACCCTACAAATTTGTTCAAATACAAAACTTTGTGTCAGTAATTGAACAGGCTTTAGCAGGTGCATATATTGACTAAGTCTATTGGTAGCAACTGGATAGTCTGGGTGTCGTTGACTTAATAAGCTAGTTTCCTAACATATCTTATCAGGATGTCCACAAAAGGCCTAGCACTTTAGAGGGCCAATTGCTACCCTTACAGAAGCAAAGAAAACTGAATGATTTTTTTCACTTTAAATATTAGTTAGTAATATTTCTGACTTTGAAATTCCTCTCTCAAATTCCTTTGCGGCTTTGGGTGCGGACGTTATGGGGTCTGTAGTTTCACCAGGAAATGCGGGAACAAACTATGCAGACTAAGTTGTGTGTAACAATGATAATGCTCCATCCTTTAATATTCATAAAGGGATACAAAAGGATCCTGATGTAGCAGGGGATGCCTCAGTCCCAATGGAGTTTTTGGCTGATCAAATTATGTTGATCAGTCGGACTTTACAACTTATCTTTTGTCAACTAAGTAAAATGTTGGATTACGTGGAAAAAGGCCCCATTTTGCAGTCCACTGTGAATACCAAAACTGTAAATGCTAGCACATCTGCAGTCTTTAAGTATTGAAATCACGAGGTTGATTTATGTTCCTCTACTGTAAATTACCAGATATTAGATTATAGTAAGGAAAAGGAAACTCTGCCTAGGTGTAACCAAAATCTAAGTTCAGACATTTAATATATATCCAGACATAAATGGTTTTTTACCCTCTTGGAGCTTCCCTCGAATGGTGGCCAAGCATATCTTCTGGCTCAGACAAATTGCAAACCACGAGATATTAGACAAATTAAAACCTTAAGGAAAGAGGTGGGTAAAACAAAGTGCATAATCATATTTGCTACATTATCATTAGTCCATCAGATTATGAAACATCGTAGCGGGTTTGCGAGCTGTGGAGTTTCCCCTATTAGAGTTTTTATTAATGCTGGAGCCATTCAGAGAATGAATCCTCCATGGCAAGAACAACAGATAAAACAAACACGACACCAAATGATGCAGTGGGAAGGCAGACTTCTAGACTACAGCCTACTGCTCTTAAGAGAAGAACTTTTTATCAATGCTCATTCCTCAACTCACTCTGGCCTCCCTTGCCCTGACAATGGGGGTGAGTGTTTTGAGATACAGGGCTGTACAAGTCAGGCTTCTCCTTACAAAGTCTTTGGTAAGAAAGGGAAATGGAAGAGAATGTCACAATATTCAGGAGGTAAATCTCCTGAACCCTTCGATGAGTTAAAAAAAGATAGGGGAAAATATGAAGCTATACAGACTAATTATTTAGCAAATATAGAGTGGGACAATACTCTTGGACCTCAGGAATTGGAGCTTCTGGACCTCACACTGGCAAAATTCCAAATTATATATAGCAAACTGCTTGAGATAAAGGGAAGACTAAGCAAATGCCAGATATATGCAGGCTCTCAAGAGAAAGAGCAAGGTCCTGAAGGGTGTGAATTGATCATTTTCTCTAGAATGCTTTTTGGAACTACCTCTGATTATCTTAGGCCTGATGGGGCTATAGAAGGTGATCTGGAAGCAGCTATTTCTTCCCTTCCCCATAGTAACTTTGAATCAGACCTCCAGCTGGCTTTTCCTGCTTAGCTTTTGGGAATATCTTACTTTGGCACAAAAGGTGATGAGATTGCAGGGGATTGTACTTTAGAGCCTACTCCTGGTTTGAAAGATCTGATGAAACCGAATGAAGTTGAGAGATTAAATTTATCAATGGGCTCAGTAACATCCATGCCACCTTTGGAAGAATATTTGGTACCATAGAAAATGCTGGTCAAAACCCGTGACATGATTCTTGGAGGGTTTACACAGGGGAAAGGACTGGTATATGTATCCTTTCTTGGAATTTGGCTGGGTGGAAATCTGCGATGCCCCAGAGTTATTCCAAAGATATGCGATACGTTGTCTGCAAGAAACTTGGGTGACTGATATTCATGCTATTGCTCTCCCTGGCTTTAAAGCCTGGATACTTGCTGCAATTAAAGCCGCAAGGATGGGAAGAGCTTCAGGTGGGCTAGCAATTTTGATTAGTTTAGCCTTAAAAAGCAGAAACTGAATTGATACCAAATGCCGCAGCAAACACTTTAGTGGTTCGTGTCTTTTGGGGCTCTAATTCAGGGATTGTACTTATAAATGTGTATTATTTACCCTCCGCACAAGGGATGATAGAAAGTTCTAGATTTTAGTCTACTCCTGAGGACTTCGTTGATGTGTATTTTGAACATTTCCCATTGCATTCTATCATGATGTTAGGAGACTTTAACTCTCGAACTGGGAATGATGATTTAGCCATAGCAAGAATGCTGGGTCTTGAGCCAGGTGATAACTTTTTTCTCTGCCACATATCTCCAATGACCCAGTATGTAATGCAAAAGGATTCCAACTCTTGAGATTTCTATATAAAAACAACTGGAGGATCTTAAATGGGAGGTCTGATCTTGACAGATTTGGGGATTTAACTTATTTTTCTGGAAATGGGTATAGCGTCATTGATTATATCTGTGTTCCAGCCGATTTGCTTGATTTTTTGTAGACCTTTCTGTTATTTCATTTGGCAAAAGTGACCACCAACCATTGATGGTCAGGTATGACCCCCATGAAGAGACTTTGGTATTAAATAAGAACAATCATGGACTGTGTCATTGGAGAACAGGGGAAGTAGGATTTTGAGATGGAACACAGAAGTTGAAACAGCAATGCCTTTACTCCTGGGCACAGATGAGTTTATGCAATATATGCAGCCCTGATGGCAGACTTTAAGACAGGGACTTTTTTTGAACTATTTAATTTGATATTGGGAAACTAAGAGAATATTTGACCTCTGCTAGATCGACAGGGAGGGAGAAGAAATCAGCTCCTTGATTTGATGCAGAGCATCAGAATCTTAAACTTGCTGTTAACCAAGCAGCTCATTTAGTTAAAACCAACAACACCTAGCAGGTAATACATTTGTATTTGAGTATAAAGGCTACTTATAGGAACAAATTAAAGACAAAGAAACTGGCCCACCAGCACCATATGTGGACTGTTTTAGGGAAAGCAATGAGAAAGAAAGATAGTATTAAATTTTGGTCTATAGTCAATAGACATACACTGGGTGGGTATTCTGCCCTGGACTCTAGTATTTCAGGATTGGCCTGGCAAGATCATTTCAAAAGCATTTTTTTTAGGGTAGCTCCGGTAATAGTGGACCCCTTGGGCGAAATGGCTTTAACGACTTGCCCTGCATGACAACCCATTGACAGAACCAGAAATATGGTCTCTCATCCTAAAATTGCCAGATAGAAAAGCGTTGGGTGAGGATTGGATTTCAGGCGAAGTATTTCGGGAAAACTCAGATTGGTGGACTCCTATTCTTTGCAAGCTTTTTGAATATATCAACATATATGGAGTAATTCCCTCTGGCTGGAATCTTAGTGACATCATCCTGATATTTAAAAAGGGCGATAGGGATAATCCCTCAAATTACAGACCAATCAGTCTAATAGATATAGTCACAAAGATATATGACAGATACCTTTTGGGGGAAACTATAAGTGTGGGCAATTACGAATAATATCTTTTTTTGAAGAGCAAGCCGACTTTCATCTAATCACTCTACAATGGACAATTGCCTCATTTGGTAAATAAGTATATGCATATGTGGAAATGCAGATTCTTTGAAGCTTTTGTTGATCTGAAATCTGCCTTTGATATGATCAATCAAAATTTGCTTTGGGGAAAATTGAATGCCACAAATATTGATAGGAAATTTCTATATCTTATATGCATGCTTTACTCAAATACTTATATGCAGGTCAGATTAACACAAGATGGTATAATGTTCAATGCTTTTCCTGATAATTCAGGTGTTAAGCAGGGTTGCATTCTCGCTCCTTTTTTATTTAATTATTTCTTAATGATATCGTTAAGTCTTTTCAGGGCAATGAGTATTTCTCCCCCCTCCCGAATTTTGGGACGAAGTGTCACACTTTTATTATATGCTGATGACATGGCTTTATTGTCGGTAGCTGAATCTGGCATGTGCCAGGCCTTGCAAACGTTGGGACTTTACTGCAAGGAAAATCACCTCTGCATAAATTATGCAAAGACTAAAATTTTAATTTTTACTAAAAAAGGGAGAACTTTAAAATGGCTCTTGGATTAAATGCCTATAGAACAAATGCAGTCTTATAAATATTTGGGCCTAATTTTTTCAGTATCTGACTCATGGCAGGAGCATTTGACATTGGCTAAATTGAAAGCCTACCAATCGTCAAATACAATAATTAGATTTTGGTGTACCACTGGGGGCAGACTAGTTAAACCAGCACTTCACTTTATAGATTCTAAACTGGCCACTCATGTCATATACGGGACAAGAGGTCTGGGGCTGTACAAGCTTAGCCCATTTTGAGCCGGTTCAAAGTAAGATTCTGAGAGCAATTTTGGGGGTCCCTATTGGTGCTCCCATCTGTTTCTTGAGAGCAGAAACAGGCTCTCTTCTCTTAGAAATGAAGGCAAGGATGAGTGTCTTCTCATATTGGCAGCAGCTATTAAATATGGCGGAGGATATATTACCCCATCTATGTTGGGTTCAACAAGCTGAACCTAGACGTTCTAAGCTGTGGAGACCCCAGTTAAATAAATTACTTTCCATTTTGGAATTCTCCTTCATTTTTTCCCAAGGACACTCGAGATCACAGGCTAGAGAAATTTTTTGAGACTGTTTAAAGAATATTTATACTCAAACTGATATGGCACTGATTTGTGAATCTTGTGTGACCCTTCACTATGGAAATTTAAGACAATTCAACAATATGAATTTTATTTGTCTAGTTTAACAAATTTCACAATTCGGAGGGCATTTATTATTTTACACTTTCAGCTGATGTCCACTAAGGTCCTTAAGGAAAGACTTAGTGGTACTTTTTACAAAGAACGTTTATGTACATGTGGTTTGGAGGTGGAGGATTTGCAACATTGGGTGATTTCAGACATTACGCGGTCCTGATTCACCACAGTGGATTCCTGGCAGGGGTGAACCGAATAACCACCCCCCGTGGTCAAAAAAAGCCCCGAACAGACGGGACGGGACCGGGACCACGGCAGATCACGGGCCGGGGCAGCACAACAGATGTGACGCCAATTCCCGGCCGTTGTCAAAACACCCAGAGGGCGCTGGGTCAGTCCGTCCTGGCTGCTGCTGCTACTGCTGCTGCTGCTATCCCCCCACTGCCTCCAGGTGCAGCATGACCGCCTCCTCCCCCGTCCATTTCTCTACTGCCAGCTCCTCCACCTTCTCCTCCTCCCTTGCTCTCTCGCCCTCCACTCTCCTCTCCCTTCCGCCTCACTCCATCCTGCCCCACCCCCCTGCTGCTGTGTGCCCTTTAAATCTCCCTCCACTGCCTGTGTTGTTGCTCGTTGCCTGGCAGTGACGCTGCGTGCTTTGTCCCCGGCTGGGAATCATTTCCTTTGATTCCAGCCAGTGGTTGCTGACCAGACGTTACTTTTTGTTGGTTCCCGTTGGGAATCTCTTTGACCACGCTTTCGGAGATGATCCGGCGGGGAGCTCCAGAAGCGTGGTTGATTTTGACCCCATGTGAGTATTTACTGTGGTGAACATCTGGTGGTCGCTGAACAGATGTTCAGGGCGCTTTGACCCTGCCACGGGATTGACTATGGTTCACTGTGGTTGAGCGTGATCTCGTAATGTCTGAAAATACCCATTATTTATTTGATTGTCCACGTACTGCTGAAGTAAGATTTAAATATCTAAAGGAGTTAATGGCTGGGAAGTTGCACTGGGATTTGCAAATGAAGGAAAACTAATTAAAGTGGCAAACTTTGCCCATGACCTGGCAGTTAAAAATCATAGTCAAGTATCGCAGTCTCTAGGGTCTGTATAGGTTTTTCTGTAGAGAGGTTCTAGCCTGATTATTCGGTTAGAAACACAGTTCTTGTACAGTTTAAATGGTAAATTTTAGCTGCAGGGCCTGCAGGTCTGCCAGCTTGGGATTTGGCCTCTCTGTACTGTTAAGTTGATGCTATATAATTTCTGGGTATGCATTTTGCCATGGAAATGTGATGTAATAATTGTATAATATTATACAAAGCATGTAGTTTAGGCTATATCTTTGACTCACCCCTTCCTTTTAAACCCTACATCAACCCTACATTCTCTTAGTTGCCAAATCCTGTCTCTTCTCCCTCCATAACATTTCTAAGATTTACCCTTTTCTCTCTGGCTCCTCTGCCAAAACCCTTGTTCATGCCCTGGTCATTTCTCACCTCGATTACTATAACCTTCTCACTGGACTCCCCCACTCTCACCTTTCTCCTGTTATCTCCATCCAAAACTCTGCTGCCAGGGTCATCCACCTTGCCCATCACCCCTCCTCTCCTCTCTTCACTGGCTCCCTCCCCCTTCCTGAATGAATCCTGCACAAGCTCCTAGTCTTCACCTATAAAGCCCTTCACAACCTTGCTCCCACCTACCTCTCTGTGCTAATTTCCCTCCGTACTCCAGTCTGTGAACTCCACTCCTCCTCTGTCCCCTCTCTTGCCCTCCCACGCATCCCCTGCTCCCCTAACCACCTTCGTCCCTTCTCTCTAGCTGCCCCCCATGCCTGGAACTCCCTCCCTGCCCACATCTTCCTCACCCCCTCCCTTCAGATCCCTCCTCAAGACCCACCTCTTCTGCTCTGCCCTCCCCAACTCCTCAGTCCCCTCACCTAACTCCTGCTGATACCTTCCATCCAGTACAATCTGTTACCTGAGGTCTGTGTACTCATATCCTCACCACATGGACCAGCCAGACATCATTCTCGATGTAACCAAGCCAAGCACGTGCACCTGGGATTTCGCATCTTCATGAATGTTACACCCCTTGTCTCTCCCTCTGTTCCCCTTCCTCTCCCTCTCTTCCCCCCTCCCTCCCCTGCCCCTGTCTCTCAAATTGTAAGTCCTAGGGCAGAGACAGTGTCAATTCCATTACTTTGTAAAGCACCAGGTACATTGCTGGTGCTATATAAATGCTTGCTAATAATAATAATAATTAATAAGAATAAATTAATTGTTGTTGTTTTGTTATTATTATTTGTATACCTTTTGTTGTATTTTAAGTTTGCCACAACCAATTGGTTGAGTCAATAAAATTTACTACTACTACTACTCAACTGTTCTGTTTAAAGGGTAGGGCTTAAAGGGCAGGGCAAACCATGGCCACTCTGTTACAAAGGCACTTAGACAATGCACACAGACAGATCCTCATCACACTGACAATACTCTAATGATATATTACTAATCTATCTCTGAAGTGATCTCACACTGCTGATGTATTTCTGATCATAAAATATTGACAGGGTCATGAGTCTTGAAGACCAATATGTCCTGTAAATTTTCCCTCCTGCTCGTTCCAAGTCTTTCAAATAATTTTGTTTGTGCCGGGGAATCACTTGCAATGACTTAATATAATAAGGTTTCTGGGTCGTTGTTTACATTATATAGTGTCTATTCCTACAGCATTCTCTATTCCCAAAATGTTCATTAGGCTACGTTGACCAGAGCTGTAAGTAGCCAATTGCTAATAGAGTGGTGGCCCTGAGTGCAGTTACATGAGGAGCACCAACAAACCATGCCGCAGGACAGCGGAATCCCCAGCTGTGTATCTGTCGTGCCACGGCTGCCTTCCCCAGACTCCCTTAACTGCTGCTTCTGCCAGCCAGTGCTAAGCAGGATTGCTTAGCCAGTACTAATGGGGCGGGGGGAGGTAGGCACTCCTGCTTAGAAGTGGCTGGCAGAAGCAGTAGTGAAGGGAGTCGGTGGAAGGCAGTTGTGAATCTGCTGCCCTGGGACATGGTTGGTTGGAGCCTCTCATGTAAATGCAACCGTGGCCACCGCCAAATTAGCCATAGGCTAGTTATGGCTTTGTTGATGACACATGTTGAACTATCTGGAAAGAACTATCTCACTACTGGAGAGGAAAGAATTGGTTTGTTGTGGATATTCCTACCCTTTGATGACAATGGATCAAATTATAAGCTCGGCAGTTCAGGGGTGCTCATCCTTTTCTTTGACGTGAATTGCGTCTTCATTTAAAACTAAGGGCTTCGTAGGAGCGAGCAGCCCAGTCTAAGAATATGAAAAGTAATAGTCCCATTGTAAACAGAGTGTTGAAGATGCTTTAAACCTGAGAGCTAGACCTGAAATGGGTAGTGGATTTAGTGTTCAAGAATACAAAGGGTTCCTTTAACTCTGGGTACCCAAACAATAGCTGCATCTGAAATGGGTACGTGCATATCCGAGTTTGGTTGGGTTAGTCGGTTTGGGTTTTTTATGTTTCTATCTTTTTTGTTTGGGTATTGCAGTTATTTATTGTGGTTGTGTCATTTTAAGCAATTGCACATGCATTATAGTGTAATTTTGATGAAATGGCATAACCAAAATGAAAAAATGAAAAGGCAATAGGTATTTTTTAAAAACAACAACAACAACAACAAACTGCCATTTTCAGTTCAGATACTGCAGCTTTAACAGGTTTCCCCTTTTCTGGATATCCATTCCAGCTCTGCTGTGAATCTTGGAGCCAAAGAAATCTACGGGTTCCTCTATATGTCTAGGAGTTTGCACAGGGCAGCCCACTCACTGGAGTATGTATTTACCAGATACAGGCCCTCCCAATCAGCCACAGCATGTCATATATTGAACATTAGGGCTGCTTTATTGGGTTTTGTACACACCCCATGCATAGTTCCTTGGGGACCTCAACATTCATGCTGACGCAGTCCTTGGGGGAGCTGAGCATGAGTTCATGGCCGCCATGGCAACCATGGGCCCTTCCCAGACAGTCAACAGCCCAACAAATCTTGGAGGACATACTTTAGACCTCATGTTTTGCACTGGCCTTGAGGCGGGTAGTCTGGTAAGGTATCCGCTGTGCCCTTGTCATGGACAGACCATTACCTCCTACAGACCTCCCTTCTAGCGCATGTCTGCCCCCAGAAGAGTGAGGAACCTATTAGGATGGTCTGCCCCTGGAGGCTGTTGGACCCAGTGCGGTTTCTAGGTGCTCTGGGGGAGTTAGTCTCTGACCTTGACAACCGTCACATCAATGACCTTGTCAAGCTATGGAACACCTTGCTGATGGAGGCCATCAATCAAATGGCTCCCAGGCATCCGTTGCCCAGGCGGAGGCTTCGCAAACCTCCTTGGTTCTCCGAGGAACTGTAGATGCTGAAGCAAAAGGGGCAACAGTTGGAGCGACAGTGGCGTCATTCTTGGGCTGAAGCCGACAGATTGCAGCTTAGAGCTAATTTATGAACCTATGCTGTAACTATGTGGGCAGTAAAGAGGGAATTCTTTGTTGCCCTCATAGCATCCGCTAAATCCCATCCGGCAGAGCTGTTCTGGGTTGTACAGGAGCTGGTCAGTCCAATCTCCCTCAACCCTGGAGTTCAGTCATCGTCTGCCACTGTGACCTTTTTGCGGATTATTTTACGGAGAAAATCTCTTGTATTCACCAAGACCTCAGTGCCGCAATTAATACAGTGGAGGAGGTAGAGGTGGTAGAAACCCCAACTTGTCCGATTTTGTGGGATCAATTTCAGTCGGTGATGCCAGCTGACGTGGTGGGGGTTCTGCAGGCTGTTTGAACCACCTCTTGTGAACTAGAACCGTGCCCGTAATGGCTGATTAAGAGCTTCCAGGAGACAATGAAGCCATTGCTGACTGAGGTGCTCAGTGCCTCCCTGCGGAAGGACAGAGTGCCGGCCTGCCTCAAGGAGGCTGTAGTGCGACCTCTGCTCAAGAAACCATTGCTTGATGTTGACTCCTCTGCCAGCTACCAGCCTGTCTCTAACCTTCCCTTTTTAGGGAAGGTTATTGAACGGGTAGTGGCTCAGCAGTTCCAAGGGCATCTCAACTGCGTCTGTTATCTGGATCCCTCACAGTCTGGCTTTCATAAGGGGCATGGCACTGAGACAGCATTGGTGGCTTTGGTGGATGATCTGCTCCATGAAAAGGATAAGGGTCGATTGACCCTTTTGGTCCTATTAGATCTGTCGGCTGCATTTGATACCGTTGACCACAAGATATTGGTGACACGCCTGTGGGATAGTGCGGGGGTGAGTGGGATCGTTCTTGAATGGTTCAGCTCATTCCTGACTGGGACAACTCAGCTGGTGGTGCTCGGTGATTATTTTTCATCTCACCGAGACCTCTCGTGTGGGGTCCCGCAGGGTTCTGTCTTGTCCCCTCTCCTGTTCAATGTGTACATGCAGCAGCTCGGCGAGGTGATCGGGGATACGGGGTGAGGTGTCATCAGTATGTGGATGACACCCAACTGTAGCTCTCATTTTCAACTGACCCAGGCCCAGCTGTCTCGGTACTTACCCAGTGTTTGGTGGCTATGGGGGATTGGATGAGGGCTAATTGACTGTGATTGAATCCTGAAAAGGCAGAGGTGATGTTTGTGGGCAAGTCAATGGAGATGACGCCCCCCTTGGTTGTGGGAGTTTGTCCTCCACTGACTTCCCAGGTGCGGAATCTGGGGGTACTCCTTGATGCGCAGCTCCATCTGGATCTCCAGGTGGGGACTGTGGTGAGGAGTGCCTTTTTCCAATGATATCTGGTATGGCGGCTTCGGCCGCTGGTTTCGGTTCTGGATCTGGCCACGATCATCCATGCTTTTATCACCTCTTGGTTAGACTACTGTAACGCACTCTACATGGGGCTACCTATGGTGACGGCTCAGAAGCTGCAGCTGGTGAAGAATATGGCAGCTCAGCTCCTGTTGGGGTTGGGTCGCCGGGAGCACATTACATCGGTGCTCTGATCTCTGCACTGGCTGCCAATAGTCTTCTGGGCCCGATTCGAAGTGTTGGTTTTGACCTATAAAGCCTTACACAGTCTGGGCCCTGTCTATCTGCGAGACCGCCTCACTCCCTGGGTTCTGGACTGACCCCTGTGGTCATCTGGGGGCACCCTGTTGGAGATCCCTTGGGTTTCCCAGGGGGCCACGGAACACAGGGCATTCCCGGTGGCCGTTCCATGCCTCTGGAATTCCCTCCTGGTGGAGACCCATCTGGCCCCAGACCTCCCAGTTTTTTGTAAGAATGGTAAGACCTGGCTGTTCCATCAGGCATTTGGTGAGGAAGAAGGGTGAGGGTAAGGGATGGGGGTGGTGTGGTATTGGGGATTTCTTTTTCTCCTCGTTATTATTGTTGTTGACTTATGATGTGTTTATATGTTTTATTGTATTTTATTGATTTTGTTAGTCATCCCAGGCTGCCTGTGGCAGGAGGGGCGGGTAAGTTTTTCAAGTAAATAAATAAATAAATACACAATCCCATCTGTTTTCCAAACAGATGGGAACAATCCCTTCACCATTCTCTGGCTCACCCAAGTGACCTCTCTTGGATCCTAATCAGTGCCCTAAAGAGCACACTGACTACACATTGCAGAGTTCTAGGTCCATCCCCTGCAGGATCCATCCCCTGCAGGAGTTAGGAGCAGACCATTAAGATTCTGTGGTTTCTCACTTTTTATAGCCCTCAGAGAAGGAAAAGTCACAGCAATGGATAGTGCATTCTGAAAGGACCAGAACCTGCTCCATCACAGAGCTTCATAAAAAAAAAAAAATCTGTAATGAACTTGCTGGTTTATCACTGGGCACTGAGCTAAGCTCTAATTCAGCATGCACCCAGCAGATACCTCTAAACTCCAGAACACATGAAAGAGAAGCACTTCTGAGATGAGAAGGGACCTGGCTGAGGTGAAAGCTGTGTTAAAGCAGACTAGAGGCAGTGGCTTGGGAGCTGGCTGCTGGGGAAAGAATGAACAGCTAGAAGACCTGATAGGAGTGACAATAGGAAAACAGACACAAGGTTGCCAACTGACTAGCTATAGAATGTTTTTAGACAAGCGCCTCTAGTCCCCACCCATAACCAACCCATCATGCATGTTGCAGGGCCGCATTGGCTCCTTATGCAGCCCTGCAACATGCATGATGGATGGGTAATAAGTGGGGAGGTGCTTTTCTAAAACACCCTTAATCACAAGTCTTACCATTTTAGAGGCATGCAACTACCTCTTGTCTTGGCCAGCACCATCAGCTTACATGAACTAAAACTTCTGGGATCAGGGATGGGGTTGCAGAACTGCAGCTCAGCTGTCAGGTTTGCTACTAGTCCTAGGTAGGTATGGCTCATCAATCTACCTTTCAAGGAAGAGGGGGGTGCATGTGTCTGGCTGTGCAGTTTAGCATGAAGAAGCCAGTAGCAGGTGATGGGGATCCCAGATCACTGTGGGAGAATAGACGTGTGGGGAGAGATAGGCAGGAGAACTGCTAAAGCAAAGTGGACAGCAGTCTGACAGGTACAAACCCCTCCTCCCCACCCCCACCCCCAAAAGGCCATGAGGCTGAGGTTAGGAAACAAAACAAAACTTAACACTCCATAGTCATTAGGGCTTAGGAAATATTAATTTCCTTGGTTTTTATGGTTTAAGTAGAATGAACCTGCCTTAACTATGTGTTGAAAACTGGGAGGTTTTTTGTTAGGTAATATCATTGGTTTTTCAGCAAGTAATGGCAGTTGCCATGGACTTCTCCTCACTTATACTCCTCCAGCTGCTGCTGTACAATGCTAAGCTACATAATCATCATCACTGGCCTCCAGAAAACTACCCCCTTTGACCCTGAACATGTACTTATTACACTCTTTACTGTTTCTAAATCAATTGTCTCTTAAAACCAGATGCCTTAGTTTATAGGGTTGAGGGAGAAACCACCAAAAGGGGGGGAAATAAAACATCCCTCATCTCTGAAAGACCAGGACAACCGGGAAAGTTAGGCAATTCAAAAAATGTGCTAAGGGACCGAGAATTTGATACTCCTTCATTCTTACCACTCAACTGGCCTGGAACTGGGGAAAGATTGCATGAGTGGGGTGGGCGGGGGCAGAATGAAAATAGAATGTCATATTATTCCCCCATCCCTACAGCCCCCCCAAGCACCCTTTGCCTTGCTCATCCATACAGCCCCACAGAACCCTTCCCTGCCCCCAGACCCTCTTCCCTGCAGCCCACAGATCCACTTCTCTTTCCCCATCCCAACAGCCCCCCAAGCCCCCTCTCCCATCTCTGCAACCCCCAGACTCCTATCTATGCAGCCTCCACTTCCAGCCCCTAGACCCACCTCCCCCATCCCTACAGCCACCAGCCCCTTTTCCCTGCACCAACCCATCTTCCACTCCCCCTTCCCTGCAGTCCCCAGCCCCTCTTCCCTGCAGACCCAGTCCCCCTTCCCCTCCCCATCCATACATCCCCCCAGACCTTCTTCCCTGCAGACCCCCCCCCCAGGTCTCCTTCCCCTCCCCATCCATACATCCCACAGCTCCTCTTCCCTGAAGCCATGCCCCTTACCCTCCCCCATCCC
>QEPC01007501.1:825065-858523 GCA_003113815.1 Sphenodon punctatus | reverse complement strand
TGGAGCTTGCCACTTTCAAAGGCCACTCCCTCAGAGCACCTCTCAGCTAAGAGGCACTGGGGTGGGGAGGAGCAGCATCAACTAGCCTTTGAAACTGACATGCCCTGTCAAGGCTGTGGTGACCTGGGCTGGAACCTGTCTCTTTCAAAGACCATTTCCTCCTCTCCCCCAGAGCACCTCACAGCTGAGAGGCACTGGTGGGGGGGGGGAGGGGGCACTGGTTGGCCTTTGAAAGTGACAGGCCCTGGATGGAGTCTCGTGATCCCAGCCAGGTCATGTCCTTTTCAAAGACCACTCCCCCCCCCACAGCTCCTTTCAGCTGAGAGGTGCTGGGGGGGGGATGGAGGGGGAAGCACTGAAAGTGACAAGCCCTGAATGGCGCTGGGTGGCAGATTCTCTGGGTAATGCTCACATTTTCAGGCATTGGGCACCTAATTGGTCCTTGGGTAGCCTTTCAGGTGCCTGATGGGGTGCCCTTAAAGGGCAAAGTAGTTGGTATTTCACCTTTTATTGGAACATGTCTTGGTGAATGTGTGCACACTTCCCAGGATTTCCTCAATTACAGAGGTCTTCCTCAGGTGGTGAGGAGCTCTGTGGAGTTCAAAAACTTGTATAGACTCGCCATCAGAAGCTGGTCCAATTAAAGTTATCCTCTTAACTGCTTTGCAGCTTGCGTTCAGTTCTCTGCTCTGGTCTTCCACAGATTTTTTGCATATGATCTTGGGCAAGTCACATCATCTCTGTATCCTATCTGTAAAATAGGGATCGTGGAATCATAAAGCTAGAAGGAATCCAAATGTCTATGTAATCCAGCCCCCTGCCATAAAGGAGGATCCACAGTACCTACCCCATTGCTGAGAGATGTAATTCTAACCTATTTTCAGAGGTTCCTAGTGGTGGGGCCTCCACAACCTTCCGTGGCAACTTATTACACTGCTAACTGTCCCGGTAGGGAGAAAATGCTTCCTGATAATGATGATTGATGATAAAATCTTCCTACCTGAGTCGTGTTGGAGGGATAAATACACTTTTTTAAACTGTGAGGCAGTCAGGTAATATGGTTATAGGGGCCATGCAAGGACATTAAATAGAGGGTTTTAAATTATGCCAGTACATCCCAGCACTGCACATTTTGTCAGGGCTCTATGGCTCTGCACACAGTACTGAGTCTGACCTATTTCGTAATCTTGAAATATGGACATTGATTTCATTGTGACTATAAATGTCTAACTGTTTGCCACACTGAGGCCCTGATGGTGGCTTGCACGAGTTAGCATATTCATTTCACACATGCAATTAGAATTCATTTTGTGCTGATCGCCCAAGCCCTAGCATCTTTGTGCACTTGGGAGCTTCAAATTAAGGCTTGAGTGACTGTCTATCTAGGCACACAATCTCTTCTTTATTGAAATGAGAAGTTCGGCTCCCATTGATTTTAATGGGCGAGGATCACACCCTACATCTTACAAGGTCATTCACCCTTGAGCTGAAACCTCAGCCCTTTGTTCATTCTTTCTTTTCACCTTCTGGATATATTCCATGTCTTGCCTTAAGCACTGACATGGCAAGAAGCCAAGAATATTCCAACTTTCGAAGATTAGCTGGGTCACTTAAACATCTACATGGTTGCAATAGAGCTACTTTAATAGACAGCACATCCTAATAGTGGACGAACAGCTGGGTTTTTTATGTTTTGGTTTCAGATACAATATGATGGCTGCTGGTGGATAATTTTCTGAATCTATTGCCAAGTTTTGTGAATCTATTACAGTTTTGTTAGAAGTAAATATCTCTGCTTTCTTTCCCACTTTCCCTTTTTCTATTAGTTTTTTGGCTGGTGTAGATCATCGTTGCTAAAAGTTTTGAATTTATGCTGACAGTCCATAGAACCTCCTATGCAGAATTTCAGACAGTGATTTAAGAGCTGCGTCGTTCTCCTTGACATCTTCTTTGTGCCTACTTTCTTCTGGCTCTTCAGCCTGTGCTTCTGGAGCAAACTTCCCTTCAAGAATGTTTGCCTTATTTATGGCAATTGAGCAGGTTAAATCACATTGACCCTGGCCTGTGTAATTATTTGTTACGGAGATTACAGTCTGATTTGAAGGGTGGAGGTGTTTGTTCTTTCTGCATTGACCCACCTATTGCTATCAAACCTGTCCAACTTAAAGTAACAGAATCAGACCCACTAAAGTATTCATCTGAGCAATATAAGCTCCTGGCATTAAACCCTCAGCAATCCTGGCACCAAACAGCTACTCATAAATAGAAATTCTGTATCACATCCTCCTAGAATTTGCTTTTTGGTCCTGAAGTCCTAGAATGCTTCTGTTCTTCCCTGGGGACAGAAACCACCAGTATATGCCTGCATGGCATGCTGGCATTTCTAGAAATCACTTCTCCTATTCCCTGGAATCTCCACTTTCATTTTTTAAAAGTAGCTGCTGTAGTTGCAGAGAGAATCTAAAGTACAAGGCAAATGAAGAAGAGATGTCTAAGCCTACAGAACATCTGTAGCAATAGGTCTGATAGGCATGAACTGCTCCATCGAACTCTGTTAGCCATCCAACAACTCATGATTTTCAGCTCTGCGGTAGGGTAGCTTCTTTCCAATAATTTTGATGTCAGTGCTTTAAATGCCATTGTTGGCCAGACAGAAATATATGGTTGACTACTCTATGGGAATTCATATTTTCAGGTTTTTTGAAGTTGTTGCATTTGATTTATTGACTGCCCTTCTTCAAAACTGTTCTTGTATTGGCTTACAATGAATAAAGAACATAAATAAAATAAAATAAAATTCAAACAGCCCCACATCCTCCCCTCCCATCCTTACTCGTGCACCTCTTATCACAATACAATAAATGAACAGTTAAACATCTCCAAAATCTAATCCCCTTAGCTCCAGCCCTCCAAGCACAAATGGCTGGTAAACGGGCACATACACAACCACTCCAACCCTTCAAACCTCTGCACATTTCCCCATAAACCATATTCCCCTTAAATGTATGTATGCATCTAGGATTTTCCTTTTGGTTCTGAATCTAAGATGAGTGGGAGGACATGGTAACAGTTTTCAGTACATATTTAAAAGGCTGCCATAAATCAGCTGGAAGACAGTTGTTCTGTATGGCCTCTGGGGATATGGGGCTATGTTGCAGAAAAGCAGATTTAGGTTAAACATTAGGAAGGCCTTTCTTACTTCATGATTTCTAAAATGATGTCTGTGTGAGCCCATTTTAGGCTTCAGAATTATTTTGTGATCCCAGACACCAACAAAGACATGCAAAGGATAGCAAATAGCACCACTTACACAGG
The DNA here is from genome assembly GCA_003113815.1 of Sphenodon punctatus. Lineage (NCBI taxonomy): Eukaryota > Metazoa > Chordata > Lepidosauria > Sphenodontia > Sphenodontidae > Sphenodon > Sphenodon punctatus. Next base: position 855,208 of record QEPC01007501.1, on the reverse strand, counting down.
TGGCATGATCTTCCTTGAGGTCTGGACCCACAGTTTGTAAACCCCTGTCCTAGTTGTATGAACAGAAAGGCAATGGGACAAGTTGCTAAGGGAGGTTGTGGAATCTCCTTCGCTGGAGGTACTTTTTTTTTTTTTTAATATTGAGGCCACATGGCCTTTACAACTTAATAAGCAAGTATAAAATGAATGCTCTATCAAGCAAATAAAAACGTCTTAAACTTCAAAATACACAAAAATAGAGCAAATAACCAGCATAATACAAAAGGAACATTGTGAAACAATATATACAGTATATACACTTCAGGCCAGAAGGCCTGAACGTTCAACGAGTGATGGAGTATTGTTCTGTACAGATCAGATCTCAACTTGGTCACATACTAACTTACTACTAATGATTAGGTGTGCACCTATACGCATATATTGCCACCATTTTAGTTCTACAAGCATTGGTATCACCCAAAAGATAGATTAATTGCTGTACAATAAAAAGGTGAAGATTACACTTTGGCATCTGCTTCAGATAGTTACCACCATTCTCTTATAGCGGGCAAACCAACAGGTAATGACCCAGATCTTCTGCCCCTTCGCCGCAGGGACAAATGCGTTCCAAAAATGGGACTTGACAATATCTCCCATATACCACCAAGGTCTTAGCTGACTGAAAGCTTAGCGTGCTAAAAGCATATCTAAGCTGAGGATCCAAGAGGAAATACAAATAAGCAGCGCCTTCCGGTGGAGGGATCCAGTACTTATATAAAGGTGCGATAGCCACTCCAGTGGCTTGTGCTCTTACGTTTTGCCAATCAGTGACCCTAGCTCTCTGCTTACAAAGCCTGATAACTTGAACGCTAGTTAAATCTTGTAGAAAAGGTTCAGAGAAACCCAAGCTAGCCAGGTGCAATTGTACAGCTGACCACCAGGGATCTCGACCATCTACCTCATCAGAAGCTTTCTCAATCCATGCCAACAACACTAGGGCAAGGTCCGAGGCATCCCTAATTTTGGCCCAGAATGACAAAAAATGCAATGCTATTAGCATGTCCAAGGAAGGTCTCCTTAACTCAAGCAGAATAATCAATATATGTAGGTTAGGAGGAGTTTTGAGAATTCTCCTCCAAAACTGGGAGATTATAGGTTGGAATCTAATTGCTAACTGCGAATCATAGTTCCAAATCGAGGCCCCATAGAGGATACGTGCAATGACCTTAGCCTCTGAGACAGTCCGTGCCTCTTTTACTGACTTCTGCCCTATTCTCTTAAATTTGCGTAAGCTAGGTCAAGTAAAGGGATGCAAATTGACATTGAGATTTAATAGACGAGACGGCAGAGCACTGTCGTCATAACATGACCCGAGTTGGGAACATGCTGGCAACGCTTTCCCAAATGGGTCTGCTGGTGCAACAAATGTACCCATGGCCTGGCCGCCGGGGAGGGCAGGGAGTCGCATGAACATGCAGCCGCCCAGCCCCACACCCAGCTGGTGGCTGGCCATGGTGGATCCGGGCCAGGTCACTGCAGGCCATAACNATGTACCCATGGCCTGGCCGCTGGGGAGGGCAGGGAGTCACATGAACATGCAGCCGCCCAGCCCCACACCCAGCTGGTTGCTGGCCATGGTGGATCCGGGCCAGGTCACTGCAGGCCATAACAAACGTTACAGCCTGCTTAGGCCTGGTCAGGCAGATGACAACCTGGGCTGTAATCCTGGGCAAACTTCTGGTGGGGCACTAACAAACATGCCAGTGGCTTGTGGGCCTTTGCAGGCCACTGTCATGTCTAGCACCCATTGTCTGATTTATTTATTTTTAATTTTTTTTAGTATTTATTTTTTGTTGTGCTGGGACAGGTGGCAGTCCTGAATGCTGAGCTCTCCCAACTGCCTGGATCAGGCAGTGGAATCTGGTTAAAATGGATAACTATGCTTTCTTCACATATTTTAACTGTGGTTTTTGGACCTGTCTTCGGAGATCTGACAGGGATTTATTTTGTGCATGTGCTCTCAACAAACGTATCTTTTTCGCAAGCACAAAAAAGTAGTTTTGCTTAATGTTCATGCACCAAAGTTGCTGTGCATTGGATATGGACTAGCTGACGTAGATCTCCGGTGGAACGGGGACTGGATTACGACCAGTCTGTGTTTCTCCAGCCCCAGATTGGAGTGGTGGGTTCTAATGCATATGGAATTTATCACACACATCTGCTTCTGCTCTACTGGACTCTTTTCCAGCATAATGGGAGCAGAAGGGCCAGCAATATATAATCAAGCCCCCTGCCCTTGTATGGTGTAGAAGCCTCTTGCTCACACATTGTATGTATGGAGCCAGTCAGGATAGGGTGTACTGAGGAGCAGACAAGGAGAATTCCACACCCAGTGGGCTCAGGAGACATTGTTACCAAATGCTGGATGCTCTTCATGTACCCACACAGCTCCAGGAGTACACTGGATCCCAGTGGCAGCAACACCAAGCTCTAACTAAAAACTGCTAAGCAGCAGGGGTTAATTTCTGCCAGGACTCGGCCCCAACACCTCTTCCAGATCCCATCACTTCCGTTAGCCTTCAAAGCTTATCACCTGTGGCTGGATGAGGTTTGACAGGGACCACTGATCAGCCTTTTAGTGGCAAAACATCTTCCCTGCTGAATAGTAGCAACAGCTATCTTCGGCTACAGTTTCTTCCTTGACAGGACTGGGTCTGGCATTGTTGCTGTGGTGGATTGGCAGGGAGTGTGCTGCTACTACCACTAATCACTGTTTTACCATGTAACATGTTACCGTGTACCATGTTACCAAGTGGCAGTGTTGGAGTGTAGCCTGATCTGGCTCTGAATGTGTTGGAGTCCATCACCAGGTGTCCAGGGGCTGGATGGGGGTGTGGAATAGAGTCTGGGGACCTGGTAATGCTGGACAGTCTCTACCCACAGACTGGGATCAACTTTGCTTGTGTTGTGGAGACACTTCCTGTTTGCTGTGGGTTCTTTATATAGACCAAGTCAGCCAACCAGAAGAGTTAGGCCCCAGCCAATCAGGGAGAGAATGGAGGTGGAGAAGTATGAGGTAATACCCAGTAATCGTGGTGACTAGATGGGTAAGGTGCCTGCCTTGGGGACCTGGGTTGAGCCCTGCTTCCACCAGAACCTGACATCATGACAGCTCCCAACCCTCATGAAACTTACTCCAGCCCTGACTACGGACTGGTCAAATAGATGGTGGGAAAGGGTCTGTTGGAGCTGTGTGATTTAGCAGCACAGTTCCACTGAACACCCTCCCAAATCTTGGGGGTTAAAGGGAGCAACTTCTGGTGCAGACTTAAACCCCAGTATCTCTCTTCTTAAAAATCAAGCACTACAGAGCACTAATATTTCCTTTTTTTCTCTGGTAGAAATATCCTTTAACCCAATCTTCAGTGCCAGACCAGAATCTCAGTGGAGATCCCCTAATGAAATCAAATACTCAGAAGGGAAACTCCTCAACCCTGAACTTGCTGTGTTGGAAGGACTTGGGTGATATTCATGCTGCAATATTAGAGTATGTGGCAATGATAGAACAAAAGAGGCTGGAGGGAGAAAGCAATCCAGACTCACCTTTGGAAACAGGGCCTTGGAAAGTCCCACTGAAAGTGTCAGGAGGGAAGGGAAGAAGACTCTTTAAACAAACAAACTATTCTTATAGCTAGAAAAAAAGAATCTTAAGTTAGTGGGCAGGGAGCTTGTATCCCAGGAAATCCATTACCCTGTCAAATTTGATAAATGAGTGTTTACTTGTGCTATTATCAACAAAGGTGCTTTCCTACTGTTAATGGGATGGCACATTGAGGAGGCAATAGACCTGCATGTGTGTTTAGGATGTACTTCATATGCACTGTACCTCCTTGGACCTTATTTTTCCTCTTTCCACGTTCAAGATCTCCCATCAAAATCTCAGATAAATAAGCAAACGCAGGACTCTTTATCTTTTCCTCTATGAACCTTGCTGTCACAAGCTCCATGAAAAGGCTTGCAGCACTAAAGCTTAAACAACTCACAAACAGCAAGTGTGACAGAAGTCCGGAATTAGGTTGCATCTTCTTGAGTGTCCGATGCTGGTGCCTGCCTTTTCAGTGCCATGTGACAGGGCTGAGCTTGGATTCTGGCCCTTTAAGAGGTTTCAAGCATTTGGTCCTCATTAGTCAGTGGGGAACCAGGGGTGGGGGAATGGGACTGGATGTATAAAGTAGCATGGAGCAGCTCAAGCTGCAAGTTGACAGACAGATCACAGGAGAAATTGCAGGGCTGGTATTCCCCTCAGAAGGAAGTTAGGGTTTGGCCAGGTACCCAGCAAGGAACCCAGCACATGTTGTTCTTACCTGTCCATAAAGCACAATGGTGGTTGGTATCAGAAGACTTTCTGAAAGGGCAGGTTTCTGCTAGGATTTGTCCCAAGGGCTGATACCAGGGACAAGTTGCTGAGTGCAATAGACAAAACTAACTTCCCTAAAGAAAGTGTGGTGCCCAGAAGGCAACCCTGGGTCAGCATCACTAGTGGTGAGGGACTACAGCATCACTAGTGGTGAGGGACCCACCTATATCTCTGTTCATAGTACTACCACATTGGCAGCTTCCCACGACTCATGATAGTTGTCCTGAGTCCTGAAATTTACTATTGTCTTCTGCACTAAGTGTGGTTCACCCTGATTTTAAACAAACGGTTGATGACAAAGAGGTGAAATAAACGTTAGCTGAATAATACTGTGCACCACTGGCTACTTAATTCTGCTAACTTTAAGTGTCAGTTGGAGTTGAACTAAGACATGTCTGTCCTGTTGTAAATGTGTATAATATCTGCACTATCCAATTTACAGTCCCATGGAGTAATTTATCACTGTAGGTCTGAGTGTAAAATCAAACTCTGCTAAAAGACTTGGGTGTATGCAAATGTTCTTAACGTTTTCCCCACAACCCTTTAGAAGGGATGTGCCTTTAATAAACTAGTGAGTTACTTGGGGAGATGGTACAAGCTTTGCCTGAGAGAGGCATATGAGCGCAATGATGTCTTTCGAGTAGCAACAATTGAGCTCAAAGACACTCCGAAATAAGGATTTATTCAGAATAACAAAAGTGTGTGGGGGAGGAATGAAACTGCCATCTGTAACCTGCACCGAAGTAATTAGTGCTCATCTTTAATGATGCATGCTGGTTCGCTGCTAACTGAAGTGCAGATTTCCATCATCTTTGGTATGTTAATTTAGACCACCAGTACTGGTTGGGGGCCAGGCACTTTGAAGATGATATGATTAGGTTCCCATAAGCAATAATAGTTGCTGGAGGGAAAAAAAAGTGGCACTCCTTGCTTCGGTCTGGTGTCTGTGTGCTAAAACAATGCATTCTAGGTGAAGGATTTTTTTAATGTGCTTGGAGCTAGATCTACTCAATGTGATATAATTAAATGTCAGTTTTCACATTTCAATCCTGGGAGTGATTTCTTTTCTCTCTTTTTAAAGAGCTCCATAAAAAGACCTGATCACCACATTTAGGATTGAGTAGGAATTTTTCCCAATGTAAGATTGGCAGTTGACTGGGTTTTTTCCCCATCTTCCCCTGAACTGTATTTGCAGGTACCATGGCTCACTTGCTTGAGTCACCTGCTTATTTATTTATTTAGCACCCACGATGCTTTTGGCACTGAACAGTTGTAATAAGAGATAGCTCCCTGCCTGAAGAAGCTTACAATCTACAAAGGAGAAGGGAAGGGGCAATAAAGAGGGGGGCACATATGGAGAGACAGGGAAACATTCATGAAGTTGCAGGTGCACGTGCTTAGCTTAGTTACTGGGAGGGAGAGAGATCCTGAGGATAGACTGTCAAAGACAAGGAATCTATGGAGGAGAAGAGAGAGACTAATGGAAGAGGGAGGAAGGGAGAAGAGTGTATTACAGGTGTGCACCAGAGACTATGTTGTTGGTTGTTTTTCATTTTTCATTTTCATTATTGAAATCTTTTGTTTTTGTTTTCATTTTCGATTTCCATTGGTTTCAATGGAAAACATCTTTTTGGCTGCGACTTTTTTGTTTTTCATTATATTTTGAAGAACCATGGAGGGACTGTAACTCCAGTGGAAGGAATTATGTGTACCAAATTTCAAAAGGATTAGATAAAGTAATCCAATTTTATAAGCATTTGTATTATGTTATTTTGCAAAAAATCTGCATATATGTTCCTGACTGTAACATCTTTTTCTTCCAAATAATTTGGATGAAACTTGGCAAGTATATACTCCTCCCCAATTTTACTATCAATGACACTTTCAGAAGGATTGGATAAAGGGTTCTGGTGGTAAAAGCAATTAACTTATAAATGTATGTCTGATTGTAACATCTTTGTAGTCCAACCCGTGTACATGAAATTTGGCAGAGCTATATCTTACACCTTAAGGATCATCTCTGACAAATATCAGAATGATTTAATAAAGGGCCCTGATTTTATATGCCTATGCAGTATATGCAGAGAATGAGTCTATGTGAGGGATTCTCTTACATGTCACTGTGGTATACGATCTGTTTATGATGCCAATTGGTCAGCAGAAATGTCAAACAAATAACTTCATTCTGTGCTGTGATCACCCAAAATTCTCTCCCCCACTTGTTACTGGGAAGTTGGAAGCATCTGTTTAGAAAGAACCAGTAGAGATTCTTCATCTGTCACAGTACTGCAGGATGCGATTGTGATAAATGGCCAGCTTGGATGTGTAAAACAGGTTTCCTTATTTCTGGGATTCTATCCCCAAAGTCCCAGTTATAGTCCCTTCTGTGCCCACTTCAGGGCCATCCCCTATGCCCGCCTCGAAGCCACCACCAATTGGTCCTGTAAAGCTGGAAGCGTGCAGTCATTGGCCATGGAATTTCTGTCAGTCTTTTGGGTTGTTACCCATCCTCCCTCCTACAGCCTCCATCCCCCTTCCATGCCAGGTGCCTGTCTCTGACTGGCACTGCATGTGCTGCTATTTATCTATAATGGTCCTCATGGGGACAACTTCAATTGCTTATAAAATTGAGGCCCTTTAACAAATTGTCCTTTTGTTTGACAGAGATGACAGGGAATGTGTGGGATACATTCCTGTCAAATGTCTTGTAAACAGGATGGAATATAAAAATGTTACAGCTGGAAATGCATTTTCAACTTAATGGCTTATAACATCAGGACCCTTTTTCCAATCTTTCTGAAATTTGGCAGGATTGATAATACTTGGAAGGGTCATAATTTTCCCAGACTTCATGAAAATGTGATGGAAGATAAAGATGTTGTATCCAGGAATGTATATGCAGCTTTTCTTAAATTCACAACATTCAATTGCATTTAAAATCTGTTTCTTTTATCCAAGCTTTTCGAAGTGTAGTACACCTAGTGACCTCCATTGTGGGTATAATCTCCCCATGTTTCATCAGAATTTATTAAGAACCAAAAGGTTATAGCCGGAAATGTATTTTTCAGTGTTTTCCCATTATTTTGAGAACTAAAATTCATTTTCATTTTTGTTTTCATTATTATTATTTGTCATTTTCGTTATTACAATAACAAAAAAGAAAATGAAAACATTTCATTTTCGTTATCCTACTAACGAAAATGAATTGCACACTCCTAGAGTGTATGTGTTTAGGGAGGGAGTCCCAGGCAAAGGGGCAGCATTATAAAAGGGACAAAGACAGTTTAGTGAAGAGGCAAGGGTGGTGGCAGAAGAAGAGCAATGTGCTGGGATGAAATATAGTGGGGAATAAGGGCAGAAAGACAGAGAGGAGCAAGGCCATGTTTCACCTTGAAGGTGAAGACAAGTGGAGATATACTTGGATAGATAGAATCACAGAAGCTTGGAGTTGGAAGGTACTTTGAAGGTCATCTAGTCCAACTCCTTGCTTGGATGCAGGATGACTACAGTTACAATGTCTCCAACAGATAGATATACAGCCTCTTCTTGAAAACCTCCAGCGATGGAAAGCCTACAAGCCCCCCAGTCAACTTGCTCCTTTGCTGCACAACCCTTATTGTTAGGATGTTTTCCCTGATATGTAGCCAAAAGCTATGTAACTTGAGCCCATGCTGTCTAGTCCTGCCCACAATAGCAATGTAGAACTGTTCATTGCCATCTTCTTGGTGGCAGTCCTTTAGATATTTGAAAACGATCGTGATTCCCCATAGTCTTCTCTGCAGTAGGCTAAACGTACCCATTTCTTTCAAACGTTCCACATAAGTCTTTCCAGACCTTTTATCATCTTTGTCATCCTCCTCTGAACCCGGTCCAATTTTTCAATGTTGTTCCTGAAATGAGGCACCCATAACTGGACACAATACTCCGCAAAACTCACAATACTGGTGAGGTCTGACCAGTGTGAAATAGGGATGTGTGAACACGGTTCGGAAGTTCGGAGTTCAGCCCGAACTCAGCCTGTTCGGACAACCGAACCGAACTTCCTAACCAAACGCTCAAACTTCTGAACAGTTTGGAAAAGTTCGGATGAGTTTGGATGAGTTTGGGGGTGGGAAAAATGTGACTTTGGGTGGTAAAAACATGACTGGAAGGGGGAGGCAGCTTAGGAGCAGACTTCCTGGCACCAGGGGTGGACACCAGGGGTGGTTTCAGAGCCAAAAATACTGATACTGAAAAAAAATTGGTTTCGGTACCGATAGCACTTTTTTGAATGTTCGGCTGAGTTCGGCTGAACCCGCTGAACTGAACAGCCGAACCGAAACTCGGGTTTCGAACCGAATGACCGAACATCTGAACGGCGTTCTGTTTGCCCATCCCTAGTGTGAAATAGAATGGAATTATTGCATCTACTGACTTGGAAACAATGCTTTTGTTAATGCAGTCTAAGTTTAAATTGCATCCGTCTTTTTTTTGCTAGATCTTGTATAATAGCTCCATCTCATTTCTGTCACTGTCTCATATTGTTCTCTACTTGAGGCAAATTTAACTATGGATTTAGTTCTTCAGTTGAATTCATCTGTGGGGTAGTTTAGGCATGGGGAGACCTGGTTGAGTGCAGGGGAGTTGGGGTACATGATCTTTGAGGACCTGGGCAGTGGTGATTGAAGCACTTAATCACTCTGCCCAGTGCACACTGGCTCTCTCTAGTGGGGTGAGAGTATGCACAGGTTCATGAGCCTGCTACTCCACAAAGCTTAGAGACCCAGTTCCAGGTATTTTAGCTCCAAGTACAGAGGCTCACATAGACTGAATGAGAGATTCCCAGTTCATTTCCCCCTGCCGACAACCCACCTAAGTGGGTAAAATCTAACACAAGTCAGATTTCAAATACTGTATTAATTTGTGGGAGCTAACCTACTTCACAGGGTTGTTGTGAAGATTAAACGTTGTTTAATCTGGCCGGGGGTTGCAGGGGCATCCATCCCACCCCCAAATGTGCAGCCACAGCTTTTACTTTCAAGACTTTACGTTCTACTGCAACCCTCAGAAAACCTCATGTAAGCATCTTAAGAATGAACAAACTAGGTTGAAAGCCCTTTGGGATGGGGATCTGTCTCTAATCATCACTGTTCAGCACCAGGCACGCTGATGGTGCTATATATATAAATAAATAAATAAAATTAAAATATAATATGGAGGTTCAGAAGGGTGAAGTTGCGTGCTTATGATCACCCACCACCTTAAGAGTCAAACCAATAACCCAATTCAATCTCCTTGATTCATAGTCCATTAGGCCTTAACACAAAGACCTTGTTATGGTCGATCCAAACCCCTTTCTTTTGAAACAAAAAGCTCTCCAGAGGTCATTAATTTGTATTTTTTTTCCCCTGGAAATCTTAGATCTGTGAGATTTCTTTTTCTTGGGTGTTCAGTTCTGGGATTTGGTTTGGCTTTTGCATTGAGACGAAAGGACAGTATTTTCAGTTAGTAAATAGAGTTTCCCCCTGAGTAAACTGTTTTTAGCTACTGTAGACTTAATAATTCATGTTACTTTGTCTTTGTTTCATGTAACAAGCTCCCTGGCATGCCAGTCTGTGTGCTAATGAGTCGGTTGTTATTACCAGAATGATAAATTCAAAGCCCCATGTACAGTAACTCTTTGGATATTGCTGGAGTGTCCATTATAGACCGCTCTTGGGCACAGCTACAGTTCTGCATGCAGCACAACAGAAAGCTGTCAATAAAGGCAAAGTGTTGGCATGGCCTTTTCAAGTACTATATATCCTGTATTGAACTAAGAAATTAAAGTTGAGATTTGCAAAGCAACTGAACCTAGGGGATGCAGAAGCCCAATTTCTACTAAGCTGGAAATCCAAATCAGCAATCTGGCATTGAAAATATCGATTGAAACATGGCAAAATGCACCCTATACCACATAGTCTGCCAGATCACAATTATTCCCTGAAGTTCATTTTTCAATGTCTGTTTTATTTTATGGTCAGTCTACTTTAATTTTATTTTTTCAACTTTATATTATACCCTACCCTATCCCCTTGGGATTTAGGGCAACTCACAAAAGAAAGGCACAATACAATAATCAGAAAACCCATTAATATCACCCAATAATGCAAATGATTTCCTCTATCTCCCCACTCCCACCTTCCTCCCTCCCAGCCCATCCTTTCCCATATTCCAGATTGCCACCTTTAACTGTTCCCCTGCACCATATCCCCCATAACAAACATTAAAAATACAAGATAAGCCTCCCAAAGCCTAACTCCTCCTCCTCCAAAGCTCCAGCCATGAATGGTCACCAAATGACCAATGCTCTTAGGCATCTGTTTTTGGCAGCTGCCACAGGTAACTCACAAAAGGAGGTCTTTATAGACATTAGGGGGCCTGGGGGTGGGAAGCCCCATTTAGAAAAGCCCCAGCACCAGCAGCTCCTGATATTACAGGATGAGTCTTCTACCACTTGCTAACAAAGAATATTCACACAACATTCAGTTAATCAGTGGAATTCCTTGCCCTAGGATTGTCACGGACAGGGGCACACACCCACACACACTGCCTTGGGGGACTCGGTCAGAGCAGGAAGCTAGCGGTGGTAGGATTCCTGGCAGGATAGTAATTGGGCCTTTACCTTTAATTAAAGAGAACAGGCCCCTATCATCATAGGGCGCCATTGACCGAGGAACCAAGGCTGCCCCCCACGCTCCGTCCCACTCCGTCCCACACTGGAAGGGATAAGTTGTGGGGTCACCGTAGGGGGGTGCGCTAGGGCCCGGGGGTAGGAATTACACAGGGCACTCACCTCCGACGCCGGGGAACACACAGGTGGGGAAGGAAGGGGGACACACACACACTCACCCAACACTCTCTCGCTCGTTGTCCACACGTACCAGTACTTCAAAAGGGAAGAGCTAGGCCAAGGGATTCACTCGCACGGGGCTCACACAGTTGTTCACTCAATTGTTCTCAACACTCCAATTCACACAGGGCCGGTTTCCACTAATCACCAGCGCTTCTCCTGGGGCGGCGCTGGCTCTTAACCTTGAAGCCCCACCCCCGTACGTGCTCGCAGCCGCTCAGAGCGGCGCCGCAGGGGCGGGGGCTCCCCTACGCTCCTTGTTCCCCCTGGGGGCATGGCCACATTGCGTGCATCTGCCGCCGGAGCTGGCGACGCCGGCGGGGGAATCCCTGTGTTGCCTGTCACTCCCGGGGGCATGGCCACACTCCGGGAGTCTACCACCAGAGCCAGAGGCCCCCACGGGGGCAGCTTCGACCCAGGGCGGGTCTCCGGTAATTTCCCTGGCTCTTGGGGTTGTTGGGGGCCGGGTCAGGATGTCACTGGGGCGGGGAGTGGCAGGGCTCGCCGCAGGGCTCGTCGCCGCCCCTGACAAGGATGCAATGAAGTTCAATAGTAGAACTGGCTTAGAAAAGGATTCGTTAAGTTCATGGAGAATAGGCCACTCCCTGGCTATTAACCAAGATGGTTTGGGAATGCAACCTGAGTACTGGAGACTTGAAGTTCTGGGACACTTGCTTTGAAGCATCCTCTGTTGGCTGCTGTATGAATGGATACTGATCTATAGCAGCAACTTTATTCTCAAGTCTAGTTATTATCTATTAGCTTTAATTGTAAGAAAAATTCTTAAAATAAGACCTCCTATCTCATTCCACCTACAATAACTATATTTATTCAGATTTGGCCTTTAAAATCCCAGAGCTACTGCCCCTACTTGTTCCTTAAACATCTACAGCTGAATTTTTGTGTCTTGTGGGCAGATGTCATTAATCTGGAGCAACATGAGGGTTGGGTTGCAAACTCCTGAGTTTGGGTGAAAACAAACAAGACAGTAGCCCCCGTTAGCCCAGGAGTTACATGCTTGTTAGTTCATGCACTGCCAGAAGTTTGCCCTGGGATGGGCAACCGACTGCTACAGGATGTGTGGGCTGGAGAAAGTCAGCAATGCATCCCAGGTGAAGGCTTGGCTACCTGGACTAAACCAGGCTAACATGCACCCACCTGTCTTTAGGCCCCACCAAGCCCTACCTTAGAGCAAGGTCCTCCAGGACCAGAGAGCTTCAGGTGAGAAGTCCAGAGCAGTCAAAAGACCAACCATGCCCCCAACACCCCTCTGCACAAGATGGCCTCAGTACCCTAAAGAGAACTGGTAGCAAAGGTATGACCACGTTGGACATCCCCAGTCTGTAGAACAGCATGTACCAAATGCCCATTTCCACAATGGAGCAAGAGTCAGACAAAGGGACCATGTGACAGAAAGATGGTGGCCAGTCCAGCAGAGTATGTCAGCACCCGGGGGTGCGGGGTGTGTGTGCAAGATAGTCATTCCACAGGATGTACAACTTATATATGGTGAGTTGTTTTTTTATTTACTCAGGCCCAAGCTTTCGCTATGACCCGTATGTGGTGAGTGTCTATCACCGTGTTCACAGGCATCCACCAGCACTTCCACCTGAGGAACATCATTGGGAGTGCAGACCTCCACCACATCGGGAAAAGGCCCCCAAGGCCCCCACCAAAAGCGGGTCCCTTGTTCTAAGTACAAGACAAGGGGGTTGGGGGATGGGGCTACCAGTGTGTTCGGTTCCTCTGCCCTATCCGCAGCATGGGGACAGTTGGATGGCTATCTGCCCACCCAGGTTTGCCTGAACATTTGTTCTGCACTGCATGCCAGCCTTGGGGAATGGTGGCTGCTGTGGCCTTCTCCAGGCTCACCACCATCTTGTTTGTTTTAACCCTTTGATTCACACTCACTGGCTATTTGTCCCTGGGCAAGTTATTTAAACTGTATGCTCCAGTTTTTCAATCTTTAACATTTTTGTCTCACAAAAAAGGTCCCCCTGTGCTGAAGGACATCACAAAGCACCAGTTAAGTCTCACATAAACCTTCAAAATAAGGAGTAAGCAAGTACGTTCCTCATCATGGCGGTGAATTGTGAGAGATAATTAACCGCAGTGATTCTGAGTCACTGTTCCGTGGATTGATGCTGGTCCATGGCCAAGTCTTTGCTGGTCTGCATCCAGGCTGGCATTGTGATAGCTCTCTCAGTCCCATCCCCACACATGGTTTACCTTCTACAGCCATTACAGTGTTTGCCTCTTTTCCTTAAATTAGAACAAGAAGTGTTTTCTAGTGTCAGACTTCCCCCACTCCTGCAGGTCTTCACTTCCTGTCTGTCCACCCTTAATGAATCTAAGCTCCAGGAGTTGGGTAGGCCTTCCAGATGCTGCAAATGATGTAGGCACTGGGGCTTTCCTGGGGCTTTGGAATGTTTTTGTCAATAATGAAAGGGCTTGGGTATCACCAGGGTTGAAATGAAAATATCTGAATATCTAATCAATTCAGTGACTTTGAATCAGTTTGAACAAAGTGCTATTTGATTCCTACTTTGTATATGTCAGGGACAGGGAACTAGGAAGGGAGAAGTATGGACCTAGCCCTAGATATTGGGGTATATCTCCAAGCTCTCACACTCTTGCCTTAGCGCTCCAGGGGCTGCTCTCACACAGTAAGGGAAAACGACCCCTCAGGATCTTGTGTGGCTTTAATACTCCAAGCGGAGCAATGGCCAGATCATCATAGGGGGGAGGTAGAATGCCCTGAGGCAGCCCCCGCACAACCACACCCGCTTTCGTGCTCTCACTCACCCAACTAACTGAATGTGCCTCAAGGTAGAACAAACAGTGGAGGACGGTGAAGGTTTAGGAAGGAAGAGCACCTGGGGATACAGGGAGGGAATCAGCGCAACTCTGGATCGAGGAGGGAGGAAGGGCCCGACAAGAGGGGAAGTCTTAGTGCCCCCAAATCCCAACTCACACCCCCCACCACAGTACAATACACACACTCACCGTTCACTCACTCACGCACACAGTCACAGTCACTCCCAATTCACGCTTCACTTTCCTGGCAAGTTACTATCTCAGCAACAGTAGCACACGCAATGATATCCAAGCAGCAAGGGGGCCAGTCTCACAGCGAGCTGATCTCCGGCAACGCTGAGCCGGTCCCGTGCTCTCTTAACTGCCTGGCTCCGCCCCCTTTTGCTGTGCGAATGCGTGCAGATCGTTGCAGCTCTCCTATGGGCTCCACCCTTTTCCTTCCCAGCTGTGGGTGCGCCGTTTGTTGTTGGGGCGACCCTGCGGCGCTTGCCGGTGTGGGGGATGAATCCGGTATCTGGGGTGCGTGCTGCCGGGTGCGGCCCGCGCCACGGCTTTGACGCCGGCGGTAGCGCTTCCTGACAGTATATTTGTTTTGTATTTTTAAAAAAATAAATAAATACCCAGTGTTTTTGGAACTTTATCCACCTCCATCCAATGCTATTTAGTTCAGGAGTGGGGAACCTCAGCCCATGGGCCAAATGCAGCTCACGGCAAGTTTTTATGTGGTCCCTTTCCAGTTCCTGGATGTGGCCCTTAGATCCAATTCCTACCTCCAACTGCTAAACATTTAAGCTCAGGGGAAGGGAGCAGAGACGAGGGCATGCACACAAGGATAGGAAACAGATCCATGGAACAAAGCCATGATCTGGGCTCTCTTTTCCTTGAGTGGGTCCCTTAAGCACCCCCACCCCCATCTACTATGCATCCCTCAGAGCTTGTACTAACTTTCAAAGTGTCCTTCAGGAGGGAAAAGGTTCCCCACCCCTAGTTTATCTCTGTAATGCACCATAGATACCACTGCACAAAAAAGCTAAATAGTACCAGCCAAGGTGAAAAATGTACCTGTAGAGAGTAAACTGGTTTGCAAAGGGCTGCGCTCTCCTGCTTCCAGTCAGCAAGTGCCCCAGCTGCATGGTGTGAAGGAAGCTAATGGTGGCCGCTTGTGGCTGGGAAAGGTCAGTTGACCACGGCAGAGGAATAAAAGCCCACAGCTCGGGGAGTAAGAAGAGCATGAAAACTGAGTATAGTGAGAGGGAGCAGTATATTTGGAAAGTGCCTAGCATAAGGATGGGGGCTGACAGAGAAGCCCTGCTGTAGGCTAGCATTTGAGTTGTGTGATGCCTTGATGGTTGTTAATAAGAAATGAATCCAGGGCCGAAGAGGAGATGGAAACTAATGCAAAAATGAGTTTGCCTGATTTTTTACAAAGGAGAGAGTGTTGAACTTTCCACAGTATCAAAACATTGAATAAAAGAAGGAAGGAAAGTAAATGCATTAGTGAATATAGCATGGCTAATGAAGACTTTTCAGATATTCATTTATTAGAATAAATATGTGAATAGTACACACAAATATATACGGGCATATTATTTTCAATCCACTGAATTTATTTTGTGTCACTTTTTAACATGCAGAATATGATGGAAATGCATATTGTTGCTATTATTATTTCTTTGTATTTAAGATTTTTGCATTTGTACTTCTATTTTTTTTAAAATAATAATTTAAATAAATCTTGTCAGGACTCTCCTAGTGATACTACTGTCAGCAGGAGTCTGGTTGACATGATGAATTTTCAGTGTCCAACTCATAGAGTGTCTTTCCATCTCTGATTGCAGTGAATATTTCTGACGCTGTGTTTTTTGACTGTGCAAGAGCTATCCTTTCAGAACCATGGAGAGGTCCTTGACCAGGCAGTGCAGGCAAATTGGTTGAAGCACCATACTGTTTCATTTTGTATTTCCATGTGTGGAGTCTGCTCTGGAACTAGTTCTTCTGAACAAATCTGCCCTCAAACCAGTCCTTTGCCCTTCTACCTTCCCTGCCTGCCTGTCCTAGCAAATTTGTCTGCCTGTCCTACCTCCTCTGTCCCCCTGCCCCCATCTGTGTGTTGATCCATAGCCTGACTCTAATGTCCTGTACCCCAGTCCTGCATGAACTCTCAAGCCATGATCTGACACCAGAGCTGATAAATGAGCACTAAGTTAAACTGTATTGTGATGAAGTAGCCATGACTAAAGACATGGTAACCAATGATGGGACCCAACACTTGGGGGGGGGGCGGGAAGCAGAAACAAACAAACAAAAAACTCAAACAATTTTCTCCTATAAAAATGTCCAATCTTTGAAAACCTCATTTTTCAACAAGAAAAGTCTTATTGAGACATTTTTGGCCAGCTCAGTCTCAAAGTCAGGGAGTGTGCATGTTTTGTTTCCATTGCCAATAAAATAGAGGACAGTGGCATTAAGGAATCCGTCTGTATTTATTAAAATGTGACTCACGTGAGCAATTTTATTCACTGCATTGAGTACCAAACTTTATTTCTATGGGCTCGGAACTCGTACAGTTTTTCCTTTCTACATAATCTCTTTTTTGAACAATGGATAAAGAGCAGGGGAAAATAAAATAAAATTGTAGGTGCCTTTTATTGAATTCCTTAAAAATAAAAAGGGCAGGCTTTCAAGATGCTGTTTCTATTCAACAGGCCATAGGAAAATGGAGCAACATGGGGCAGCAAATGTAGTGGCAAGGTGATGGGTTTTTAGTCTTAATTGAATTCCGATTGCAGAGATGAAAGGAAAAGTGGGAAGAGAAAGAGTAACATAATACAGCCTGGGTATGGATTGAAGTTTCTTTGCTTTATATATCTAGCCAGATCACAGTAACTGGAGGCTTGGATTAAACTAGGATAATAGAATCATATTCAATTAGGGCAGGAAAACTAGACTTTTTCTTTCTTTCTTTCTTCTACTTCTTTTCATTTTTGGCGGGAGGGAAGCCTCCAAAGTCTTCCTCCAGTTCTAGAATCAAACCTTTCTGTAAAGGAAAAATTTTGGCTTTTGTTTTGTGCTGCTGAGTTCTAGCAAGAGTAAGCCTGTTGAGGGATCTTTCAAACTCTGGAGGTTCAGGTTAGTTCTGTGTCCTGTCCAGGCTGAACCAAACATTAGCCTGTATGGGTCTCCCATCCTGGGATACAATAGAAAGGAAATGATCTAAGAGCTCAATCCAGCAGGTGGTACAGGTTCTGAATTTCCAGATGCATGGGGTCTGCTGTTCAGTGCAGTGGCTGGAGCCATAGGCAACATACAGAGGCGGTCATGGAGGGAGCCTGTCTCGGGGTGCTTTTAGGCTATTTTTAGATGGGATGTGCCCATCTGGGTCCATCCATCCCCCTCATGGACCTGGGCACCTGTCAGAAGGTGGCATGGTGGAGGCATTTCACTCAGAGTCTCCATGCTGAAGGAGAAGTCAAGTAGCACTTAGAAGAAAAATATTATTATTTCTAATGAGAAGAATTCTTTAAAAGAAGAACAGATCTCATCACTGGGAGAAGAGTTCCTGGATGAGCCCTTCAAGATCTTTCTTAAAACCACTTTTCTTTATGGAATTAATACAAAATGCCCTCTGGCTTCATTACTGGCATGCAGCAATGTTAATTTTCCTAGTGTTTTGTGTACATTAAATTTCTTGAAGGACAAGAATGTAATTCCTATATTTTAGGTACAATACAGTTCTAAGGGCAGCAGAAGGGTTGTATCTAGAGCTGAAATGAGTACCTGCAAAAATGGATATATACCCATGAAAAATCTGGTATCCAAATCAAACCAAATATTTTGGTACCCAAACCAAACTGGTTTTCGAGTGGGTAGCCAAAATACCAACAACTGGTATAGTGAAATACTGAATTTTGTCCTGACTTTGTCCTGGATATCGGGACATTTGGGGGTATTTGTTTGGTTTTTTGGCTTATTTCAGTATTTTGGTATACCGGTTGTTGCTATTTTGCTGTTTTGATATTTTGAGTACTTGAACGGTATTTATTATTATTATTAGACATTTATATAGCACCAGTCATATGACCTGGTGCTGTACAGAACACAGAACTAGATGCGGTCCCTGCCTGTGACTTACAATCTAAAAGACAAAAGGGGTGGGGAGACAGGGAGAGGGGACAGTGGGAGAGACAGGGGAGAAGACAAACAAACATTCAAGCGGATGCGAAGTCTCAGGTGCGTGTACTTGGCTTGGTTACAAGGTGGTCGGTAGCAGCAGTCAGCAGAGGAGGGCTGACAGTAAGAGCAAGGGGAAAGACTAGAGGGCATTGGGAAAGGCAGCATGGAAAAGGTGGGTCTTGAGGAGGGATTTGAAGGAGCGGAGGGAGGAGGCGAGGCGGACGTCGGCAGGGAGGGAGTTCCAGGCATGCGGGGCAGCGAGGGAGAAGGGACGAAGGCGGTTGGGCGAGCAGGAGAAGCGAGGGAGAGCGAGGGAGGGGACAGCGGAAGAGCGGAGAGCGCGCGCAGGAGCGCGTAGGGCGATTAGGTCCGAGAGGTAAGGGGGAGCTTGGTCATGGAGCGATTTGAACGTGAAAACCAGGAGTTTGAACAGGATACGTTCAGGAAGGGGGAGCCAGTGAAGGGAGAGGAGGAGAGGCGTCACATGGTCGAAGCGACGGGCAGAGTGAATGACCTTGGCGGCAGAGTTTTGGATCGCCACAAGGGGGGACAGGTGGGAGCGAGGGAGGCCAGCAAGGAGGAGGTTGCAGTAGTCGAGGCGAGAGATAACCATGGCATGAACAAGGATTTTGGCCGAGGAGACAGATAGAAAGGGGCGTATGCGGGCAATGTTGAGGAGAGCGAATCGGCAGGATTTGGCCACAGAGTCAATGTAAGGTTTAAAGGAGAGGTGCGTGTCAAAAATGAAGCCCAAGCTGCGGGCACGGAGAACAGGACGGATGGTGACCCCATCAATGCAGATGGTCAGGTCAGAGGGAGAGGAGGGGGATGGAGGAAAAATGAGGAGTTCAGTCTTGGCCATGTTCAGTTTGAGTTGGCGTCGGGACATCCAGGCGGAGATATCAGAGAGGCAGTCGACGAGGCGTGAGCGGATAGAGGAGGAGAGAGAGGGGGTAGAGAGATAGAGTTGGGTGTCATCAGCGTAGAGATGGTATTGGAATCCGTGGGAGGCAATAATTTTGCCAAGGGACAGGGTGTAGATAGAGAAGAGGAGAGGGCCAAGGACAGAACCTTGGGGGACCCCAACAGAAAGGGGAAGGGAGGGGGAGGTCGACTCAGGGAGGGAGACATTAAAGGAGCGGTCAGAGAGGTAGGAGGAGAACCAATCAAGGACAGAGCCGCGGAAGCCC
The DNA here is from genome assembly GCA_003113815.1 of Sphenodon punctatus. Taxonomy (NCBI): domain Eukaryota; kingdom Metazoa; phylum Chordata; class Lepidosauria; order Sphenodontia; family Sphenodontidae; genus Sphenodon; species Sphenodon punctatus. The sequence continues at coordinate 835,761 of QEPC01007501.1, read as the reverse complement.
AAAGAGTAAAGCGAGTCCAAGAGGAGCGAGTGATCGACAGTGTCAAAGGCAGCAGAGAGGTCAAGGAGGACAAGAATGGAGTAGTGGCGCTTAGATTTAGCGACAAGTAGATCATTGGTGATCTTGGCCAGGGCAGTTTCAGTAGAGTGGAGGGGGCGGAAGCCAGACTGGAGAGGGTCCAGGGAGGAGTTGGCAGAGAGGAGGTCCAGGCAGCGGGAGTAGACGACACGTTCCAGAAGCTTCGAGGCAAAGGGAAGGAGGGAGACTGGCCAGTAACTAGAGGGGTCAGATAGGTCCAGGGTGGGTTTTTTGTGGATGGGGGAGACAGTGACATGCTTGAAGGCAGAGGGGAAGTAGCCTGTGGAAAGGGAGAGATTGATGACATGTAGAAGTGGAGGAGCGATAGTGGGAGCAATAGAGGTCAGGAGGCGGGAGGGGATTGGGTCAAGGGGGCAGGTGGAGGGGTTGGATGAAGAGAACAGAGCAGAGATTTCCTCGAGAGAGGCAGGAGGGAAGGATGTGAGGAGGGCGGGGGAGGGGGAGGGGTGGAACGGAAGTGGGAAGTGGAGGTGGGTGGGATTATGTACTGATTCGGATACCTGAAATGGTGGGTATTGTTCTCAAGTACCAAATCAGGTACCAAACCCCTGCAGCTAGGGTTGGCACCTCTTGTGTGTTTGACCCCGATATCTCCCTAATGGCAATGCCAGGGTCAGAACTGCAAGAGAAGACAAGGCAACCCTATCTGCACTAGTAAGGATTTCAGTTGGAGTGTATTTCTTTTCAGGATTTGTAATCTTTAAGCAAGGTATAAATAGGGGTGTGCATAAGGGACCTCTATTGTTTTTGTTTTCATTTTTTAAAATCCCTTCATTTTGGGATTTTCATTAAAAATCCATTTTCATAACTTTTTTCATTTAAAAACTATTAAAATATTTTTTAAAATAATTATTGTGCAGATTATTATTATTAGCATTTGTATAGCACCAGCTGTGTACCTGGCGCTTTACAGAACAATAAGATAGATGCGGTCCCTGCCTATGGCTTACAGTCTAATAGACACGGAGGGGGGAGACAAGCATAGGGGACATAGGGTGAGACAAGGGATAAATAACATTCAAGTGGATGCGAAGTCTCAGGTGTACGTGCTTGGCTTGGTTGCAGTTAGGCAGGAGTCTGTGGGGAGGGCAGACAGTAAATATTGAGAGGAAAGTTCTAACAGGCATCGGGAAAGGCGTCGAGGAAGAGGTGGGTATTGAGGAGGGATTTTAAGGTGCCTGGTGAGGAGGGAGGGGGCAAGGCAGATGTGGGCAGGGAGGGAGTTCCAGGCATGAGGAGCAGCAAGGGAGAAGGGACGAAGGTGGTTAGGGGAGCAGGGGAGACAAAGGAGAGCGAGGGGACAGAGGAGGATTGTTGGATAGTTCTGTGCATGCGAACCCTTTTCCAAAATGGCGGCGGCAGCAGCCGCCGCAGCAGCCGCAGCAGCCGCAGCAGCAGCAGCATCATTGCCATTTTGGAAAAGAGCAGCCAGTCTGCACGTGCACAGTGCACATAGACAGACCAGCCTCCCTTTTCCAAAATTGTGATGATGCTGCTGCCTCTGCAATCTTAAAAAATGGCATCCATTTTTGGACATGCGCGATGAGTTTTTAATTTTTAAATTTATTTTTTACTTTTAAATGAAAGTTAATGAAAGCAAACCAATATCATTTACTTATTCATTTGTTGTTGGGTCTTTAGTTATTAAAACAAATGGGGCTGCATTTGTTTTAGTCACTTAAACAACAAAAACAAATTTCACACCCCTAGTTATAATCTAGGGCTGAAATTTGTTCTCAGTAATCATTAAGAATGTGCCTCTCAAAGAGATTTTTGAGATTGAGAATGAGCCGAGAATTGACCATTGGTGAGATCCTCAATTTTTTTTAAAAAATGCTCTGTGTTTGTGCAAAATGGCTGCTGAGGCCCTTCTGCACATGAGGCCCTTTCCCAAGATGGCGTGGATTGAGTCGGTGCTATTTGGGGAAAGGGCAGCCAGCCAGTCCTGTGCATGTGCAGACCAACTGCCCTTTTCCCAAATGGCACTGACACGTCCCACACCATCTTGGAAAAGGGCCGTGCATTTACAGAAGGGCTATGGTGGCCATTTTGCATATGCAGAGTGTTTACTTTTTTAAAAAAAATTAGACTCTCACGAGAGTTTGAAATGTTAGTGAGATCTCACTGATGGTTTTCAATTCCCACAAGAATCAAAAAGATTCTTGTTTCGGCCCTAAACCAGGGCAGATTGCTTCTGGCCTACAGCTGTTTTTTATTTAGCCGCTTTCCTATATCTGGCCTGTAGATCCAGTCTCAACCCTCAAGTACTGAAAGAGAGAGTTCAGGGAAAGGGAGCAAGAGGAGGGCATGCACTTCAGGGCAGGTGGTGTATCCATGATCTAGACCCTTCCCTTACTTCCTCCATCTTTACCATCCCCTTTAAGCATCCCCTGCTCAACTCCTTTCCAGCCCACAGAGCTTGCCCTAAGTTTCAGAGCGGCCTCTGAGAAAGAAAAGGCTCCCCACCCCTGGTCTAGACAGGAATGCTTCAAGCCAATTTTCTCCTCTTAGGTATTCCTCTCATTAAATTTGTAACTGTTCCCAGTTCAAATTAAAGATGTGGCATATGCTAATAAAATCCCATTGAAATCAATGAGTGTATCCAGTTAGACTATGGCTGAATTTTGGTCCATTGTTTAAAATATATAGCATGTTGGGACAATGATTGTTGAAAGGATGCCCATGTGAAGAACTAATCCTCTCCTATTAGCTCATATCCTCACTTCTAATTCTTTTCCACAGCAAGAGGTGCTGCTGCCCATGCGTAAACATGCTAATTTTTCCAAAATTAAATAACTGAAATGAAATAACGTAACTAAAATATTCCAAATGGGTCTCCATCAAAATGGAAATGAATAGCTGTCCTCCATGTCATCAGTTTTGTATCAAAAAAGCACAAATTCAACCAATTTATTCATTTTCACAGCTATTGTTTCAGTTCTATGAATTAAAGATTCCTTCAGATAGAAGAGTCATTATAGAGGTTTAGAAGATCATTGCTACTGAATATAACTTCAATTCTTGACTCTCTGCCCAGTAATGTCAGTGGGGCGGGGGGGGAGAATTTGGATAAATAGTCTCTAGTAGCATACGTTTTATGTTTATTTTAGTGAAGGCTGGTTGTTGTTGTTTTTCCTTTTCAAATGCTGTTTAATTTCAGCAATAAAGGCAATTCTATTCTACACAAAACCTGTGTAACTGTAGAGGAGTGAGGATTACTTAGCTTGCTGATCTCTCTTGATGCTTATTATACCCTTGAGAGCCCCTGTTCATTGCGTTTCCCCCCCATTGATGACAATGGGGAAAATGCAGTAAACATGGGTCACTGATTATTTTTCTGGATAAAATTGCTTGTATTCACCACAATTTAGATGGTGCACTTATTACACTAGGGGAGCCAGAGGCTATGCAAGTCATGCCTTGTCTGGTTTTATGGGATCAATTTCAGTCGGTGAAACCCGCTGATGCGATCAGGACCTTTGGGGCATTTAAAGCCACCTTTTGTGAATTATATCCGTGCCTGTCTTGGCTAATTAAATCTTGCAAGGAGACAATGGGGCCATTGCAGGCAGGGGTGGTCAATGCCTCCTTTCAGGAGGACAGAGTGCTGGGCTATCTCAAGGAGGTGGTGGTGAGGCCTTTGCTCAAGAAACCATCGCTTGACGTTGACTCCCTTGCCAGCTATCGGCCTGTCTATAACCTTCCCTTTTTAGGGAAGGTTATTGAGCGGGTGGTGGCTCAGCAGTTACAGAAGCATCTAGACCATATCAGTTTTCTTGATCCCTTTCAGTCGGAATTTCATTTGGGTTATGGCATGGAGACTGTGCTTGTGGCCTTGGTGGCTGATCTGCATTGGGAAATGGACCGGGGTCATTCGCCCCTGTTGGTTCTACTAGATCTGTTGGCTGCTTTTGATACTGTTGATCAGATACTGCGGGAATGTGCAGGGGTGGGCGGGACTGTTCTTGAATGGTTCCGCTCATTCCTGACTGGAAGAGCCCAGAAAGTGGTGCTCAGGGAGTGCTTTTCATCATACCGAAATCTCGCGTGTGGTGTCCTGCAGGGTTCAGTGTTGTCCCCCCTCCTGTTCAATGTATAAATGCAGCCTCTCGGCAAGGTGATCAGGAGATCTGGCATACGGTGCAATCAATATTCTGATGACACCCAGCTGTACCTCTCTTTTTCAACAGACTCAGACCCCGTAGTCTCAGTTCTTACTTGGTGTTTGACAGCAGTGGGGGATTGGATGAGGGCTGATCGACTGAAGCTGAATCCCAACAAGACAGAGGTGATGTTGGTGGGTAAGGCGATGAAGTTGACAGTCCCCATCATTGATGGGGTCTGTCCTCCATTGGTTCCTCAGGTGTGGAGTCTGGGGGTACTCCTCGGCGCGCAGCTCCGCCCCGATGCTCAGGTGGAGGCTGTGGCAAGGAGTGCCTTTCGCCAACTACAACTGGTGCGACGGCTTCGGCTGTATGTTTCAAACTCTGTCCTGGCCACCATCATCCATGCTTTCATTACCTCTAGACTGGACTATGGTAACACGCTCTACGTGGGGCTACCCATGGTGACGGCTTGGAAGCTGCAGCTGGTAAAGAATGCAGTGGCCCATCTTTTGGTAGGACTGGGCCGCCGGGAGCACATTACACCAGTGCTCCATTTGCTGCACTGGCTGCCGATAGTCTTCTGAGTCTGATTCAAGGTGTTTGTGTTAACCTATAAAGCCCTAAACAGTCTGGGCCCTATCTATCTGCGGAATCGCCTCACTCCCCAGGTGCTTGATCAACCTCTGCGGTCAGCTGGGGGTGCCCTGCTCGTGGTGCCCCGAGTCTTCTGGGGGGCCACGCAAGGGAGGGCATTCTCAGTGGCTGCTCTATGGCTGTGGAACTCCCTTCTGGTGGAGGCTCGGCTGGCCCTGGATCGCAGGTGTTTGGCGGGGGAGATGGGTGATGGGGGGGGAGTTGAGGAATTATATGTTTTTATAGTTTTATATTTTATTATTGATGAAGGTTGTAAGCTGCCCTGAGCTGCCTGTGGCAGGAGGGGTGGGATATTAAATTTTTAAATAAATAAATAAATAATAACCATTTCCTGGGTTGCACCTGTTTCAGTGCTGGAGCAGAGCCAAGGATACCAGGGATGGAAGTGTGCTGTTCAGCATCTAATGTTTGTCTTGGTTTTAAAGTAGAGCTGAAAAGGGTAGGGAAACAAGTGCTTGTGGTTTTTTTTTGTTGTTGCAATTTTGAATAGAGAGTAGTTGACCCAAAAGACATTTGAGCAAAGTTCGACCCACTGATTTTGTTGTTTTTGCAATTTTGGGTAATTCAGTTTGGTTGGTTTATTCTGTTTTTCATATGTTTCCGATTGTTTTTGCAAGGAAGAATGAAAATGGGTGGGGTAAAAACTGAAACCAGCCATAAATTAATGAAATAAACAAACAGACTGATGCAAAAAGAAGAAAACGGGTAATCGATCTACTAGTGTTCGCTGCTCGTTTCGTTTCGGGTCAGATCGTTTGGATTTCATGGGTTTGCTCATTTTGACAGGTACTCATTTCAGCACTATTTTAAACAAATTCCTTTCCTATTTAAGCACCTAAAATAAGTGGCCAGACTTATCATGTGGTTGATGGGGATGCCAAGGACCCAATGGATGCTGAGTGGTGAGCACTTCCGAATCACCAGCTCCTGCAGTCGCTTCTTCCCTTTCTCTCAAGTTGTGCAAGCCATCTCTTGCTTCATGCCCTTTACCTGTCCTCTGCTCATGTATTCATGGTTCAGATTTTCTCTCTCCCTATTTCTCCTTCCCTCCATATTTTCTTGTCTTCTCTCGCCACATTTTTCTGGCAGCTCTCAAGATTTTAACATTGGAGCTCCTCCCCTATATTTAGAAAGAAACATCTGTTACTTCTCCACCTTATGGGAGAAATACTCTGATTCCTCTGATTCACATTGACACCTGTGTAAATGTTGCTGTTAGGGGTGTCCCCTCCTCTCCTAGTGCTGCACTAGGCATCCCAAAGTATCTTCTTAATTGTATAAATAACCAGTGAGGCAGGTGGAAAAAGGAAGTACAGTTCCCAGAAGTGCTGGTTGAGCACCAGGGGAATAAGCACAACCTGGCAGCTGTACTAGTGTTTTTTAAATTGTGAGCAAGGAGCTCCCCCAAAATTGCAAACCCAAGTGAAATGCTACAATTTTTATCCCATCTAACAGTTTTCAATGACCTGGGCAGTGACCTACCTGCTTCTCAATCATTGTCCTCCACACCATCTGGCACCCAGAACACAGTATAAACAACAAAAAGGCTATGTGGTGCAGGACAAATATAGCAAGGCAACCAAGACAAAGACTACACCTTATATAAATGTAATAAAAGCTACAAATTTATAGAGGTAACCATCTCTCAAAGATAAAGAATCAGCCAGATATGGATCCAAGGTGTCAAGGCAAAAGGAGTACCAAGGGCACATTCATGTGATCCAGATGACAAAATTAAACTATGTGAAAGAATAAAATATTCAAAAAAGTGTTCAAAGAGAAAGCTCTGATAAGTCTATCTTATGAACTGAAGATGCCCATTGGTCTATCTTCTGAAGCTGAGAATGCCTAACGTTATGCTGCAGATGCAGCTTCCTCAGGGGCCAGTCGTTCAAATGAACTTCTTTTCTTCAACCTACAAATGGACACTATAGAAAAAGGAAAATGATAAACCCACAAAAGTATAGAATATAACAATGCCAAAAAGCTTAATAAGTATATAAGGGGTTAAAAAATAAACCAACCCTTTTTTCTTTGACATTTCTCCACTTCGCTGTCTTGTACTCCCTCAGCTCCGGCTTTGCATTGGGATCCGGGACTGGGTCGCAAAAGAGGAGCGCAAATAAATCTATGTAGTCCCCTTTCCACATTTTCCCCCTTGTCGCCTGGATCAAATGTACCCCGATGGGTGCCAAAACCCTGGCATACCCCCCTTGTAAGGGCGGGACTTCCTGGTCTGGAGCACCCATCGCATTTGTACTTGCTGGGGGACTGCTGATCCCCGCCTGAGGCTGAACGGGGGCACAGTGACCCCCAGCAACCTGACTCTGCCCTGCCAACGACATCTCAACCTGGCCCGTTGACGCTGCCATCAACTGCAGGCACCAAACATTATCTACGCATGCTAGGCTGTTCGGGTCCTGCTGCGTTCACAACAGCCCCAGTCCACTCTGTCCCATAACAGGGGTGAGCTGCAGAGCAGGCAGCCCCACTAGCAAACCTACACCTGTCCCAATGTGCCCAGATGCCGCCTGCACCAGGACAACCATCGAGTGCACTTCCTCCCTTGCCCCCAGAATTTGAGCAGGTTGTTGGGCAAACCCCACCTGGGCCCCTGCTGTGGAGCAGGTGACCCAAGTAACGAACCTACACCTATCGCAGTGTGTAGTACCCCCACTGGGCCAGCGACTGACTGTGCTTCTCCAGTCGGACACTGCTGACGAGCACCTCCAGCCACCCCGGGGTCACTCACCGCCCCACTCCCTACTGGATACTCACCATCCCTCACAGCCACCTGTGCAGGTGCTTCCACCTGTGCCGGGGTGCCTGATAAACTCCACGATTCTAGCCAACTGCTGCTCCATTCTATCGACTTTTTGTGCCATCTGCTCCACCACCTGGCTGGCCCCATCACCTACACCCGCCAGGTTGGACAACAACTGGCTGCCCACAGCCAGCTGAAATAAAACAGAGTTGTGGTTATATACAGCGCCAGCCCCAGCACCCCCACCGAGAGCTGGTCCTGCTCCCAAAAACTCATCACATTGGCCCATTCTGACCCGCACTGATTGCGCCAACACCTGTCTTATATCATCTTGGTAACCCACTTCAGAGCCAACCTGGCCTGACTGCCCTGGTACATCAAATGGCATCCCACCAGTAGGGGGCGCCCCTACCCCTTGCAACACTGCACAGGCCTCCTGCCTGAACACCCCCCAGCTATATTGCTAGGACCAGCCCCTGCTTCACCTCCAGGGGCTCCCCCCCTGTTTTCCCAATAGGCCAAACACATCTCAGGGGCAACCCCCGCCATCCCTGGGGGAGGAGGATCCGCCCTCCCAACTCTGCCTTGGCCCTTTGTGCCCACTGGATGCCCCCTCTTGTCCGGGGGGGTTCTTGGCCTTTCCCATGCCATTGCTCCGGCCCATCCTAGGCACAAAACCACAACCAGGTCCACCAACCCCCTTCCCTCAGGAATAAACCTTAAAAAAACCCTGCTGCCTCCCTTGATCCTCCCTCCCCCAACCCCAAAATCTCCTGCTCTAAGCCCTGTCTCCCTGATCCCCGGGGCACTTAGTTTTGCACTCTGAGGGTGGGGGGGGCAAGCACACGCTGCTTCTTGATGAGAGCGGGGGAGGAACAGGCTCGAGTAAGGAACAAGCCACCTCCCTCCAATGCCTGGGGGGGCGGGGCAAACACCAGCTGCCTCAACGCTGAGCTGTCAATGCACCCTTTGCACCCACGTGCCACCTCTTAATGCGGTGGGGGAAGGACAAGCAAAAGCAAGGACAAGCTGCCTCCCTCAATGCTGGGGGAGTGGGGCAGAAAACAGGCCGCTTCAACCGGATCCATCAGATGCATCCTCTTCACTCATGCGCTGCCAGCCAACTGAAGAGCTGCGCAGCACGTGCTAACCACGTGACCTCCCCCCGACACAAAGTCCCCCGCTGCGCACAAGGCGCCTAGCAGGGGGATTTTAAAAAACAAAAACCTTTCCCAAATTACAAAAACATTTTCCATAAAGAATCACTATAATTATTTTTAGTAAGCCTCTTACACAGATAGTATCACTATATATGCTCCTCTATTACACTTAAACTTCAACAGGTTTAATTGAAACAGCGGTGAACTAAAGGAATATCCAAAAACAGGTTTACCAGAATCAAAAGTATTCTAAGAATAGGCAGAGCTTACCCTGAGGTTCTAAAGGTATAGAAGAGGTATAAAAAAAAACACCACACCAAAAAAATCCCCTAATTACATTTTGTAACAGACCTCTTGGGCTACCCTGGTTGTCTCTTGGTGTTACAGAGGAAAAATGAAGTAGCCAGGTTTTATAGGGAGAACAGAATCACATGGGAGCTCTAGGTCAATTAGAACTAATTTATTTTACTCACTCCTGTGGGATATCTATCTTTAAAAGCTAATAGTATTCTACTTAACCTAATCATGACACTGCAAAAGCACAGAATAAGGACCAAATATCGTCCAGTAAAGTTTTCAGAAACAGACAGTTGAGTTTTCAAAAATAAAAACAGATGTTTTCCCTTTGGCAATACATAGTGAACCCTAAATACAGTACAACACAGTACAAAATCTAACAAAACCCAAATTGATTATGCTTGTTAACGTCCATGAAGGGTAACTTAAAAGGGACTCTGATCTTTATTGGTTCTCAATAGCCAAATACATCTCTCCAGAAGATGTAGTTAAAATACTGAGTCTATCAAATCATTAAGACCCTGAGGCTGAATGGTATCCAGAGTAATTATCCAGAAGCTTTCTCTATTAGACAGAACTTTTGGATCCACGGGGGATTTTATTTTTTTTATTCCTCCTCAAAGAAAAAGAGATGATGTTTTGGTGATTGATTAAAGTGATCTACTAATGGGGCATTAGAACTATGATTTTTTAATTTACTCCTGTGTTCTGTAATTCTGGTTTTAAGATTTCTTGAAGTTTTCACTATATATATCTTTCTGTAAGGACACTGGATCGAATAGATAACGCAAGTTGTATTGCAAGTTATTAAATATTTTATTAGGAACATTTTCCCCTTGTGGTCCTCAAATTCTTTGATTTTAAGACTGTGTGGGCAATTTACACATTGTTCACAGGGGGAAATACCTAAACGAATTCTATGGTCTAAAGTTGTTTGCACTGAAGTAGACATGAATAACCAAGCTTTTACCACAAAATCTCCTATATTTCCCCCTTTTATAAGACAAAAATGGGGGGGGGGATAGAACATCCCTCAATGTGGTCAATTATGTTCTAGTGTTTTGTCATCTGGACTAGGGATGGGCGAACAGATCGCGGTTCAGGTTCGTCCATTTGGTTCAACTGCGTTCGGTTTGTCCGTTCGGTTCGGCAGTTCGCCGAGTTCGCCGAGTTCGGGTTTGGCTGTTCCGTTCGGTCGTCTGAACAGGCCGTTCGGTTAGGCTGTTCGGCTGTTCGGTTCGACTGTTCGGCCATTCGGGAAATGTTGTTATGGGTGTTTTTTTGTTTTTTATATGGTTTTTTTGTTTTTTATTGGGTTTTATATGGTTTTCTTTTGTTTTTTATTTGGTTTTTTGGTTTTTATATGGTTTTTTAAAAAAAATCTAATATTATATCTATCTACACTAAATCTAACTGCTATTAACTATTCCAAATGCTATGAACTAAATGGATTATCTAATAAGTACACAGACCTACTCCTACAAACACTAAAACTAAATCACTAACGCTATCTCTATTACTAAGCTAACTCCTACAACTCTCTACTATCTATCTATCTATCTATCTATCTATCTATCTATCTATCTATCTATCTAATATCCATATATATATATATA
>QEPC01007501.1:805846-823792 GCA_003113815.1 Sphenodon punctatus | reverse complement strand
CAGCCTGGGAGGGGGAGGGGGGAGGAATTGTATTCCATTGATTTCAATGGGGACACAGTGCCCCATTGAAATCAATGGACTAAAACCGGTACCGGATACCGGATTTAATCCGAGAATCTGGTTCTTTGAGAACCGGAAAACCGGTAAATCCAGTATCCGGTAATTGCCCCAGGGTCCCACCTCTAGTCTTTATCTTTGAGAGGTGTTTACCTATGTAAAACTCTTTCTCTTTGAGAGTTGGTTACCTCTATAATTTTGTAGCTTTTATTACATTTATATAGGGTATAGTCTTTGTTTTGGTTACCCAGAACACAGCCATCATTACTGAATCAGATTAACAATCCTACCACATACATTTTTTTGGATGTGAGATCTTCTCAGTCTAAAAGCCTGGATCATCTCATGTTGGAGAGGAAGCTTTTTATTGCATGCCATTTAAAATGAAATATTTTGGACACAGCAACAATATATATATATATATTTAAAAGACTTGCAGTTAGAGCTGAAATGGATATCCAATGCGTGCAAATAATATTTGTGAATTCAGAACTGCATATTAATTTTAACACTACTTGCAATGAACATAGATCAGTGTGTAGTTTATCTCCCCTTTTTAAACAAAAAAATAAAACACTACCATAATGATTATTCTATTAATGTCTTCTATTCCTATTACGGTTTACCATTTTTTCTTCTAATAAAAGCCATGATGTTTACCTTTAAATGCCAATCTCACCATGACCTTTAATTAGGGATAGCCACAATTAAGAGGAGGCATTTATTAGCTTCACCACTGGCTTGTTCTCAGTCTAGTCCAGGTTAAATTGCATAATTCTGAATAATTAATTCTGTTAAGACAAGACAATACAAAAATAGATAGAAAAAGTTAAGCTGGTTTCCAAAGTTGTGTCACCTGATCTGAACTACTCTGGCTACTTTGATTTTTTTTTCTTTTTTAATTGGATCAACTTTTGAGCATGCAAGCTGTGGAGTTATATGAAACTTTTCTTCAGGTGTCATAGGATGTTAACAGACATCATGCGTGCCCAATTTGGCTTATTTGGTCCTACTGGACCAGCGTGATGGCTGAATGTTTTTTCTGGTCCAGATGTGGGTCTGGAACAAACCCTACCCAGGGTGGTGGCTGGACTGGAAATGTGAGCCCGGTTCGAACCGGGTGGGAACATGTGCTCCTGGTCCCAGCTTCTTCTGGTGTGGAGGGTTGCTATGGTGGCCATAGCTGCCTGTCATGATGGGGGGGGGCGATGCCAGGAGCAAGGGGGCATGGCCGAGCGACCGCACATCACCCCCCATTCCCCTATGCCTATCTCCACAGGGACATTTGTTTCTGTGACCGGAGCACACCCAGCCAGGGGAAGCCCTCCCCACCCCTGGGTGGGATGATGCCATCACCGTCACCCATAAAGAACTCCTAGACTCCTATATATATATATTGGACAGCTTACAATACCAAAGGCAGATTCATTTCTCTAAAGTTTGCTTAAGCTGAAGTTTTAATAAGGTGAATTGTTCTAGATGGCCCACTAAATTTGACTCATGCAGAAACTGCTGTATTTCCTTTGTTCCTTGCTATTCTCTTGTTTTCTGGTTTGCTCCAGGGATCTGACTTTATCATGTGATTTGATTAACCCAAAGAAAGCTTCAATTTCTGATGCACAATTTCCTATTTGTTACTTTCTTCCTTCAAGTGACCACAGGTGTTGAAAGAGTCCTGGAGCATGGGTCTCTCCTCCACTCCATGCAACTTCAAGAACATTGTACATAGGGATGTCAAAGCCAGGTACCCTTCCTCTATCCTTTTTGGATAATGGACAATGCCATGGGAAAGAAAGGAGAGAGGGAAGGGCTGTTGAAACACATGGGAATCAGCATCCCAATGTGAACATGTTGCTATGGAACAAGACAAGCACAGAGTAAGGCACATGGGGTGAGTTTGCAAAGAGGAAAGGTGTTGTGTGAATGAACCCTTAGAGGTAAATATGTATTCTCCCGGTTCCTCTGCACAGAGATAATAGAATGGATCAGATGAAGAAATGCTTTATTGATTTGGGAAGGGAACTTCCTTACAGCCTTTGGGAAAATAGCATTAGTGCTAAAGATAAGAGCCATAATCCTTAGTTAATAGATGTGGTAACAGTAGTAAAAGGAATGAGGAACTTTCCTAAGGCCAGTTGTCAACACAGCAGCAGCCCAGGGCTGTGTTCAGAACTCAGGTCCAATGCCCGTCCCTATGCTTAGTCTATGCGGGTGCAGCAGAACTTCTGTAACCAATTTCAGGGTGGAAGTATGAACATGAGGGATCTTGGAAAAGGCACAGTGGCCTGGGAGCTGTTTCCATTTTCTGTAAATTAATCCTCATACCATGAAATAAAAAAAGATCAGAGCATGATGTTAAAAGTCTCATTTTAGACTTTCAATTATCCTGGGATAATTGTTTTCTTTTAAGTCTTCGAGGGATTACATGATCTGAATGTCCAGGCATATGTGGCTCTCCCTCTCCATCCTGGAAAAGAAAATGAAGTGAGAATGTTTCCAACAGGGATAAACTAAACATTGGCTGAGTTGTAACCCAACAAGCCCCCATTCAGGGTGGCAGTTTGGAGCATGAAGCAAGTGTGGTGACACTGGCCCTCTTAAACTATGAATAAAGCACAATGGGTGTCTTTAGACCAGGGATTGGAAACCTCAGGCCCAGGGACCAAATGCGGGTCTCAGCAAGTTTTTATGTGGCCTCTTTCCAGTGCCTGGATCTGGCCCCTGAATCCAGTCTCTACTCTCAAGCACTGAAAAATCGAGTTCAGGATAAAGGGGCAGAAAGGAAGGCATGCACACAAGGGTAGAGGACAGATCCAGGTCCTTTTCTTGAATACACCCATTAAGCATCCTCACCCCCAACCTCTCTGTGGCCCTCAGAGCTCGTACTAATTTTCAGTGTGACCCCGGGGACAGAAAAGCTTCCCCATCTGTGCTTAGATGGATGTGGGGGTGCTCATCCCTGGAGCAAACCCATGGGTGCACCCCCGCATCTGCCTGCTTGCAGCCACACCTGGATCTATTTTAAATGTATCTGGTAGCTGCTGGGGCCCACAGTTTGCCTGCATGTCACCCCTTCCCCCACACCATAGAGCTGCGGGTGGATACATCACTGCTCTAGGCTGCCACTTGCAGATCTATGGCGTTGCCCAGGGCAACCCCCGGCTGGGAGCAGAGCTGCAGTGACCATCTGTGAAGTAGACAGACTGCTGCTCTGTCTCCAGCCTGTGCCCCAGGTTTGGGCAGCCTGCTCCATTGGCGGTGCTCTGGGATGTTTTAAGCAGAGTTACCCCAGTGCAGGTGGTGCCTGCACATTTGACGACTCGCCTTTATGTGGATGAGCCACCTAGTTGTGAGACAAAGCAGAGGCGTGGGTGCTGTCCATCTAAAAACGCCTAAAGTTGTCGATTGCTAGGAGGAATGTGGGGGAGCATGGCAAAATGGCTGAGGAAAATGATGCAGTCCTAAGCAAACAACAAGACAGCAAGTTCTGCATCACTGCTCTGTGCTTACATGCACAGGCTTCCATGAAATCCTCACTGTGTGGTTATATCCAAAATACCAGAGCATTTTCCTGTACTTAGAAGAGCTGAAATGAATATGACATTACATATTTATGAAGATAATTTGCATATTCTTTGATATTCAGTACTTCATTGGTACTGTTTGGTGAAGTTTTTAAAAAAATCTTTGAGTGAGATTAATTTGTTTTGGACAAATCTCATTCAAAAAGCCCACCAAAATGAACAAAATAATGAAATGACCAAAATCCAGATCATGAAAATGCCAAAACAAAGATTCAAAAGCACAAACTAATGGATTTGAATATAGATGCAATTTGTTGAATTCAGTGTTTGCTTTGGATACTTTTTCCAGTCCTATATCTCACTGTCAGTATAAAAGTGTACGAGTTGGAGTAAGCTATATGTGTACTCTTTCAAGATCCCTTAATATTGTGACAGTAGTGTAAAGTGATAATGGTGCAACTAAGAATTAGGCATTTGATTCCTTCATTTGTATCCTTTGTGTGCATGTACAAATGTGTACTTATGCATAGGATTATAGGAACATAGAAACTTCTGTACAGGACCAGTACACATGGTATGTCTATTCTGATTTCCTGACTGCGATACTAGCCAGTACCTGATGTTTGAGAGGAAGGTGCAAGATGCTCTGAGGAAGTAAATTGTTAGGGTATACATGGGGCTCTATGGATTCTGTGCTGCTGCAATCACAGCAGTATTTTCAGATCCTCACAGAAATTACTTCTGGCAGCATAAGATAACAACCTGAGTGGAGAGCCCTGTGAGTTGGCAATTGGGATGTTGGCACAGGAAACTGCTGGCATATATTTCAGGACCATGAGACCTCCTGCCACAGCTGGTGAAGAAGGATGACCAAGCAATCCATCCTGATCAAGTTGGAAATAACACCACAGGAAGAGGATATCTAATAGCTCACCCCCACCCCCACCCCCCATGAGGACTGCATGGTAATGTTCAATCGCTAGTGATTGGCTGTAGCTCTAAAGTATACAGTTTTCAGTCCCTTTAAGTTTAGTCTCTTTTTGGAAGGGAGACGGGTGCCCGAATCCAACCCGGGGTCTGGGTCATGGCCCGGAATCAGCAGCGGTAACAGATGTTATCGTCCGCTGATTCCAGGCCGTGGTTCAATTAACCACGCTTTGGGGGATGGTGCCCGGACCATCCTCAAAAGTGTGGTTATTTTGCTCACCGCCGGTGGTTCACAGTGGCGAACATCTGGCGGCGAGCAACCAGACGTTACGGGACCATCTACCACCATGGGGGATTCACCGTGGTTGAGTGTGGTAACGTAACGTCTGAAAATACCCTGTATAAAATGAGCCAGACCCTCCTCTTGCTTGCATTCATTTTACACTAGTAGGTTTAATGGAACTCTTTGTGATTTACCCCAGGGTAAGCAAAAGGAGAATTGGATGGGGTTTGTGTACTTAGGGCTGAAATGAGAATCAATTTCTTTCTTCAAAAAATCTCATGAAAATTGAGAATCGTTACCAAAATCTTGGGAGGATATAGGTAACAGTATGAAATCTCAGAGAGAATCTCATCAAAATGTACCATTTATTGTTTGCTGTCCCCGATTTACTGTGTACTGCTTGTCGTGTACATTGTTTGTTCCAGTAATGCACATGTGCAAAATGGCCTCCACGGCTGTTCTGTGCATGCAAAGCCCTCTTCCAAGATTTGGAAAAGGGCAGCCATTTTGCGCAATGAGACAAACACATTAAGCAGTACATGGCAAATCGGTATATGGTACACGGTAAATCATGGTAACCAGTACATGGTAAATCACAGCAAATTGAGTAATTCTTGACCAAGAAAGTGTCAAGAATGTTTTTTTCCTTGATTATCAATTCTCACTAAAAACAAATTGAGAACTGTGATTCTCATCAAGAACTGAGAGAAAATCGAGATTGGGTTTCAGCCCTAGTAGATTTAAATGCATATACACCAGTAAACATCAATATTCTTTAAGTTAGTGCCAATAATACTAGCGCTGGGAGCTGATAAAATTCTAAGAGAGTACACATGAGAAATAGCACTGGTAATACAATTTGAGCTAAGTAGATGTCATGCTAAATAACTGCTATTTCATAAAACTAGTCCTTTTCCATTCGACATCTAGAATCTGGAAACTTTAAAATTGGTATGCTGATGCTTTCCTCTTATCCACTTCTCTGGACACAGTGAATTACACCTCATTTGGCACAACTTCCCATTTCTCTCATTTCTTCCCTACCTTGGACTCGGTTTTAAGGTTAAAAAAGTGGAGTGTGTTGGATTGCTAATTACACTTTCAGCTTTTCAGAGAGCTTTGTAATGGCACGATTCACATTGGGCAGAGAGGGAGAGGTCAGAGATGTGAAAAGAATCCTAAAAACACAAATTCAGAAACAACTATCTCCTATTCATAGCCTTCCAACTGAACCTTGCTTGTTGATATATTGTACTGGAAACTAGAGGCATGGCCTGGATATTTACAACGAAATAGTTGCTTGAAAAGACTAATCATAGGGAGAAAATCCTAAAAACACAAATTCAGAAACAACTATCTCCTATTCATAACCTTCCAACTGAACCTTGCTTGTTGATATATTGTACTGGAAACTAGAGGTATGACCTGGATATTTACAACAAAATAGTTGCTGGAAAAGACTAATCATAGAGAGCAAAGCGCTCTGTGTTTTGCTGTAGGAGTATTAGTTGCATACTGCACTTTGAAGGTGGCCTTTTGACTTTAATAGACAGGGGTGGTATTTAATTTTTATTTCTCCATTTCTACTGGTCAAATCAGAAGGAAGAAGGAAGATCTTACTAGCAAATTAGTTCTTCTGTCTCTCTTGTAGAGCAATACAAACTATGATTTTTAAAAGTAGATCTGAAAGCAAATAGGCATTTTCATATTTGCAGATATTACTTGCATTTAGGGATCTGAGCTGCTATTTGCCACAAAAACAATAGTTACATGTCAATTTATGCGGTATTTCAGTTTTCTATTTTACTTTGGCACAAATAGTGTCTTTACCAAAGTGGCCAAAATAACTGAACTGAAATGTATATCTGTTTCTGGAAGTGAACAGTAGAGCTGAAACAAATCAACATTTGTCATTTTCAAATTTGAGGATATAATTTACATTTCCAAATAGCCCGCTGAATATCTGTATAGTTATTTGCATAGCTATTTATGCAGTCACTTTGGTTCAATTATTTTGGTCACTTTGGCATTTTGGTTACTTTGATCTGGCATTATTTCCCATGGGTTCACTGTCCTGTGCTGTATGCTCCTTCTGCTCTGGCGTGAAGGATTTAAAGGTGCAGGACAGTTGAGTAGGTAGTCCCATATGGGGCAGGGCCCTCAGCCATCATCAGCCTCTTTCAGGGATGCCCAAGCTAGTACACAAGCAGGGGGCTTGCTTCCCTGTGCCAACAGTCATAACTGGGTTGCTTGAGGGCAGCCAGCACTATGTATGCATCGTGTGAGCACCCCAGTTCCCTCCACATCTGATATGCCTGCTGCCACCTAAGGGTATTTTCATATGTTACAAAATCGCTGCTAATCACACTGAACCACAGTGGATCTGGTGTGGTGGCAGCGATCATGGGAACGTCTGTTTGCTCCCGGTCAGGAGTTCACCACTGTGAACACCCGCCCAGGATCAAATTGACCACAATTCTGGAGGTGAGGCCAGTCTCACCTCCAGAACCGTGCTTAGTTTGGCCATGAGCTGGGACCGGGCTGGGAAAGGCCACGGGTAACGACTGTTACCAGCCCTATCCTGGAATCAGATCCCAACCACGGGACGGGATTGGGCTCTCGTCTCCCCGGGCGGCCATAGGAGCGCGGGGGACAGGGCTGAGCGGCTGCACATCACGCTGCACAGCCCCTCCCCCTCCCCGATTCCCCACAGTGATCAGGCTGGCATGTCTAAAGGATGGCTAGCCTAATTACGGACCGGGATCGGGAATGGATCCTGGTCCGGGTTTCAACGTGTTCGGCCTGGAGACCCAGCACTGGGAGTGTGCATCCCATTTTCATTATTACAATAAAGATAATGAAAATTGTCATTTTCATTATCATTATTGCAATAACGAAAATTACAAATAATAACAAAAATAGAAATGAAACAATTTGGTTTTGAAATAAAGGAAAAAAAACCTGAAAAACGTATTTCTGGCTATAACTTTTATGTTTCTTATTAAATTCTTATTCAGTGAAACCTGGAGAGACTGTACCCCCAATGGAGGGCACTATTTGTACCATTTTTTGAAAAGATTAGATAAAGGGAACTGATTTTAGAAGAAATTGAACATTGTGATTTTAAGAAAAGCTGCATACACATTCACGGCTACAACTTTTTAAAGTTCCATACAATTTGTATTGAACCTGTGAATATTATGTCCCTCCACAAGCTTAGCACTCCTGCCAATTTTCAGAAATATTGGATAAAGGGTCCTGATTGTATAAGACATTAACTTGAAAATACATTTCTAGCTGTAACATTTTTATATTCCATCCTGTATACAAGATATTTGGCAGGAATGTATCACATATCTTCCCTGTCATCTTTTCCAAACTACAGGATAATTTGATAAAGGGACCCAATTTTATAAGTAATTGAAGTTGTCCCTTTGAAGACCATTATTCAGATAAATAGCAGCACATGCAGTGTCAGTCAGAAACAGGCACCTGGCATGGCACGGGGAGAGAGGCTGTAGGAGGGAGGATGTGGAGCAACCCAAAAGACTGACAGACACATTCACTGGCCAATTATTGCATTCTTCCAGCTTTACAGGACAGTGGCGTTGAGACAAGCAGAGGGGGCAGCCCTCAGGCAGGCATAGAAGGGATATAACTGGGACTTTGGGGATAGCAACCCAGAAATCAGGAGACATAATTTACACATCCAGGCTGGTAGTTATCATCACAATCACATCCTGCAGCACTGTGACAGAGGACATAAGAGAATCTCTATTGGCTCTTTCCTTAGCAGATGCTTCCGACTTCCCAGTAACAAGTGGGGGAGATATGTTGGGATGGTCACATCACAGAATGAGGATATTTGGTTGACATTTATGCAGGCCAATTGGCATCACAAACTGATCTTATACCACAGTGACACGTAAGATAATCCCTGGCATAGGCTCCTTCTCTGCATATGATGTAGAGGCATATAGAATTGGGACCCTTTATCACATCTTTCTGATATTGGGCAGAGATAATCATGAAAGTGTGATATACAGGCCTGCCAAATTTCATGTAACTACAAAGATGTTACAGTCAGACATACATTTATAAGTTAATTGCGTATACCACCAGGACCCTTTATCCAATCCTTCTGAAAGTTTGCAGAGGTAGTAAATATGGGGAGGGGTATAAACGTGCCACATTTAATCTACATTAAATATGAGGCAAAGAAGTTACACCTAAGAATGCATATGAAGATTTATGCAAAATAAGATAATTAAATTGCTTCTAAAATTGGATTCCTTTATCCAATGTTTTTGGAATTTGGTACACAATGCTTTCCATTGGAGGTATAATCACTCCATATTTTCAGCCAAATATAGTGAAAAATAGAAAAGGTACAGCCTAAAATGTGTTTTCCATTGAAACAAATGGAAAATGAAAATGAAAGCAAAAATGACAATTTGATATTTATGAAAACGAAAACGACGGATTTAAATAACAAAAACTAAAATTACATGGGCCCCTAGTGCAAACCTCTACCCAGCATGTCTGAAATTATCCTAAGACTCTGTAAGACCTCTGATCCAAAGCTCTAGTTGGTTGGGTCTTTGAAAACTGTAACCAAATGCAGCTGTAGGAAAATTGGAGAAAATTCAGAGAAGAATGACTAAGATGACAAAGGAGCTGGAAGACAAGCCAGATGATGATAGGTTGAAAGAATTGGGCATGTTTAAGCATAGATAAATATCGAAAAGGATGTCACAAAAAATAATATTGAACATTTGTTTCCCACCATCACAGGAAATCGAGGAAGAAGGAATGGGCTTAAAATGCAGCAATATAGATTTTATTTAGATGTTAGGAAAACCTTCCTAAGTATAAGAACTGTTGGGCAGTGGAATAACTTGCCCAGGAAGATTGTGCAATCTCCTTTCATGGATGTTTTCCAAACCTGGCTGGACAAGCATCTGTCTATGATGCTGTAGGAAGCAGGTATTCTGCCTTGGAGAAGGGGATTGGATTAGATGATCCCTGAGCTACCTTTCAACTCTACAGTTCTATGACTCATTGTTGGGGGAAAACCACACTTGATTGTGGTGACTGCAACTTCAGGTATAAAACTCTCAGGAGATTCATTGTTTCAAATTACTGTATTCCTGTGTGTCCTGGTCCTCTCATACTGAAATTGACAATTTCTTTCAGTTCCTTATTTTCTAGTCAATACTTTTAATGGCAGACACATTGAAATGAAAACAACTTGTATACACAGAAAATCTCTGAAATGGATTTTCCTTTAACTACTGGAGAACAGGAATCCTGCTTAGGCGTGGGACACCAGGGAGAATACCAGATACCGGATTTACCAGTATTGGATCTCCCCGGTATCGGATTTACCGGTATCGGCATACCGGATTTTTAACATTGGCCGCTTTACTGTTTTTTTACATTGTGGCCATTGACTTCAATGGCCACAATGTAAAAAAACCCCGGTAAAACGGATTAATCCAATACACCTGATTATCGTGTATCGGATTTATCCAGTACCGATATTCCCACCCCTACTTACAAACATTATATTGAAGCCATCCTGGGCAGCTAGATATAGATTTTCTTTAATCAATGGATGGTTTTACCTTTTAGAGAAAAGAAGATTGTGTGTGTGGGACTTATGTTTGTATCAAATGTTTATGTACCTGTGTTTATAGCTGACTTTTATACCAAAGAGATGATGGAGAGATGCAAATGAACTATTCAATCTAGCTATCTAGACTTTTTAATACCACACTAATCAATGGAGAGCAACAACGTCTTTGTGGACTATAGTTCAGGAGATCGGGGTTCAGTTGCTGCCCTTTGCTGTTCAGATTGCCCCGTATTCCTTGCAGGATTAGACTAGTGCTGAAACAGATGACACTGTAGTTACAAAGATAAGTTGCATATTTGTTCCCAAGAATAAATCTTCATATTCATCATGTTTCAAAACTGACAATTTCATTTACTTTGCTTTGATACTTTGAGTAGAGCAGGCAAAGATGGAGTCAACTGGGTGAGAAATGTGTTCCTTTCTCAATTTAACCATTTTTTCCCAGCCTCTAAACGTTAGTCAGATCCTCAGCGGATGTGGATTGCTGATTGTCGGGGATGGAGGATGTGGGGAGGGAGCGGCGACTCTGGTGCTGTTCAAACATGATACATTGAAGAAGACACTATGCTGATTCTCACTAGCTAAGCCACTTGCCAGCGTGGGTTCTATTGGTGCCTTAGCGCTTCCATTCTTCCCTTCCAGTATTTTGGTTAACTGGTGCAGTACGTGGTTTCCTATTGGTTAACCAATTAGCTGAAATTTTAGTTATTAACCATGGTTAATTAACTATCTGTTTTCAGCTCTAACTTGATCTCCAATCTAGTTGTCCTTTTCAGCAAGAGACCAAATTTCCAGATTGCATTTACATTCTCCAGTGGAAAAGTGGCTGGTACCTGTTGCAAGGCAAAAGGGGAAGTGGAAACTGCTTTTGGCCCCTTCCCTGTTTGTGTTAGCCTGGTCATGTGAGCAAGACTGGAAGTGGACTGGGAGGTTAAAAATGGAAGTGATTGTGATTGTCCACAAATCTTAAACATTAGGTGGGAAGAATCCTTGATCTTAGACTTGCATGAAGAATCTTGGTTGACTCCATTGAGCATTAAATGTTCATGTCTAGAAGGCAGATTTTGGCTCTCCCTTGTGAGTTTTCCTGGTCACCTTTAGATACCTTTTCCTTTTTTTTTACAATGTATCATGGTATAAATTGCAGGGGGAAAGACAGCCAGATCCTTTCCATGCTGATTGAGAAGTGCTTGCTTATCACTGAATTATTGAAACTGACAAGGTCTGGCTAAGGCTGAGCCACCCAAACCAACTGTGTTTGCTTAATTCAAAAAATGGGTGCTATGCTTGGCTAGCCATCATGTGTAACTAAGTGGCTGGTGTTGGGAGAGTTGGGTGAAAATAGAGGGGAGTAGGGTAAAGTTCACAGTCAGTGTAAAAAAGTGCAGCTGCCGGTGACTCATTAGTCATCGGTAATCATTAGTGAGAATAAATGATTCCTTTCTCACCCTTTCTACAGTTGCAAAGCTTTGAGCCTGTCATGTGGAACTAAGTGACTAAGAACATAAATTAAATTGATTTCAGAACAATGGCCCATCTAGCCTAATATCCTCTCTCTGACCATGGCTAGCACCACGTTCTTTAGTGGGAGGGTGTTACCAGATATAATACTACCACTCATTTTGGTATTAAACACACATTCACAGCTGTTTTCTCTATGCATTGACCAAGCTTTGTGATCTCCCAAATCATGCTGATGGACAGCACACTAGGGGTGTGCACCATGCACCCATGTCATTTTTTGTTTTTGTTTTTTGTTATTAAACACTGTCATGTTTGTTATCGTTAGTAACAAAATTTAATTATTCATTATCAGTGTCGTTATCGGTATCGATTTTGAGCGATAACAAAGATTTTGTTTTCGGTATCATTTCCGTTGTGGGCTGGCACCAGTGGCAGAAGTGCCAGCAGACATCTGACCCAGACGTCTCAGAAGTTGAACTCCTTCTTCCCTTTCTCATTATAATGCAGTAATAATAAGTGCACAATGACAATATGAAAAATTACTAATATGTATGTCTAACCTAAACCTACATCTAATAACCTATACTATATGTAATCTATTCCTAAGTATCTATATCAATAAACTTCTATCGATCGATCGCTACAACATAAAGGGTTGCAGTGCCCTCCCCAGAGTCCCCATGATTGGTTCTGGGAGGTAGAAGGCATTGAGCAATCATAGCGCCTCATTCAATTGCCTGGGACCTACTTGTGCTGCTAATTGGCCAGTGATTACATCCATCAGGTCCTTCCCTTCCCATCACAGGCCCAGTTCAAGAGTTCAACACTGTTTCTGGCTCCAAGATGTCTGCTCCCTCCTCCTCTCTCCACATTTCCCTCCCAAAAAACAGGTGGTGCATGCCCCAGAAAGGCTTCAACATCTTGGAAGCAGAATATTGCGGAGAAACTGGCATGCAGCAGGCGGGCAAAAGATGGAGAATCTGGGTACGGGCAGGCAGTGGGAAAGGTGGCACTGAGAAGCAGCAGGGACTAGCAAAGGAGACATGTTGTCCCAAGTCTGTTGGGCTTAAAGAAGCAGAGATTGCCCCAGGGGGTCAGGACTTATGAGAGAGAGAAACAATACAGACTGGAAGTAGCAGTAGCAGCAGCAGGTGCAGCAGCAGCAGCAATTTTCCAGTTGAGCAGCAATCAGGCCTTGTTTTGGCATTCCAAAGTGTGGCAGGCAACACCACCCCATGGGGGCAAGACATGTATGAGAGAGAAGCAGCAGCAGGCACTGGTGGAAAGCAGTTTGGGGCATTTGGTACTGTCCTTGCCCCCTCACCCCCCCCCCCGGTGTGTCAGGGCATCAACTTGCATTGATTGCCCAAGGGAGCAGGACTTATGAAAGAGAGACATACACTGGCAGGAGAAGGCAGTGGTGGCAGGTGACTGAGGAGCAGAGGCAGCAGGCATTGATAGTGCACTGCTGTTGTCATTGGAACCCCAAAGTCTGGGGTTCAACTTGCAGAGAGTGTCCTGGTGTGGGGGCAGGACTTGTGTGTGAGAGAGGCACACTGGCAGAAGGAGCAGCAGCAGTGGGAAGTGCAAGGCAGGCAGGTGGAGGAGGAGGAGCAGAGGAAGCAGGTAGTGGCACCCCCAAAGTCTGGCAGGATATCAACTTGCAGAGAGTGCCCCAGGGGGGCAGGGCTTGTGTGTGACAGAGGCATACTGGCAGGAGCTGTCACTGGTGACTGGATGTGGCAGTATAAATTTTTCCCTGTGCCCTCCCAGATCCTCCATGATTGCTTCCACGAGGCTGGAAGCTTTGAGGAATCAAAGAGTGCCATGACACTATCTGGGATGTGCTTGCAATGCCCATTTGCCAGCAGAGATGCCAATCGTGTCTCTTGGCTCTTTGGTTTCTGCTTCCTCCTCCCCTCCCAGAAGTTGTTTACCAGGTTTTCCCTCCAAAATGGAGCTTGGCAATAATGAAATTAATAGCAAAAATTATTTTTCTTTTGTTATTTCAGTATTTTTTCATTTTTGTTTTTATGAAAATGAGATTTTTGTTTTCATTTTCAAAAATGCAAATGAATTGCACACCCCTAGTCATTTATGGTCCTTATTTTCCAAATATTTACCTAACACTTTCTAATAACTAATCCCTGTTTTCATTTGTGTCTTGATTTCTGCTCTTTTTGTATCCATGAAGCATCAGCTTGCAGTTTAAAGTTGTTTAAATCACCTTTTGGCAATTTTGTTGTCTTCATTCCGAGAAGTCTTGTTGAAAGGTTTGGTCCTTAATTCTGCTGGAAATTTACCATCTGTGAGTTTTTGAACACACCAGTTTAATATTACTTTGTTAGAGCAAGCTTATATTAAACTGCATTGAATCTGAATTTGGGCAGAGTGAATTTGTCTTTTAATGCTCTGGTTAAGTGGTTATTACTCACCTTGACTATTGCAACCTCCTTCTCACTGGCCTTCCCAGCTCTTACCTTACCCTCCACTCATCTATTAAAAACTCTGCTGCCAGGATCATCTACCACACCTGCTGCTTTGATTATGTGCAGCCACTCCTCTCTCCACTGGCTCCCTCTATTCAAACACATTCAGGCTTCTTGTCTTTACCTTCAAGATTATGCATGGCCTTGCCCCCCCATCTCTACACTAGTTTCCTGCTACACTCCCATCTGAAAGCTCCGTTCCTCCTCTGCCACTACCCTTGCTTACTCATGGCTCCACCTCTCATCTAAACATGTTAATGCATTCTCCCTTGCTGCCCCATGCCTGGAACTCCTTTCCGAAATACATTCACTCCTTTCCCTCCCTCTCTACTTTCAAATCCCTCCTGAAAACCTACGTTTTCTGACAGACCTTCCCTAGCTCTTCATCCCTTTAGTCCCCTCCCTTCCCTAATGTAACTATTTAATTAAGCCAAGCACGTGTACCTTGATATTGAGATCTTTCAAATGTGCTTTAAAAAATAATGAACGGACCATGATTCCAATGACTTCGGGGTCAACTTACACACACACCCCATGACTTTTCTCAAAGCTCATTTTTCAACGTGCTAGATCCTGCTGCTCATCTAACAGTGGCTTTAGAGCTGGAAGGTACCTTGGAGGTCATCTAATCCAACCCCCTGTTTAATGCAAGAAATCCACAGCTACATAATCCCTGACAGAACCAGCTGTCTGACATGTAGGATCAGCTCCTCACCATGGAGGGAGAGACCAGGGGTGAGGTTGGTGCAACTGCATCTCGCTGTGGGTGGAGTCTTGCAGAATAGCAGGAGTGTCAGGGTTTGGAAGAGGTGATGGGGCTGCACCCTGTCATGAAAAGAGATGCCAAAGCTGAGCTCTGCCATCATGGGTGACTGGTAACTGTTTAAAGGGGGGGGCACAGGAGTGGGGGCTGTGCAAGGGTTTTATAGGGCTTCTGAAAATCTAGGGGGGCAAGTGTCCCCCATCTCCCAACAAATTGCCTATGTCTGGCATAATGTAAGTCCTGTGATCCAGTAAAGGATTTGAGCAGTAGAGTCACAACTGGCTTGGGAGACAGGGTCAGTGGATGCAGCAAGTTAAGGAGCATATCAGGCTGTCTGTACATGATGCGGGCTGGAGGAGCTCATGGACCATTGACAATTACCCTTCTGCTCAGCCTTAATTGTATGACTTAGGTGGGGGAAGACTGTACACACTCACAGTCCATACCAAATTAAGGAAGGAGCAGCACTGCCCCGATCCTTCCCTGCACCATTGGCACTCCCCCCCCACCCCCCAAGATCTCCAAGCAGGCTACAGTTTAAGCATTCAGGTAGTCTTATAAGCATATAACAGCTTTGGTGAACTGTTCCAAAGGATACAGTACCTTGCAGGGCAAAGCCCAGAATTTCCTTTGGGGTAGAGGTGTGCACCAGGGGCCCATGTCATTTTTTTGTTTTTGTTTTTGTTTTCATTATCTAAATCTGTCATTTTCATTTTAATAAATATCACATTGTGATTTTTGTTTTTGCTTTCATTTTCATTTTCCATTGGTTTCAATGGAAAACACATTTATGGCTGTATCTTTTTTGTTTGTTGCTATATTTGGCTGAAACATGGAGTGATTATACTTCCAATGAACAGCATTATGTGTACCAAACTCTAAAATGATTGGATAAAGGAATCCAATTTTAGAAGCAGTTGAATTAATTTATTTTGCAAATATCTTCATATACATTCTTAGGTGTAACATCTTTGCCTCACATTTAATGTAGATGGAATTTAGCAAGTCTATACCCCTTCCCATCATTACTATCTCTGAAAACTGTCAGAAAGATTGGATAAAGGGTCCTTGTAGTATAAGCAATTAACTTATAAATGTATGTCTAGCTGTAACATCTTTGTAGTCCAACCAGTATACATGAAATTTGGCAGGGATTTATATCACATTTCCTGACTATCTATGCAAAATATCAGAAAGATGTGATAAAGGGTCCCAATTTTATATGCCTGCATATTATATGCAGAGAAGGAGCCTATGCCAGGGATTATCTTACGTGTCACTGTGGTATAAGATTGGTTTGTGATGCCAATTGGCCAGCAGAAATGTCAACAAAATATCCTCATTCTGTGATGTGACCATCCCAACATCTCTCTTCCACTTGTTACTGGGAAGTCAGAAACATCTGTTTAGGAAAGAGCCAATAGAAATTATCTTATGTCTTCTGTCACAGTGCTTCAGGATGAGATTGTGATGATAATTGGCCAGCCTGGATGTGTAAATTATGTCTCCTGGTTTCTGGAATGCTATCTCCAAAGTCTCAGTTATGTCCCTTCTATGCCTACCTCAGGGCCACCCTCTTTGCCCGCCTCGAAGCCACTACTGATTGGTCCTGTAAAGCTAGAAGCATGCAGTAATTGGCCAGTGAATGTATCTGTCAGTCTCTTGGATTGCTCCACATCCTCCCTCCTACAGCCTCTTTCCCCCTGCCATGACAGGTGCCTGCCTCTGACTGACACTGCATGTGCTGCTATTTATCTGAATAATGGTCTTCAAGGGGACAACTTTAATTGCTTATAAAATTATGTCCCTTTATCAAATTGTCCCATAGTTTGGCAGAGATGTTAGGGAAAGTATGTGGTACATTCCTTCCAAATATCTTGTAAACAGGATGGAATATTCAAATGTTACAACCTGAAATGTATTTTCAAGTTATTGCCTTATACCATCAGAACCCTTCATCTGATCTTCCTGAGAATCAGCAGGTGGGGGGAGGGACATGATATTATAGGTTCCATGCAAATTGGATGTACTACAAAGAAGTTGTAGCCATGAATATGTATGAAGCTTTTCTTAAAATCACAACATTCAATTGCTTCTAAAATCTGTTCCCTTTATCAAATAATTTCAGAGATTGGTACATATAATGCCCTCCATTGAGGGTATAAGCATGCCAAATATCATCACAAATGAATAAGAAACAAAAATGTTATAGCCAGAAATACAGTTTTCAATTTTTCCCTTTATTTCAAAAACAAAAGGTGGTTTTTATTTCTATTTTTGTTGTTATTATTTCTCATTTTTGTTATTTTGAAAATGATAATGAAAACAATTTTCATTATCTTTATTGTAATAATGAAAATGACATGCACACCCCTGCTTTGGGGACAATGGGTATTTTCAGACGTTACTAGATCACGCTCAACCAGAGTGAACCACGCTCAATCCCACGGCGGGGCCAAAGGGCCTTGAACGTCTTTTCAGCATGCGCCAGACATTCATCACGCTCAATACCCACATGGGGTCAATTTCAACCACGCTTCCCGGGCTAGCCGGGGGAATATCCCGGGAAGCGTGGTCAAACAGACCCCCACCAGGAACCAAGGAAAAGTAACGTCTGAATGCCAATCCCCGGGCGGAACCAAAGGAAATGAGCCACAGCCGGGGACAAGGCACGCAGCGTCGCTGCCGGGTAACCAGCAACAACACAACCACCGGAGGGAGATTTAAAGCGAAATCAGCAGCAAGCAAGCGTGGCGGGATGGAGCGAGGAGGGAGGCGGAAGAGAGCGGAGGCAGAGAAAG
>QEPC01007501.1:742548-788488 GCA_003113815.1 Sphenodon punctatus | reverse complement strand
AGATCTTCCATTGCGCCCATTGAGCGCAATGGAAGGCTCAGCCCCTCCCTCCACAGCACGTCCCATACGTGCTGTGGACAGAGGAGCTCAGCCGCCCCAATCACGTTTTCCTATAGGAAAACGCTTTGGGCGGCTGAGCTGCTGAACCTTTTTGTCCCTTCGGGGACCCACTCCCTCTCCCAGTGGAGTGGGTGGGTTCCCGAAGGGAGAACAGGTTGAGTGACAGCTACAGCAGCCCCTGCAGCAGCTCAGAGGCTGCTGTAGCTGTCAGAAACGGCAGCTCGTTTTTTTGTTGTTGTTTTTTTAATAAACTAAAGCCGCAGCTGTCCCCCTGCAGGGCTTTGGGGGGCAATGCCCATAACTCCCTGCAGGAGGAGTCGCGCCTGCCCTTTATTGGATATTTCTCTAAAGCGATCAAGATTGGCCCCTGTTGGAGACAGGTGCTGGGCTTGAGGGACCTTTTGTCTGCCCCAGTATGGCACTTCTTATGTTTATACTTTATTACAGTTGTGCAAGTATTGCTTAAACAATGTGATTGAAATACCAAAGTGCCTGAAACACTAAAATAATCAAACATGGCAGATAACAAATGGATATTGTTTATTACCCAAATCACTACTGTTGTTTTTGTTAATGCCAGGACTCTTAATTGGGGGGGGGGGCGGGGGGCTCTTTTCACTGACTTCTGCCAGCATTGTGCATCAAAGCCCTAAAATCCTACAGACTAATTATGAGGAATGGAACTCCACCATTAAAAAGTTTCAATAGGAGAGACAATAATAAATATGAACTTATGGAAAAGCTGTTTATACTTTTCCTTTACAGACCTCAAAATGTTCTACAAAAAGAGGGTAGCGGTCATTGGGAAACTGAGGTACTGAAAGAAGGCGTGGCAGACCAATGCACAGAACTTTGTATCTACTTGTAATGCTTTGTATCTACTTGTAAAGTGGCAAGACCACTCTTACGGTGAGACATCATAAGTGTCGCATTCTAAAGCTGATTTCACATAACCCATGGTGGATGCAAGCAAAATTCATGGAGAGTGCGACCTATGTGCCACAAGTTTCTCACCCCTGTGTTTCACCAGTTGGGTGAAAGTAACCCACGTGTTCATAAAGAATGTAGAGCCCCCAAATATGGATAAGGGTCTGACACTAAGACCTGAGTTTAAAAATAGTGGTTATGAATCATCTGCATATGAAAAAGTTTCATTACAGATGTGCTAAGTCCTGTGGCACTAAATCTTAATTTCTATCTCTTAAGGTGCTTTCAGATGTTCTAGGAAGTCCCTGCACCAGCTCTATCAGGTTGCATTGGGGTTACCACACGTTGGCAATTTTTGTGGTGTATGAATGGATCTACTGTGTGGCAGTTCTGAGGTGGTCTGTGGTAGAATTTAACACTACATCCAGCCATCCCATCACAGAAATCTCCACCACACAGTAAGCTGAGGGAGCCAATTGATTTCCATGGGCATGTTCCTATGAACTGTATCAACCTAATTTAACTACTTTGATTTAAGCAACCACTCTACTTTGCCACCATTAACACTCAGCTGCAAACAGAAGTAGCTACAATCCCTAAGGATCATGACAAACAACACTACCCTTCTCTTTTTACTACAAAGTAAAGGGTTTACAATACAGCTACTTTTATTGTAAACCCTTTATTGTAAAGGGGTTTTACAATAAAAAGTGAAGGAGTACATCCTCCTTTTCCTACTCCTGAGTAACTTCAGCTAAGTGATTTTTTTTTATTTGGCACAGGCTTTCGCCATGGCCAACAATAGACAAAGAAACATACAATACATAAACATAAAACATATAAAAGCATATAGAAAGATAAGAAGAATATATAAAATGAAGCAATACCAAGCAATGCCTTAAAGCAGTCACTAAAATGTACCAATAAAGAACATAACTGTGTCAATAGAGATAATGATAATAGACTATACAACCAAAAATGCGATACAACAAAACGCTAAATTAAAATTTGGGGCATGGTTTAACGAAGACAATCTGGGTCACGGGACAGGAAATCACAATATATACTGCAGCTTAACATATCTAACACAACTTCGCATAAAGCAGAGTGGTTAGGCGTTTACATTTTCAGATTGAAACTAATGCTACAATTTACCTTTCGGTTTATTAGAAGCTAGGTGGGGATGGATGCACACACGCCTTTTGGCGGCTAAATAAATAAAATAATTAGGCGTCAGCTTTCGCTGTAGCCTTTGTATCAAAACAAGTCACAATAGAATATAATTAAAATATAAATATAAGTGTAAATATACTATAAATATAGCATAACTAAAATACATGTTACATAATTGAATACATAATTAAATACTCCAATCTATAATTATATCTCCAAATCTGATGCCATCTCAATTACATTTCCATTCTACAATTGGGGGGAGAAGGGCTTAAGAAACCAGGATTCCCCTCATAGTTCATTTTTCACCACCTTCCATTTCTGAGAAGCCAGCCATACATAAGTAGTGAGGGCCACCACATCCTCCTTTTTGGAAAGGGAGAGGAGATCCCTTGTAACCAAGCCAAGTACACGCACCTGAGACTTCGCATCCGCCTGAATGTTTGTTTGTCTTCTCCCATGTCTCTCCCGCTGTCCCCTCTCCTTGTCTCCCCCTCCTTGTCTTTTAGATTGTAAGCCACAGGTAGGGACCGCAGCTGATTATATGTTCTGTACAGCGCCAGGTTGTTACTGGCGCTTTATAAATGTTTAATAATAATAATAATAATAATATCCCTGGCCTGACTTTGTAAATGCCTTATCCCAAAGGAACGGTTGGAGCCAAACTTCCCTGAGATCGCTATAATAGAGACACAATACCAAAAAATGCTCCACTGTTTCCACACACACACACACACCCCGGGAGCAGGAGCACAATCTCCTGGAGTAGGGAACCCCTTTGTATCTCCCTTCCACCACTGCCGTCTGGAGTAACTGAAATCAAAGAAGGGTATAACTTCTTCTGAGATTACGACTTAGAAGCATGTCCAGGTATTTTTCCATCCCCCAGCCCAACTTTATTAACTTGAGCCAAGGGGCAGACTTCTAGCTCCCTAGGGCCGCCATAGTTTCTTGCCGATCAATGTCCTCCAGTCTAATTTGAACTTCTTTTTTAATTGCTACTAGGGACCTTCCCTCAAAATAGGCAAAAGAAAAACCCTGGCTCTGAAGGAGATGGGCCAAATATCTGAGCCAAGGATACCCACCCGGGCCCATATATAGCAGTTTCTCACACAGACATAGTCGTGAGAGGGAGTTCTCCTGTAAAGAGAGTAGCGTAAAAGTTATTTAAGGCTTAACTACATTGAAGTAGCTGTTCAATGGAACGTGCCCCATCTGGAGGAAAAAAACAATCACCAAATCGTAGAGCAGGCTCTAAGGCACTGAGTCCCTGCAAGCAAACTCTTAGACAATACATTTGTCTGTGTTGTGAGTCTGCATAAGTAGCTTGTCGTTTTCTTCCATGTATTTGTTGGCTGCAAAACAGTGGTCCATGTGACTTTTATGCTTTGTTGATGACCGAGTAGAATTTCCTACAGGGTGTACTAGACACCAACTGGGGCCAGAAGGATATTTCTCCTCCTGGTATAATACTGCATAATTAATGCCTTTATAAAAGTCTCCTTTCCTCCACTTAAGCATCTGTCATTGGCCACACAAAGCACTGGACTAAATGGGATGCTGCTCCATCCTTTTAGGGCCGTTCTTCCTTTTGATAGCTTGCACTGTAAATGATTGCTAAGCTTAAATCCTCCTCAATGTCAGTATTCCATGCACAGCAGCAGCATAGGATATACACCCCTAGAGCCACATAGAAAAGGAATGACTGTTTATATTGCTGCAATGAAGTGTACGTTTTACAAGGATTGTCTGCGCATTATGGGCTCGATTAAAAACCCACTGCAGTCAATGGGGTGGATCCCATGCCCTGCGCAAGCTGGTGCATGGACACAAGTGTGCATCACCATGTGGTTTGCACAATCACATGCGCTGCAGGCCCTATGCCAGGGGTGCATGTGGCTTGCTTGTGTATACGCGTGCTCCACATGCTGGTCTGCAGGGCTTGGGATTGGACTCATTGGAATGATTATGATACTTAAGAACCTTTTGGACCCAGGGCAGAACCTTATACTGGCTTAGGAGTCTTACTAGTCAGAACTGTTGTTGTGAATGGGATGGGAGAGCTGATCAAACGTACTCATGATTTTCACCACCCTCTTCTGTCTCATTAAATGTATTTCTCCAAATCCTCCCACTCAATGAGGTTTGTTAAATATTTGGTTATATGGAATGAAGGAGCACAACAATCATGGAAAGAGTCCTTAGTCTCCTATTAGAATACATTATATGGGACTTTGTAAATGTAGTAAAATGCTGAGGCTGAGATAGTGGTTGGGTTGCAAAGCAGCAACTGGGTTTGGACTAGAGATTATATGAGTACCCACAAAGACATGTACACCTGTCAAATTTCTGGAACCTAGATCAAACCAAGTATTTGGGGTATTTTTAATTGGGTAGTTGAAATACCAGTATAACAAAATGCCGATTTTTTTCCCCCTGGATTTCAGGATTTTTTTGTTAATTTCTTTATTTCGGTATAACAATTATCAGTATTTTGAGTACTCAAACAGGAGTTGGGTACTGATTTGGATGCCCAAAATGGTACCCGAAAATGCAGGTATTACCCACAGGTACCAAATCAGGTACCCGTTTCAGCTCTGGATATAAAGCAGCATTTCCTAAACTGGGGTGCGTGTTCCTTGGAAAAGAGTCTTCAAAGGGTGCTTGGAAGATATGAAAAAATGAATGAAAACCACTGTTGCTATCAGTGCCGTCTAGGGTCCTCTGTGCTGTGGCAGGTCTGTCAGACTCCTAGCTTTTTCCCACAAGACTTTGCTTCCCAATCAGTGTCCTGCCTAATCAATGGGTGTTTTAACAGAACATTTCTCTTGCATATTTGCTGTTACATCCTGAACCTTCTGTGTGTCTAAATCACTCACACAGATCTTAAATATCCGGATCTTTGAACTTCTGCGTAGAACTTCTCCCAGAACTTTTGTGTGTAAAAAAGTTCTCCTGGTAAACTGCTTTGCTCCAGGCAGCTGTGGTCACTTGGTTTCCATGGCAGCCTGTCACATCTACAGCTGCAGTTACTTTAGGCTGCCTCAGGGCAGTGTGAAGAATGCATCCAGGAACTGCCTCAGGGCAGTGTGTGTGAAAAATGAATCCGGAATTTACTTGTGGCCTTGTGAAACCAGAAGATTGAAAAATCTGGAACTTTAATGTGTGTGTAAAAATGCCCAATGATATTTTTAGTCATTACACCATCACCACTCTGTGACTCTCCTCTGGATCCCAGGGAAATTGCAGGATGGGGGGGAGGGGGGTGAAAGGAAAAACTGCTACTTCTTATAAGCTGTGACAAGGGCAGAATCTGATTTTCCTTTTGTTATCTGTGGAGATTACATATCCAGAATGATATACAAAAATTTGACATGTTTTCATTTTTGCAACAGATTTTCATATATGTCATTTCAGTCATAGCGGTTTGGTAACTGTTATTTCTGTCATTTTCTTCTTGGTCATTTACTTAGGCCATTTTTATATGGACTCCCACCCCCCACCCCCCAGTGTTCGGGCAGATGTGCAGGGGGGGGGCAGTCTGTGTAAATGGCCGCCGGTAGGTGTGGGGAAGTCCATGTAAAAGCGGCCTAAGTAAATGACCAAGAAGAAAATGACAGAAATGGGTGTGCAGCAGGGGGGTGGGGGTGGGGCGGGGCAATCCGTATAAATGCTATGGGTAACAGGTGTTTTGTGCGTGCGCGCTCCCGCCGCACACTGACCCACACCCATCTCCATCCACAAAGACCACCGACGGAGCAGAGGAAGCTCCATGGGTGGAGATGGGGGTCGGTAGGTGTAGGTGGGTGGGTGTCCATGTAAGCGGGCACACATCCACCTACACCTGCCGCGCTGACACCCTCCCCCTCCAGTTCTGTGTAAAAACTGCCTTAGTTTAGTTTTTGCTATCAAGTATGCACAAGAGAAAAATGAAATAGTGAAATAAACAAATCCAAATAACTGTAATGGCTTTTCAACAAAATGGGAGCTGGATCAGGGTTGATCTCCGTTTCACTGAACCTAGATTTATTTTATTTTATTTATTTAATAGATCAGGTGAATCCATCAAATATGGTATTCACTAAAAAAAATCTGTTTCAGCCCTAGCTATGATGATGATTATTATTATTAGCAAGCATTTATATAGCACCAGCAGTGTACCTGCCACTTTACAAAGTAATTGAATAGACACGGTCCCTGTCCTAGGGCTTACAATCTGAGAGACGGGGTGGGGGGGAGACGAAGGAAGTGGAACAGGGAGAGATAAGGAGTGTAACATTCACAAGGATGCGAGGTCCCAGGTGCACGTGCTTGGCTTGGTTACATCAAGAATGATGGCTGGTTGGTCCATGTGGTGAGGATATGAGTACACAGACCTTAGATAACAGATTGTACTGGATGGAAGGTATCAGCAGGAGTTAGGTGAGGGGAGCAAGAAGTTGGGGAGGACAGAACAGAAGAGGTGGGTCTTGAGGGATTTGAAGGTACGAAGGTAGGGGGCGAGGTGGAAGTGGGCAGGGAGGGAGTTCCAAGCATGGAGGGCAGCTAGGGAGAAGGGACGAAGGTGGTTAGGGGAGCAGGGGAGGCATGGGAGGACGAGAGAGGAGGAGTGGAGTTCACGGACTGGAGTACGGAGAGAAATTAGCCCAGAGAGGTGGGGGAAGCAAGGTTGTGAAGGGCTTTATAGGTGAAGACTAGGAGCTTGCGCAGGATTCATTCAGGAAGGGGGAGCCAGTGAAGAG
The DNA here is from genome assembly GCA_003113815.1 of Sphenodon punctatus. Classification (NCBI taxonomy): domain Eukaryota; kingdom Metazoa; phylum Chordata; class Lepidosauria; order Sphenodontia; family Sphenodontidae; genus Sphenodon; species Sphenodon punctatus. The sequence continues at coordinate 781,586 of QEPC01007501.1, read as the reverse complement.
AGGAGAGGAGGGGCTGCACTGCACGCGGTCGAAGCAATGAGCGAGGTGGTCATACTGGTAGCAGAGTTTTGGATGGAGATAAGGGGAGAAAGGTGAGAGCAGGGGAGGCCAATGAGGAGGTTACAGTAATCGAGGTGAGAGATGACCAGGGCATGAACAAGGGTTTTGGCCGAGGAGACTGAGAGAAAAGGGCAAATCTTAGCATGATGACAGTCATCCCTCAAGACTGAATGATGAAATGGCATCTTTGGCTACATGCAAGTTTTTCTTCTTTGCTTCTTTTGCAATATGCAAGTGAATTGTAGTATGTGTTCGTCATACCTCCCCAAAGTCCTGCATTAGGCAGGACCACCCTGCTTTTGCAGGAAAGCCACATGGTCCTACTTCAGAGGGCAATGCCTCAATTTTGGATGGACTTTTGTGTGCAGCCACTGCCAGAGCCTTGTGTGCCTGTATTCAGCTGCCTCCAGTCACTGTCAGGACAGCCACCCCATTCCTCCACCTCCCCAGAAGCCAGGTTGCCACTTGCCATGACCCATAGGAAGGGAGAGACGCAAGATGGGATGCAAGGGAATGTGTGCATGTGTGTGAGAGTGGTGGGGATTCTTAGGCAAAAGGGCAGAACTTGTGTACCTCTTTGGCCACTTGAAGTATTGGGAGCTATGATGTATATTCTCTGTCTCTGTCTCTGTCTCTCACTCACACACACACACACACACACACGCACACACACAGAAATGGTGTCTGAGTGATAATCCTTGAACTAACTTACTCAATTCCACCTCACCTGTTTTTTGTGCATGCTGAAACTGATTTTCAAAGCAAAATTCATGCAAGTGAACGGAGGGAAAATATTCTGCAGACTCCATGTCAGTGATGCTGTTTTTCAATTGCTAGCTTGCTCAGCTAACTGCAGAACAGATTAGAAACCACTTAAGTTATGTATTCGATGTGCTTCACCAACTTTTATTCTCTTTAAGGAAAAGAATCCCCCAATGAAAAGATAAATGTGTGCCAGTTCACTATTCAATCAAAAATGTTTTCCGTGGAATTCATGCAAAGGGGATTATGTTAAAAATCTGGTTCTAACAATCCAGTCTGTAGATAATTGTTACTGTATCCATTAAATTAGTTCAAATCTTTATCAAATGATGCTTTAAAAAAAGAAACATCCTACCACACTTTAATTCCTCCTTATCCTATTAAAATGGTTTAAGACTCTATAGTGGCTCTAAAGCAGTCTAATTGTTCTAATCCTTCTGAAGTACTCTAAAATCTCTTTCATCCTATTAAAGTAGTTAAATTGTCCTTGTTCCAAGAGTAAGAGCAATTGAAAGTAGGCTCAAAATAATATATACCACTTTTTATCTATAAGGGCTTTCAGATACATTTTTCTCTGCCTCACAGTGCTTGCTCCGCCCAGAGCGCTCTGGATTCTGAAGTACTATGCTGAATGTTTCTATGTATTTTCAAAATGTTCCTGGAAATATTTTTCCAGGATCTGGAATCTGATCCCTTTCCTCATATTGTTTAGTGCACTGTATATATACACACTCGACGTTTTCAAAGATAAATCGAATAAGGTGCTAAATCAGTAGTCCCCACGTTTTTTGTCTGTGTCCCAAATCTTTTTTCCCAACATAAGATTATTCTAGAAACGAAAAGTTAATTCAAGGGAAGGAACTGTAGGTGAAATTGCTGAGAGATTTCAAGCCATGTCGCCCACTTCAGGCTATCTGATAACAGTGCTGTGTATGTATCGAAATCAAAATCGTTTTTATTAGGCTCTAGCCTTCGCCATGGCCAAATAGGAAATAGAAAATAGAAAACATAAAACATTATAACACTCAATGTCACGATGTAACATCTCACGATCTGCGCAGATACAAACATCATCTAGTGTCTTCTTCATATACACATATCTATTCTGACATTATTTCGATATAACATATATCAAAACATCAAACACATATCTAAACACAGATTTACATTTAAATAAATTATTCTAAAATATATTTGGAAACACAGCTTTACTAGTTATAATTCCTAGGCATACAGCCCCACTTGGGATATCAATAGACTTCCTCTATATGGCTTGCCCTTCTCGGGGCTTGTGGTGCCTTCACTTAACCCCTGGGAATACACCCACAGGTATGTATACTTGACCACTGGTCCCATTGAGCTGTTAATAGTTTGTAGAGTTTACAGGACCTAGGCCCCATTTCGATTCAATTAGCTTCCTCTGCATGGGTTACCCTTCTCAGGGCTTATAACGCTAACACTTAACCCCTAGCACTGTGCCCCCAGATATATATACTTTATAGTATTTACAGGACCTGGGGACCATTTTGTTGTAATAGTGTAGAGTTAATGCAAACATTTCTTAATTTAATGATGTCTGTAAATAGTTTCATTAAAGTTGTATGTAGATACTATATATATATATATAAAATTATGCTGCCCCCTCCTGCCTCAGGCATCTCAGGGCAGCTCACAACATATTAAAAACATTTTGAAACATTAAAACAAACAGAAGTAATTCAATTAAAAACAATATAACCCCCCCCATACCATACCCTAACCCACCCCACCCCATCTCCCTCGGGAAAGGTCTGGTGGAACAGTCAGATCTTACATTGTCTGTGGAAAGAGGGGAGGCCAGCAGCCAAACGGCTCTCCGGTGGAAGGGAGTTCCGGGGACCTTAAGGAGGGTGCCCCCAGCTGACTGCAGGGGCTGCTCCAGGACCCAGAGGGCGAGGCAGTCCTGCAGATAGGCAGGACCCAAGCCATTTAGGGCTTTAAAAGTCAGCACCAACACCTTGAATTGGGGCTGGAAACCTACCAGCAGCCAGTGCAGAAAGCGAAGCACCGGTGTGATATGCTCACATCAGCCCATCCCCGTCAAGAGATGGGCTGCCACATTCTGCACCAGCTGCAACTTCCGAACCAACACCAAGGGTAGCCCCACATAGAGTGCGTTGCAGTAATCCAGTCTCAAGGTAATAAAATCATGGATGACTATGGCCAGATTTGCGTCCAAGACATACAACCTAAGCCGACGCACCACGTGTAACTGGCAAAATGCTCCCTTCATCACAGCCACCACCTGGGCATCCAGGCAGAGCTGCGGGTCCAGGAGCACCCCCAGACTCCGGGCCTGAGAAACCAGGGGAGGGCAGACCCCATCAATGATGGGGGCCACCACTCCCTCAGCCCTCCCCACAACTATCACCTCCATCTTGTCAAGATTAAGCCCCAGGCAGCTCGCCCTCATTCAATCCCCCACAGCAGACAAACACCGGGTAAGGACCAAGACTGTCAGGCCTGAGTCAGAGGAAAATGAGAGATATAGCTGGGTGTAATCAGCATATTGATGACATCCCGCTCCATACTCCCTAAGAAGCTCTCCCAGAGGCTGCAGATACACATTGGACAAGAGAGGGGATAAGATGTGTCGAGGAATATTTTATACTCACACACAGCTGTTGGTGAAATCTGTCAGAGTTTCTTTATTCATCTCAAAGTGCAGAGAGAGAGAGCAGAACTGACCCTATGCAAGGAGACAGCCTGGTCTGCCAGTTTGCAGATTACATAGGTATTTTATAGGTTACAATTCAAGCAAGGAGATACAGGCATGTCACTCAAAGCAACATCATACAAAGGTAAAAGGTTACAGCAATTGTTTACATACTCAGCAACTTATTCTCAAAACAATATAAGCTAGACTGTTTATAAAATAAGGTGCCTAAACAAAGCCAATTAACTAGAACATCTGCAAGGCTGTTTTCTCCTATCTGCTAAAAGGACGAATGGAGTGGCGTCCCTCTGTCCAATGTTTATCATGCATGAAACTGTTTCCCAGACCTTGTAATGTGAAACAAAACCCAAACTAGCCTAATGATTATATTTATCTAGCAGGCTAAAGCTCACTTCAGCAAAGAATGGTTTTTACCCAGCATTCACCTGTCTTCCATTTTATGTTACCTTACTCTGGCTGTGTGTAGCTTAATTATATAGGGTCCCTTATAAAAATTCCTCCACAGATGGAACCCTGTGGTTCTCCACATGTGAGGCCCTGGGGGAAAGATGAAAACTCCCCCAGCACCACACGCTGGGTTCTCCCGGCCAGGAAAGAGCGGAACTATTCAATAACAGTTCCGCCAATCCCTGCCCGGTCCCACAGCCAAGTTACCAACAACTCATGATCAACAGTATAAAATGCAGCCGAGAGATCTAACAGGATCAGAAGGGTCGAACGACCCCAGTCTAACTCACAGGAGAGGTCATCTGCCAAGGCCACAAGTGCAGTCTCCATACCATAACCCGGACAAAAGCCCGACTGCGAGGGATCAAGAAAATTAATCCAGTCCAAATGCCCCTGGAGCTGCTGAGCCACCACCCGTTCAATAACCTTCCCTAAAAAGGAAAGGTTAGGGAGTGGCTGATAACTGGCAAGGACGTCAATGTCCAAGGATGGCTTCTTGAGCAGGGGCCACACTAGGGCTGTAGCGGAAAGTCACAGCAGTAGCTAATTCCTCTGGAAACAGTGTTTCCACAATTAGTGGTACGGCATGGCAGAGGCTTTCATTTCGCTAGTTTCATTCCGCTACTTCTGCAGTTCCGCTAATTTAGCAGAAACATGACATTTTTGCTACTTCCACCATTCCGCCAGTGCCACAAAATAGCGGAACAGCGGGTTTCCGACAATTCTGCAATTTTTACGATAGTTTCCGAATTTGCAGAATGTTGGCGGAATTAGCGGAATGTCAGCAGAAAAACCGTGGTGTGGTGCGGGCAATTACGAAATGGTGGAATGGAATCACGGCACGTAACAACTGTTGCCGCATCAGGCCTAGGCTGCACCGCCACCTCCTTGAGACAGGCCGGCAGCCTTCCCTCCCCAAGGGAGGCGTTGACTATCCCCGCCAGCAATGGCACCAATATCTCCCGGCTAGCCTTAACCAGCCAGGATGGGCATGCATCTAATTCAGAATTGGTGGCTTGATCAGTACCAAGAGCATCCCCCACATCTGAGGGTGACACCGTCCGAAACTCATCCCACATACCAGGACCAGACAGGACTTCCACTGCCTCAGCCCCATTCTCTGCTAAAAAAGTCACATCAAAAACATGTTGAATTTGAGCAGTTTTATCTGGAAAAAGTCCACAAACAAATCACAGTGAGCATGTCTAAGCAAAGTGGCAAATATGGCATCTACTGTCCAAGGAAGGAGAAAATAGAGTTGCGACAAATATTTGCGGTATTTGTTTCTATTTAAATCCAAGCATACACAAAGTAGTATTCGGTTCCTACATTGTTTGCAATTCTGAACATTCATTTCAGTTACTTCCTGATCAGCATGACTTTGTTTCTGCCAATAGAATGCTGAAGAGCTGTGCTAAGCCCGCCTCTTCCCTCCAGCTCTCTCCCCTCCCATTCCTGAAAATTCTCTATCGAGAGCGCCTCACAGAGACTCATCATGGCCCAAGACTCTGTCCTCTGAGCTTCCAGGCCCAGACAAGACAAGACAACTGAGAAGGGGACCGTTTGGCTTCCTCCTATCTGCCTCCCTCCATCCTGCCCCTTTATATTCTCTGGGCTGGGAAACCAGCCTGGAAGTGCTGGGTGTAGGGGATTGAGAAATCTCATGAGATCTGAATCAGGGTCAAGGTCTCTATGGGATCTCAATTTCGATTCTCTCAAGATTTTCACAAGATGATTTGTCCCCGCACTGGAAATAAGGCACAGACAGACACAATAAGTTTGAGTAAACTGGCTGCAACTGTTTATTAAACAACCAGTATGAAGTGAAAATTTGTTGAGAAATGAGAACCAATTATAACCAATCAAAACCAATTGATGAGAATGGTGGAAAGATCACATGCCAATTGAATTATTAAATGAACTATAATTATCCAATTACTGACAATTCTTCCAAATTATCCATTGGTCAAGTCAAATAGTAAAGAATTCCAATTAAAATGCCAATTAGTGAGTCCATTAGAATTAGACCGAATTAATAATTCTGGGTGAGTATAAGGGGAGTGATTGGGCATTAAGTCCTACCGCCTGATATCACCTCCACCACCAATGCCCCTCACTCCCCGCGTTCAGTACCATAGCGTATAACTAGAACTGAAACGAAAAGTCGCAGCAGTAGCTATTTCCGCCGGAAACAGCGTTTCCACAATTAGTGGTACGACGTGGCAGAGGCTTTCATTCCGCTAGTTTCATTCCGCTACTTCCGCAGTTCCGCTAATTTCATTCCGCTACTTCAACAGGCTTCGCAAATTGCGGAAACATGACATTTTTGCTACTTCCACCATTCCGCCAGTGCCACAAAATAGCGGAACAGCGGTTTTCCGACAATTCTGCAATTTTTACGATAGTTTCCGAATTTGCAGAATGCTGGCGGAATTAGCAGAATTAGCAGAAAGGCACGGGCAATTCCGAAATGGTAGAATGGAATTGCAGCGTGGTAAAAGCTTCTGCCGCTTCAGCCCTACGTATAACCAATTGGATTGGAGATACCAGTCCAATCCCTTTTGCCAATGGACCAAATGGATCTACACCCGGAAAAGAACTGAGTGGCCATATTGGGACCGCTTAGATCCTTCCCATATGCCACTTGACATCAATCCTTCTTCTCTGGGATAGAAGTGGGTCACCCATCCCCTGACTGCTTTCCAGGTCCAACCTCCTGACTGCATACCATCCTCCACAGTTACCAGATGTTTCCCGTAATGCAAAACCAATTCCAGCACCAGTTTAATTTTTTATGGTACTGAACACCGTCACCAAGTTCAGCAGCAAAGCTTGCTTGAACTCCTCCCTAACTCACCCAGAGCAACACCCCAGCCTAACCCAAACACTTTTGCAAAACTTCCCGTAAATTCCCCAAATATACATCAAGGCCTCTTTCAGACAGGTGAACCCCATCTGACCAATATAGTTCAGGCCTTGTCCAGGAGATATCCTGATGCACAAACCAGATTCCTCCTGCCTTCTCAACACATTTCTTGATTTCCTTATTAACCCTTTTCCTTGATCTGTCCACCACTCTGGGACTAATGGCCCTAGGCCACTTTATCCTCTGTAACATTTCAGTAAAAACCAAACGCACCCCTGGAAACAACTCCCGCAACCTAAACCAGTCCTGTCTTACCATTATAGATAAGTCTAACCCTGATCACCTAGTCAAATAATTTCCCCCTAAATGAATTAATATTATCCCAGGGAAAAGTCACCGGGCAGCAATGGCATCAGCTGGGGCCAAAGCATGCCCCGCTTTCCTTTACATACCACCACTGCCCGAGACGACAAACCTAACTGCGAACCTCAACTCGAGGACTTAGCCCTCTTCTCAGTCCAACTAAGAAAACTATGCCCAATAATCCAAATTACCTTTTTCTTTTCGTGATGCAGCAACCCTGAAAAGATAAAAAACCAACTATCACCTTTAATCAATGTTGGTGGTACTTCCCATTACCCATTTGCCTACCTTATTGGAATGGGCAAATATAGGACCTGAATGCTGCAAAACACCACCTACCTTAATGTTGGAAACTGAAAACCCAGCCTCACCCGCAGTAGATGCAGCTCCAGTTCTAAATGAGTGCGAGCTAAACCTACCCGACATACCCAATGACTCCAAACAATGACCCATGGTGGCCATAAACTGAAAATGGGTAAGGGGCTGACCGGATTGGTGCATAAACAAAGGCCCCACTACCCAAGGTCTATCTCTCAGAAATTCAGCCATACACGAAACCGGAAAAATCAGCGGCTCATTGGACTTGAAGAGCACCACCTTGGCACCCTTCCTGCTCTCGTCAGTCTTTGACATCCTAATGCTCATCTCAATACAATCCACACTGACAAACATCCCCAACTTGCAAAGCCCTGCCTGAACGGTCCGAATGTGAATTAACCACCAGCTCGCTAACCCGTAGTGCTGCGAAAAAGGCAATCACAAAAAGTTTGAAATAACTTAACTTCACTTAAATCACTACAAACTTCGGATAACTTAGCAACCATGTCTGCCAATAGCTTGGGCAACACTGGTACCCTGCTATCAGCCCTCCCATCCCCCTGCCTTCTCCAGAACGGCCCTCAGACTAGGAGATCCCGATAATTCCAAAGGACCAACCATTTTTGACAAAAATGATAAAGCTGACCACTTTGCCGCAATCGTGCCTGGCGCCAAACCCTTTCTTCTCAGCTCCATTCCAAACTGCACAACCTGCGGCAAAGGGATCGGGAAAGACACTGACCAACCTTTTCCTACAGCAAAATCACTACATTCCTTTAGAGCTCTCTCATATAGATGCCATGTAGCCGGGAAAACTGAGCCTTTCACTGTTTCTATCAGTTCTAAAATCCAAGGCTCCAAAGCTCCTGGGGAATGAAGTCTTGCTCCTCCCTGGCCATTGGAGCGTGATCCCAAAAATGTTGGATCTGGAAATGAGAGAGGGCATCAGCAATCTCGTTGCTCACTGTCTGAAGCCTAACATATTTTTTTCTACTAGATACCATAAAATGAAAACTCTAACCAGGCTCATCACCCTCTCAGATTTTGACAATGAATTCACCACATGCACAAGAGCCAGGTTGTCACACCAAAATAATACCCACCTATTCTTGAATCTTTCAACCCACAAATGAACTGCCACAACTATAGGAAACAACTCCAGAAACATTAAATTCCTCAGAATATCCAAGTCATGCCAATGAGCTGGCCACTGCTCTGAACACCACCTACCCAGAAAATAAATTCCCAGCCCAGCTGCATCTGCCACATCAGAGTGCACCTGCAACTCAGCCTCCAACAAATATAACTCCCTCCACAGACTGACCCCATAGTGATTCTGAAGAAACTCAAGCCACATTCCCAAATCGTCCTTCATTTCTTTGGTAACTCTGATGTGGTGATGCGGCTTGATAACCCTAGCAGTCCTGGCATAAAGGCGAGACAAGAATGCGTGACCCGGCGCAACCACCCTACATGCAAAATTCAATTTTCCGAGTAATGATTGCAAGACCCTCAAAGTTACCTTGTTGGCCCCCATACAGGAAGAAATCTTGTTCCTAAGTACCTTCAACCTATCCTCCAGTAAACATGAACACTGACACACTGAATCCAGTTCTATACCCAAACAGATCAAAACGGAATCAGGCCCTTCCGTTTTTTCCTCTGCTAATGGAATCCCAACCAAATCGGTAATTCTCCTGAAAGCAGCCAACAGTCACTGCACTCCTTTGACTACGCCCTACCGATGAATATATAATCATCAAGATAATGCGACACATGACTCAAACCTGTCCACCGTTTAATGATCCACTCCAAGGCCAAGCTGAATTTTTCAAAAGCGGTGCATGAGATGGAACATCCCATGGGCATCACTTTATCATAGTAAAACTGGCCCTTAAACGTAAATCCCAATAGATCAAAATCCTTGGGGTGCACCAGTAAGAGGCGAAAAGCAGATTTCACGTCACTCTTCGCCATAAGGCCACCCCGAGCACGCTCCCTAACCAATTCATACTCCTTATCGAAGGAAGCATAGTGGACCGTACACAGCTCGGGTGGGATCGCATCATTCACTGAAAACCCCCTGGGGTAAGAGAGATGATGAATCAATCTGTACTCCCCAGGGGCTTTCTTTGGCACCATGCCCAATGGGGATACTCTCAAATTCTCCATCGGCAAGGACTCAAAGGGGCCATCCACTCGGCCTTCAGATAACTCCTTCTGTATCTTTCTCTCAACAACATCCCCCACGCCCACTACTGATCTCAAATTTCTTGCAACCATATGTTCCGTTCTCCCCTCAAATGGAATTTCAAAACCAAAACGAAAACCATTAACCACATACAGTGCCTGGACAGGGTCAGGGTAATCATACAACGTACCCACCATTTAACTGGCTTTAGTGCCTTTTTATGCATTGGCTTGGGTTGGCCCCCTACCCCTACCTACTCCAGGTTGGAATCCCCGCTTGCCCCTCTGACCTGTACCTCGCCAGCACTGACAATTGGTGGAGGGGTGTGCCCCCCCACATTGCAGGCATGTATGCCTGAACCTGGAAAAGGGAAAAAACACTTGCTTTCATTAAAATCCCAGCAGGCCAATGACTGCGATCCCTTCCTACCCTGTTTGCCACGAAAATTGTCAGATGGTTGCGCATCACACTTAACAATAATGTGCCCACTATCTGCGCACACCACATCCTTTCCCTGGATGCACTCAATCCAAAGATCCAAGATCCAAGATCATGGTCTTTCACATCCCAGCGAACCCCTGGTGTAATGAACATGTTCTGACAAAATGCTTTGTCATACCTGAGCCATCCGAAACCATCCTTTGTCAAATATGCCCGCCTAACAATGTCAAAATATTGCCAGAGAGCTACCACCCTTTCTGGAAATTTTTGCATCACAACTCCTGCATAGATAATAAAAGCCAACTCTCAGTTGGCCCAATTCCTATCTATTTTCTGCCTCTTAACTCTCTCATACTCCTTTGGTTCAAGCCAAGCATTGGGGTCAGGAACCGGATCGCAAAAAAGGATGGCGAAAAAATCAATGTAATTGCCCCTCCATATCTTTTCCCTCGTGGTCTACCCAAGCATATCCACCCTGCAAAGGAGGGACCTCCTTGACTTGTGACCCCACAGGAGCCACCACGCTTTGACCAACCAGCCCCATCCCCCCCTCTGGTGGGGCCAGGATGTTCACTCCCCCACCCCCTGCTTGAACAGCCTGAACCCCACTGCTCGCCACCATCCCAGCCTGACCGCCTTGAAGCACCGCAACCTTCAGGTGCCATACATTATCAATCCACACCAACCTGTTTGGGTCCTGCTGCACTAGCAGTTGACCCGTACCAACATTCGGCTGCCCAGCTGAGAAGAGACCCTGCTGCAGCACAGGTGTCTCCACCGAGGACCCGTTAGGTCCAATGCTTGCCTCTCCAGTATGCCCACCATTAAATGGCACCTCCCCCTTTGAACAGGCTGACTACTTCCAACCACAACCTGCCCCTGCCTCTGCGTGCCTGAATGAGGTGCAACATACTCCCCATCACCAGCCACCGGAGTAACCGAAGCAGTAATAACATGCTGGGCCCCAGCCACTGGGATTTGTGCCACCATCATTAGAGGCCCGGTGCTTCCTTCAAGCAGCTGAGCGATCCTGGTGATTTTTTGTTCCATTCTATCCACATTCCTTGTCAGCGCCTCCATTGCCGGTCCACCTTGAACTGGCCTAGCTGCCTCACGTAAAGAAGGATCAGGTGAATTCCCACTTGCTCCTCTTGCTCCACCAGCCACCTGACCCCCCACACTCCCAGCCGCCAATAAACCAGAGGCAGCCAGGCAGATCATACCACCCAGCCATCCTAGTCTCCATGGACTGCAAGAACGCCTGCCCGTGGCCCTCCTGAAGCCAGGCAGGAGGGGGCTGTGGCACTAGGGACCCCTGAACTAAACTAGCTGAACCACCAGGGAGTGCAATCTCATTCTCCACCCCCCAGGAGTGGCCACCCCCATAGCCAGGCCAAGCCCGACTGACTGCAACTCATTGGACTGCCCAGCTTCCCCGTTGGCCCCAGCCACCACCTGGGAAGCCTCATTCCCCTGCATCAACCCATCCCCAAAATTCACCACTGCAGAAGGGAGAGGTGGGGCTTGCTGCCTCCCCGCCCCACCCCCTCCACGGCCTGCTACACCTTTCTTTTCCCATAGCCTACCAGCTACCTTCTTTGTTCTGCCCATACCGCAATGTAATGGGGGGGGGGGGTTGAGGGTATGTTCACACACCAGTTCAACTGACCCAATTACCAAAACCAGCCCTCAGCCACAGTAACCGCCCCCTGACAATATCAGTCCCCCCTGCCAGTAGCCAGGACCCCAGAACCCGAAGGGGAACCGTCGTCCCTTGCCCTGCTACTTCCCGAATAGTTATAATTTAAAGGCTAAACTGAGAGGGGTAACAAAGCTTCTGAAACTAAACCCTTTGGTTTACTCCCGACTGACTTATTTTGACTATAGAAGGAAGTATCGGAAGCTGCTGGGCATTAAGAAGAGGGTATATCAGGAGGATGGTTGGGTGAAATTATTGGTAGCTCAAATTGTTCAATCACTTTTTGGAAACTGATACAACAGTATTTTAAAGGTGGTTCTGGAAGTCTAATGCAACCGCTTCTCTCACAGGTAGTTTGGCAGGAACATTTCTGTGCTTTATTCTCTTTACCTGGGCACTTCATCCCAGAAATATCTATTGCACCTATTGACAAATTTCCCCACTGGTTGGATGTTACAGAAGCGGAAACAATTCAGTTGATTGCAGACTTAAAGTCGGGAAAGGCTCCTGCGGCAGATTTTGTTTCATCAGAGATAATTAAGGCAGCCCCGCAGTGGTGGGCAAGCATACTGGCCCAATGTTTATGCAAATTAATTCTTCCAGCCGTATTCCTAAAGAATGGCTGAAAAGTATTGTTCTCCCGATCTATAAAAAAGGCGATCCTACCTGTTCATCTAATTATCGGCCTATAAGTTTATTAAGTATTCTTGGCAAGTTATACGCCAAGTACTTATTAATTCGCCTTCAAGCCTGGATAGAGGAGAAGAAGATTTTAGTCCCTGAGCAGGCTGGTTTTGGTCGGGGTTGCTCTACTGTAGATCAAGCCTGTATTTTGTTCTCAATATTGAAAAAGTATACTCAGTATCGCAAGAAAATGTACCTATGTTTTATTGATCTACGCTCCACTTTTGCTTTGGTTAATAGGGAACGCCTTTGGGTCAAATTGAATGAGCTGTCTATTGACCCTCATCTCCTCTTTCTAATAATTGCTTTGCACTCTAATAATACTCTGCCACTATCCATCAATTGGTTAGGGGAGGGAAAACGGACTTGCAGAGTACAGAGAGGTGTTCATCAGGGGTACATTCTTGCCCCCCCCTTTTTAATTTGTATCTTAATGGAATAATCAATCATCTTAATTCATCGGACCGACATGCCCCTAGAATCGGTGACCGTAAGATACCTGCGCTTATGTATGCAGACGACACTGTAATTTTGTCGCAATCTCGTGTAGGGTTAATTAGAGCAATGGAGCACTTTAATACTTATTGCCAGCAGGAATGTCTTGAGATTAACTTCAAGAAAACTAAGACAATGATTGTAAGGGGTGGGGGGGATAGATTATGTACCCTGCAATGGTATATTGGCGCTAACTCAATAGAACAGGTTAGCTCCTATAAGTACCTAGGAGTACTGATCTCTTCGAATCTTACATGGACTGCCCATTCTGAGGCAGTTATCCAAGCATCCTCCAGAACAGTCGCAATAATATCAAAATTTTATTTTTCTAAAGGGGGGAAGCTGATTATGCCGGCTATCTGACTGTTTAAGGCAAAAGTTCTAAACTTCATTTTGTATGCCTTCCCTCTTTGGGGCTCAGGATATTTTACAGAACTGGAGGTCATCCAAAATAAATTCCTACAAACCATATTGGCGGTCCCAAGGGGCACCCCCCAGGTGCTTTTGCATGCTGAAACTGGATGTCGACCTCTAAGAGCTACTTTATTATACCAGCTAATTAAATATTGGTTAAAGACCATGGTTTTTGTCACCCCAGTTAACCCCCTTATGCTGTTGGCTATCCAGGATGGCCTGCTGGATTCTTGGAAAAAGGCAGTGATGCTGGAAGTTCGAAAGTTGGGTTTCTCTATGGATTATATAAGGGCAAAGGGTGCCAGAGGAGCTGCCATGTTAATTAGAGAAAGGATTTATGACCAGTCTATTCAAATGGAAAGCTCCCTATTAGAGGCACAGCAAGTCGCTAACTCAGTATGTTAGCGACCCAATGTTGTTCTGCTCCTCTAGTTATCTAGTTTCCTGGAATTCTTACCAAAATAGGACTGCATTTACTAAATTTAGGCTCAATGTATTTGATTCAGCAGTTTTGTCGGGTCGTTATCAGGGGCTGGCCAGGGAGGCCCAAATTTGCCCAATTTGCGATTCTGGGGAATTAGAATATGTTGAACATGTTTTATTTCGGTGCACAGCCTACGAGAGTCCCAGGTTAAGATATCTGTCTCAATGCTTGTCGCATTTTGACCATTTAGCTTCTCAGCAGATTTTAACATTTTTATTCAGTCCGTATGACACATCAATTTCAAGAACTGTTGCCAGTTTTTGTGCTAGAGCAATTCAGTTCCGCCAAAGTAGTATTGGAAGATTAAATAGTAGTGACAGTAACAAAGTATACTAGTTTGTGTATTTTAACATTTTAATATTTAAATACTTAATACCTACATATATTTTATTTTTATTATTATTATTATTATTATTATTATTATTATTATTATGTGTTTATATATGATGTCTTAATCCTTTGGAATGTTTTATCTGTTGATGAATCCTGTATAATGTTCTTGTTTGTATCTGTACTTGTAGCTCTGTTCTTGATAACCAGTCAGCTAAACAATAAAATAATACACACATACACACTTCCCCAATAGCACAGCTCGCCACCTCTATCAGGTGCCGATCGTCACTTCCAGCTTCTCAAATTCCCTACAAGCACTGCCGCTCCCCGCCCTGAAACACCACTCCTGTCCCCAGGCCCACTCAAGCCTGCCACAGTGGAGAACGGAGCAGAGAACAGAGTGGAGAATGCGCCTGCTTCAGGTGTTCTCCACAGCGAATGACAGGACTGCGCAGCACCACCAAACCACGTGGCCGCTCCCTGGCCAATCCACAAGGCACATTTTTGCGCCACGCCTCCACCGCCTTGCAAGCTGCTAACTGAACACAATTCAGTTTGCAGTCTGCAACAGGAATTTCCCGCCCGGCCAGCTACCGCTCCCCTCCCCCAGCAACCTGTGCCTTCTTCTTCTTAGGGACCGGGCACAAACGGACCGGGCACAAATATCCCCCCACAGCACACAAGGCACTTAGCAGGGGATTTTTTATCCTTGTTTCAGCCCTAATCTATCTGTTGGAATTACAGTGCTTGTCCCAACCTGGTAATATCAGGTACTAGGGATGGGCGAACAGATCGCGGTTCGGGTTTGGCTGCATTCAGTTCGTCCGTTCAGTTCGTCCGTTCGGTTCGGATGCGTTCGGTTCGTCCGTTCGGTTAGTTCGCCGAGTTCGGGTTCGACTGTTCGGTTAGGTCGTCCGAACAGGCCGTTTGGTTCGGCCGTTCGGCTGTTCAGTTCGGCCGTTCAGCTGTTCGTTTTGGCCATTTGGGAAATGTTGTTATGGGTGTTTTTTTGTTTTTTATATGGTTTTTTGGTTTTTTATTGGATTTTATATGGTTTTCTTTTGTTTTTTATTTGGGTTTTTTATTTTTATATGGGGTTTTTTAATTTATTTTTTTAATCTAATATTATATGTATCTATCTACACTAAATCTAACTGCTATTAACTAGTCTAAATGCTATGAACTAAATGGATTATCTAATAAGTAAACAGGCCTATTCCTACAAACACTAAAACTAAATCATTAACGCTATCTCTATCGCTAAGCTAACTCCTATATCTATCTATCTATCTATCTATCTATCTATCTATCTATCTATCTATCTATCCCATATCCATATCCATATCCATCTCTCTCTCTCTCTCTCTCTCTATATATATATATATATGGATATGGGATAGATAGATAGATAGATAGATAGATAGATGTAGGAGTTATATATATGGATATATATGGATATATATACATCCCATATATATGGGATGGGGGGGAATCACAAACAGAAGAGGAGTCTGTAGTGAACTGAATAATACATACTCAATGAGTCTGTACAGTGAAATGCATAACACAAGGTTTCAGTTTTTAAGTTTCATTTCAGTACAAAACTGAAATGAAACTTAAAGCAATCTAAAAATCCTACTCAATGCCTGCTGTTCAGGAACAGTGACTAGCTCAGGAGGTGTTGGGAAGGGGGGAGGCAGATAATTAGTTTCGTTTCTTGCAAGCCTCTCCACCCCTGGTGCCTGGAAGTCTGCTCCTCAGTGACTGACACCTCCCTGTCGTGTTTGACCTTCCAGTGAACCTTTTTTTGCCACCCGAACTCATCCGAACGTGATCCAAACTGACCGAACTGTTCGGCCATTTTGCCGTTCGGTGTTTGGTTCGTTCGGTATGTCCGCGTTCGGGTTTGGGTTCGGTCATCCAAACAAGCCGAGTTCGGGCCAAACTCCGAACTTCCGAACCGCGTTCACCCATCCCTATCAGATACTAATCAGTATTTGATTAGTGTCTGATGGGCTACCTGATGTACCAAAATACCATCTATATTTTTTGGTCCTGATTATCTGACTTCCAGTACTGATTTTTTTAGTTCTTGTCCCAATTTCCTTACCAATTTGCCATTTTACCAATTGAAAATGGAAGTTGGAAAGTCAGGACAAAACCCAGTATTTCATGACAATGGTTGTTTTTACATGGACGGAGGTGGGTGGGTGGTATGGGTGTTTGGCCGCAGTGGATGGAGATGGGTGTTTGATCGGTAGAGGTGGGGGTTACATGGGAGGATGCATGCAACCCCACCCATCCTGCTTGGTGTTCACATGGGCAAACACTGAGAAGACACCCATCCTCCTCACGCACTGTTGGCCATTTACATGGATGCCCCCCCCCCCAAACCCATCCGAACACCGAGTGGGTGGCATCCATTTAAAAACAGTCATTGAGTAGCCAGTGAATGTATAGTTTTTATTATTTTCTGAATTGTGGTACTCACTAACAGAAGTGAATGAAACTAAAATAAACACAAACGACTGAAATATAATTATTGGATGTTTAGTTATACGTTGTTGTTGTTTTAACACAATGTAACTAGAGCAGAAATGAGTACCTCCCCGTCCCAAAAAAGTGGGAAACCGGTATGAATATACCCTACCCAAAAGCTTGGATAATAACTTATATTCATTTACACCCTATTAGATATCTATTTTGGGTTGGGTTTTTCCAGTTTGCTTAGTTTGACTTTTTGGTCATTTCAGTATTTAGTTATGTCATTTTGGAAAGATCAGCATGCATGCATATTTTTTGCATATGTGCATATTTTAGGGCACAATTGCCAAAAATGACATAGCTAGAATGCAAAAATTATTTTAAAAACTGAAATAACTGAATATCCTGGGGGCGGGGGGGAAATCGATATGGATATAGACATGTTCATTATTCAAATACTTTCAGGGCTACCTGAAAATACAAGTACTCACAAATAATAAATTCACTACAGTTTTTGCTCTAAACATAATTAAATAAACAAAGTTGCAAATTAAACAATAGTGAGGAAGACAAATGCATATATTTGCTTATGGGAATGAATATGCACATTTTCTTCACAAATTGGAAAAAAATCCATATTCATTTCAGGCCTAGGAAAGAGCCAAAAGACATGAAGCAGGTTTTCCTGAGGCACAACACTCTAAACAGCCAAACAGTGGCTATGTGCTTGCTCCAAATAGTTTTCTAGAAAAGAAGATTTTCACCTCATTTAACTTGAAACTTTGTGTGTCAGAAGGGAAATATTGATCCATTATGGAAATGACATCATTAAGCACACAGGGTGGCACATATATGGTCATGTTTATATATTCCAATATATATATTGGTATAGAGTAGTAATGATTGAATACTCACTCATAAAATGTAACGATATTAAACATAGTATATGTTATGAGTTGTAGAGTATTTTGAAAGTCAAGCTAAGAAGTTGACATGAACAGACATGGGATGGTTGGGAATAAAGAACAAACAAGGTAAAGGAAATCTTATCAGGACATCAGGCAGACTCACAGGAGGATTGACACCCCAGCTGGTGTGTCTCACTTGGCATGACAAGGAAGGGGAAGAGATCAAGGGAACAGTTATGGATGGGTGATTCTCTGGGACTCAGAGGCGCCTTAGGAAGAAACCAAAAAATTAGGAGACAGCCATAAAACTTTGAATAACCTACGAATGAACCTTGGGGCTGAAAATGCATATGCAAAAGGGGTCTCAATCAGCTTGGAGTGTGTCATGATAAAGGGGTATCACTCTGTCATGTATTTCCTATTATAAGCATATATTTTTTGGCCATCTGTGTTCCTAATGTATTGATTTTGAGTTTCAATATATTAACTTTCTGTTTCAATGTATTGAACTTGTGTTTTACTGCATTGATTTTTTAAATCAGTTTTTATATGTACTTCGGTTCAGGCTGAGGCCTCCTCAGCTGTGTTTCAATGAACTTTTTTAAAACTTCTCAGTGAACTTTTCACCGTATCCAAGGAAACAGGGGAAAAAATGGCTAAAGTTGGAGGCCAGGCCAAGGGCCTTATCAGTCTATATGTCTAAATTACAAATGGTACCAGCCATGAACATCTCCAAAAGTGAGAAGTTTTAAGTTAGTTTTTCCTAGCTAGCACATCTGCGTCAACTAATTGGTTAAAAAACCTTGAAGCTGTGGTCAGTTCTATCTGTAATCTGACAATTAATTTTGATGGAAATATGAGGTTTTGTTCAAACTTTGAAGGAAATCTGACTCTCTGTTCAATCTCAGAATTAAGAGAGTCAATTAGAATTCTGTGTATTTCCATGCTAACTGACATCATCAGCGTCACTGCTCAGGAGTGTCAACTTATGGCAAACTTTGCTTTAAGAAGGGAGACACTATCTTTGCTTTTTCAGATTGAAATCCTACACTATGTTGGGGTTTCTCTCTCACCATCATGGCAGAAAAAGGGAAGAGCTGGGAAGAATGTAATGTATTATTCTTGATATCTTTGAGCCAATGAAATGAGCATATGTTAAGCTTTTAGAAGCTATTTTCTTAAAATAGAAATGTTTTTAAGATCATGTAACTTTGATTGGTTATCAATACCATTCTATGTAATTTGTATTCTATGTAACTAAATTACATTCTATGTAACTGATATTTTCTATTTAAATTTAAGTAAACTATGCCTATTTTTTATTGCTTTTCTGACTTGGCATCAGAGTAAAGTGTAAACTCATTTTATACAACTTGGAAAAGAGTGGCCCAATCCAGTTAGCCCAGATCTGCTGGGAAACATAGCTCTCTTTCCTTTTGTAAAAAAGAGACATGCAATGCAACAGCTCTGGGTGGGAAAATTATAATGTTGTCATTAATTTGGAATGGTATAAAAGATATGGACCAATGTAACTGCTTTTGTCAGCGGAGAGGGCACCAAGGTTGGGAGAGTGTACTCATTGTTGGAGAAAAGCAACAGAAGATAGTTATTTCCACTCTGCTCTCCATGAAAGGGTTAAGTTAAGTACCTGAGCTGGTTCTATAGAGAAGGGAGGGGGAACGTTGCATAGCAACTAGGAGGAAAACAATGTGTGTGTCCCTTGCTCCTGTCACAGTAACTGTTTTTTTTCCTTCTACCATCCTGTAACTTACTTCTCTCTGTCCAACAGTATATTAGTTATAATGTTGATCTTCTATGAAACTTGATACTTGTATCCAGTGTGTTTTTAAGTAAAGCTGTGTTGCGGTTTGTTACACTCAGTGACTCTGATTCATCTCTCTGACCTTGTAATAAGCAACTCTGCTAGTAGGTTATGGGCCCAGAACAAGGACTCAGGTCAGTGAAAGGTTCAGACCTACATCCAAAGAAGTAAAGGGCCATTACCATGCAGTGATTTGGTCCTGTGAAACTGTGAGGAAAGAGAGGACAGAATAAAGTGGTTGGCTTGTAGACTGATACACAGGAAAAATGTCAGTAAACCTGGACATGAAGTCAGGTGTAGCCAAGCTGAACAACTGCAGCTACCAACCATGGAAATTCAAGATAGAAATGCTTCTCTGTAAAGATGACCTGTGGGATGTTACACAGACAGAAATACCCAAACAGAACCCAGGAGAATGGGATAAGAAAAACAGACAAGCCAAGGCAGTAATCAGCTTACTAGTAGAAGACGATCAACTGATCCATATTAGGAAGGAGGACACAGTCAGAGGGATGTGGACTGCATTGCAAAAGCTGCATTAGCGGGCAAACCTCAACAGTAATTTGTACCTGCTTTGAAAGCTGTATGGAATGAGGCTGCAGAGATCTCAAGAGATGCAGGAACATGCAATTTCAATGCTGCAAATTGATGAACAGTTATGATGTCTGGGGGAGGAGATGAAGGACAATCACATAGATGTGTTATTACTGTGTAGTCTCCCAGAATTCTACAGTGCACTAATTAATGCACTTGAAACTAGACCAGAAACTCAACTTACGTTAGAGTTTGTAAAAGGAAAATTGATGAGTTTAACCACAGGAGAGAGCGTAAATAAGGTAGCACTCAAGGCATCCAAGGACATGGATGCAAGAGCAGAACCCAGAGTGTGTTTCCATTGTAAAAAGCCTGGGTACATAATGAGAAATTGCTCAATATGGAAGGCAGAACCACTAAAGAAATTGGCTGGGAGAGCGTCAGCTAACAGCTAAGAGTGATATTGAAAGCAAAGATGAGGACTCCTGGAAAGGAACATTAAAAGTCACTCAAAAAGTGGGCAAGAAAGACTGGTGCATTGATTTAGGGGCAATGAGTCACATGACTAGTGACAAGGGATTCTTCAGTAGAATGGACTATAACATAAAAGACATGGCATTCCTCGCAACTGGGAAAAGTGTAAATGTCAAGGGGACTGGGGAAGGGTTCTTGAATTGCACAACCATTCCCAGAATCAAATGGAAAATCCCTATAAAGGACGTTCTGTATGTACCAGATCTAGAAGGGAGTTTACTCTCAGTCAGATGCCTAACCAGGAAAGGTATCAATGTGCTCTTCAAAGGGGAAAAATATACCATTCAGAAGGGGGCAGAGGTCATAGCTGAGGGAACTGCAGACAAACATTTGTACAGAGTTAACTGTGTAAATGAAGAAGTTAAAAGTCACCAAAGACTGTCAACAGAAGTGCATTCACCTGTGGCACAGACACCTAGGACACACACATCCAGAGGCAATAAAGGATCTGGTGAATTACGGCTTGACTGCTGATTTGATTGTACAGCCATGTTCCATGCAAATGAAAAGCACAAGCTGTATTAGAGTGAAGGCCACGTGAGAACCAATGCCCAAAGTCAGTCTGAGCAGGACAACCCATGCACTGGAGCTGATCCACAGTGATGTATGTGGTCCAATGAGGACTCAGACTCCAGCAGAAAATAAATACTTTGTGACTTTTATAGTAGGGATGTGTGAACGCGGTTCGGAAGTTCGGAGTTCGGACCGAACTCAACTAGTTCGGTCGACTGAAGTGAACTTCCGAACAGAACTCAAATTTGACCAAACTGTTTGGTCGAATCCGAACCAGTTTGGAAGGCCAAAAACAGCTTAAAATGCCAGTTTTGAATGTACGAACTCGGTTTGGAAGTTCAGAATTTGACCGAACTCAATTAGTTCGGTTGACTGAACTGAACTTCTGAACCAAACTCGATTTTCGAACTGAACCGAACCAAATTTCCGAACTCGGTTCTGTTCGCACATCCCTATTTTATAGATGATTTTTCCAGATACACCAGAACTTTTCTTATTATGAAACAAAATAGTGAAACACTGGAGAAACTTAAAGAGTTTGTTGCAGTAGCTAGCAACAAGTTCCAATGCAAGCCGGTGACAATCTGTACTGAAAATGGAGGTGAATACATGAGTAAAGAAGCACAGGTATACTTCAAAGAGCAGGGCATTCAACACCAGACCACTGTACCCTATTGCCCAGAGCAAAATGGAATAGCAGAGAGAAAGAATCGTACTCTAGTAGAGATGGCTAGAAGTATGTTATTGGAGACCAATTTTGCCAGTATGTTCTGGGGCGAGGCAGTAATTACAGCAACCTATTTACAGAACTTGTTGCCAACCAAGGCTACTAATGCTACCACATACAAAATGTGGCATGGTGAGAAACGATCAAAGTTTGGGGACAGAGTTGTGCAGGGCATGATGATGGGATAGAGTGATCTAAGCAAAGGATACAGAATCCTTGATCCAAAGACATGTAGGGTAATAACAAGTTGCAGCGTGTACTTTGATGAGACACCCTCACCAAATATATTGAAACCAGTAAACACTGAGCATGACATACATGAGAATGAAGCAACAGATATAAGGCAAAACAAACCAGAAAAACCACCAAAGACAGCGTAGGAGATCAATCTGGACAGCATCAATGATTAGGGATATGCGAACAGGTTGCGGTTTGGGTTCGGCTGTTCGGTTCGGCTCGGTTCGGTTCACACGGTCAGGTCGTTCGCCGAGTTCGGGTTCGGCCATTCGATTCGGTCGTGTTCGATTCAGTTTGGGCCTTCAGAAAAAGTATCGTGAGAGCGCGTGATTGCGCAAGAAACTTGAAATTCAAGTGCGTGCAGAGCTGTGTGGCGAGAGAGTGTGTGTTTAGCTGGGTGGCTGTTTGGTTCGTGTGTTTTGACTGTTTTTGTTTGGTTTGGCTGTGTTGTTTGGCTAGTTGGTGAGTGTTGGTGTGTGGTGGGTGACTGACAGTGTTTTGGTTGGCTGCATGTTTAAAAAAAAAAATGAAGAAGGCCGTTGTGCTGATTCCATGGCTGGGGGCTAACATGGTGCTCAAGAAGGAGGAGGAGGAGAAAGAGGAGGTCGCTGCCCCTGGACCTTTGGTGATGGTGGTGGCTGCCGTGGCCAGCTCCTTGGATGAGGAGCAAACGGTGGGCACAGGAGGTGCTGCCAGGTTTGTAAAGTTTTTTTTTACTTTGAGGACAAAAAGGCTCTATCTGTAACAGCGAGCTCACTGGCGTGCGGGTGGGTACGTGGGTGGTGGGCATCAGTCAGGCACAAACAGTGGGCATCATTGGGTAGCAGCAGAGGTCTGCCACAGAGAGAGAGTGTACTGTAGTGTGTGGGGCTCTTCCAGCAGTCAGGCATGAGCACGAGCAGCACCCCCCCCAAACATGTGCCAGGCTAGCAAGGGTCTCCACTTTCCAGTTACCATCCCATTCCCTACGCACCCCCAAATAAGGGCAGGATTTGCATGTACCAGCCAGGGCCTTTATAGTTGCAATCCCTAGCATCCCCTAGCACCCCAAGGAGGGCAGGATTTGCATGTGCCAGCAAGGGTACTTCAAGTTGCCATCGCTACTAGCACCCAAAGAAGGACAGGATTTGCACGTGCCAGCCAGGGCCTTTCTAGTTGCAATCCCTAGCATCCCCTAGCACTCCAAGGAGGGCAGGATTTGCACGTGCCAGCCAGGGCCTTTCTAGTTGCAATCCCTAATATCCCCAGGAGGACAGTATTTGCACGTGTCAGCAAGGGTCTCATCCGTCCGCAGCAACCAAAGAAGGGCAGGATTTGCACATGCCAGCCAGGGTCTCTCAATTTGCCATCCCATTCCATAGAATCCCCTAGCACCCCAAGTAAGGCAGGATTTGCACGTGCCAGCCAGCGTCACATCTCCCGTTGCCATCCCTAGCACCCCAGGGAGGGAGGAATAGAGGCATCATCATAAATGCAGGATATTACTTTTGTGTTCTTAATGTGTTCCCATTTCAGAGAGGAATCGTATGCCATCCCCAGCACTGGTGCCAGGCCAAGGAGGACCCCTAGGTGAAGGTCACCACTCACTAGTGACACCCCCAGACATTCGGCGGAGAAGGTCGGATGTCTGGAGGTTTTATGAGAAGGGCGACGGAATTGTCATATGCACGGTAAGGCACGGGGTCTGGAACAACAGGGAATGGATTGCCCTATGACCTGTTAGGAATGGAAGTCCCCTGAAGAGAGAGATTGGCCATGCAGTCAACCCACTGGAGACAGAATGAAGGCAGGGCTTGACAGTCCATTCTTCTGACACAGTATGGCACTTCTTATATGCCTACCTTTTTATACTGTTTTTAGATCTGCCAGAAAAGACTCAGGCTGCAGCGTGAGGGGACTGCTCACATTGGCCACATTGAAAATTGACATGGAAGGAGAGTGAGGTGGCAGGAGGACGCTAGTGTGGCCGTGGAGCCTCAGCGCCAGAAGGGGGGGGAAGGCAACCCCAAAATGACGGCATGTAAGCCCTTCCCCCTCCTCCAGCCCCAATGTGGAGACCCCCAGGCCCTGGGAGTCTGATGTGGCCAAGGCCTTTCGGGCCAAAGTTGAGAGGCTGGGCCACCAAATGATGACGGGTGTACGCTGCCTGGAGAACTGTCTGGTGGAACAGTTCCAGGCGCTCGAGGTGGAGAAAAAGAAGGTGGAGGCATACACCCAGTACGTCTCGGCTGAGATGAAACACCTGGAACTGTACCACGGTGGCATCGGGATGTGGAAGGGACTGTGGAGTTTGCCATCTCCCATGGCTATGAGATAGAAGAGGATCGGGTGGCTGCCCCTCAGCCCTGTATTGCACCCTGCCGCCTTCTGCCTTTCCCCTCCAGAGACTAATCGTTTCCTTATGTTTCCTTTCAATGTTTGGTTTTGATTTCATAATGTTGTTGTTGTTTTGTTGTTGTTGTTGTTCAAATAGTTTTAATAAAAGTTGTTATATTTGTTGTTATGAGCTTCGTTTGACCTGTCCAGACTTTATCCTATGCACTGATGTTCTGGAAGACAGGTGGCAGAATCTCATACAGCTTGTCGATCCCTACCAGCAGCATCTGGCTGGCTCCACATGTAGCGTTGTTAAGGTATTAACCCAAAGATGTGCCAGGCAGCAGCAGGGTCTCAACTTGAAGATAGCCCCCCAGGAGGGGCAGGACTTGTGTCTGTGTGGGTGTGCCAGAGAGAAAGAGAGGCAGGCTCCTTGGCAGCAGGCGGTGTGAGCTGGTGGTTGGAGGGGCTTTTATTTCCAGCAGCTTCAGTGGGCATCCGTGGGTGGGTGCGGAGGAGTAGGCTGTTGGGGAGGGGGGGGACAGGCTGGCATGCGGGCACCTAGCTTCTGGATGCAGTGGAATGGAATGCATCCCCCAGTGACTGGAATGAATCTCCCCCAGAATCTCGTTGATGGTTCCTGGGATGGGCGGGCATGACTGATTCAGGTACAATGGAATGGAAGCCTATGTGAGTTTAATGATAATTATGTCCCTAGAATTAGTGCATGGTTGGACACACTTCATTCAATCAAGCGATAGGTGGTAGCAGCAGGTACAGGAACGCACAAAGGCAGGCAGGCAGGCAGGCAGATATAATACGTTGTGTTATATTGATATATTCCATCTCATTCTGGTAGGTTTGCTGCTGGATGTGGGCAGTGTGCATCGATCAGGCGCATGAGCACAGATGGGAGTTCTTACTGGTTCTGGCAGGTGGGAGCTTGAGCTGGATACACCTACATTTCTCCCTCCACCCCCATCTCTCTCATTCTAGTTGGGAGTCCCCCCCCCTCTCTCTGGCCATATAGTGCATGTGACTGGCAGCATGGGTGGGATCGTGTCTGTATCTCCTTCTAGCAGTGGGGAGACTTTCTCTCTCTCCCTTATTTCTCTCTCTCTCTCTCTCTCTCTCTCTCTCTCTATCTATCTATCTATCTATCTATCTATCTATCTATCTATCTATCTATCTATCTCTCCATGAACAGCAGGTTGCATAAAGAAAAGGTGGAATGACAGTGCCCCGTGAGCAGAATGACAGGGCACAAGAACCCTGAGGGTGGGTCCTGGGCTGGGGCTAGAGTGGCAGCTTTTAGTTATTGGGCACAGCCCTCCCTGCAAATAATGTAGGCCCCAGAACCCTGACAGCGGGTCTGGGGGCTGGAGTGGCTGTTTCTTGATGACATGGCACAGGAAGCATATGGCCTTGGAGCCATTGGCACCAGCATCACCAGACATTGGTTGCCAGGGTACAGCACCCTTGGCACAGGCAGCATATAGGCTTGGGGCCATTGGCACCAGCATCACCAGACATTGGTTGCCAGGGTACAGAACCCTTGGCACAGGCAACATATAGGCCTGGGGGCCATTGGCACCAGCATCACCAGACATTGGTTGCCAGGGTACAGAACCCTTGGCACAGGCAGCATACATGCTGTGGGCCATTGGCACCAGCATCATCAGACATTGGTTGCCAATGTACAGAACCCTCGGCACAGACAGCATATAGGCCTGGGGGCCATTGGCACTAGCATCACCAGATATTGGTGGCCAGGGTACAGAACCCTCGGCACAGATGGCATATAGGCCTGGGGGCCATTGGCAGCAGAAGACAGTGGGTTGCCAGGGTACAGAACTATTGCCACAGACAGCATATAGGCATGGGGGCCATTGGCAACAGCAGCAGACGCTGGTTGCCAGGCCAGGCAGGCAGGCGGTGTGGCATGAGCGGCAGACAGGCAGACTGAGGCAGGTTTCAAGCTTTGCAACCTGGGTGGGCAGGCAGACAGGCAGTGTGGCATGAGAGGCAGTAGGGCAGGTGGGCTTGGGAAGGCTTTGAGCTAGGCAACCTGGGTGGACAGACAGGCACCTTGGCATGGGAGGCAGGAAGGCGGACTGAGGCATGCTTTGAGCTTGGCAGCAAGCTGGGTGGGCAGACAGGCAGCGTGGCATGAAAGGCAGTAGAGAAGGCAGGCTGGGACATTGGTAGCAGGTCACTCAAATAGGCTAGCAAAGACTGTGCAACGAGAGAGAGAGAGAGCCAGTCGGCATCACATAGGCAGGCTGAGATCGTGTAGCCATAGGCCGGTTGGCAGGCTCATAGTTTGTTTCCCAATGCCACCCTGCATCATGAGGTCGGTCAGATAAGGTGGCCGAGGCCGTCTAGTATAAGGGGGGGAGGGAGAGGCATGGGGGATGCCAGGCATTGAGAGGGAGGGACAGCACCGCAGCACCACAGGAGCAGTAGCGCCTTTCCCAGATTGAGGAGGAGGAGCCCCATCCCAAGTCTGCCCCTGGCATGGGATGGTGTGTGCTACTGCACCATCACTCTTTGTCCAGGGGCAGCTCGAGGAATCCCAGCAGTGGAAGGTTCACGTTCAAGAAGAGCAATGGCTCCACCAACTTGGCCCCCAGTCTTAGGTGGTGTGGGGAACAAATGTCCCCCACCACAGAGAACACCCGCTCACTGGGGACACTGGTTGGTGAGCAGGACAGGATACCCTTGGCCACTTTCGACAGGGCCGGCCACATATTTGCCTTGCCGGCCCAGTAGGCCAAGGGATCGTTGCTGGGATCAATGCATGGCTCCTCCTCCAGGTAGGTCTCCACTGCTGCTGAGGCGCCATCATACTCCCTCTGGTAGCCCTGAGTGGGGACCACCTGCCCCTCTGCCCTCAGCCATACTGCTTGCCCTTTTGTGCTGGGCCCCATGCTCCCCAGAGTGACCTGCACACAGGAAGAGCTGCTGGCAATAGGGGTCCTGCTGCTGGTGCTACTGCTACCGCTAGGGCTGGGGGTAGGGATCGATTCAGATGGCTGGAAGGGGTCACTGCTCCTACTCCCACCATCCCAAGGGGTGTCCTGCTGCATGGCCCACTCTGCCTGCCAGACCTTCTGCACCAGTGCACCTTTCCAGAGGCCATAGACTGTTGTCTCACATGCCATGCTGCCCTTGATTCTGGGATCCAGCATGGTTGCCAGGACATATTCCTCCCGGCGTAGGAGCTCATCAAAGTGTCCACTCATCCCCGCCTTCAGCTTCCATGCCAGGTCAAGCACCTTATCTGACATCTTTCTGCCCACAGGGCCATCATCCCACCCCCTGAGAATCTCGTCCAGGCTCCTCTGGAGACTATGGACCAGTGGGGTCACCTGGCTGAGGGTGGCGGTGGAGCTGCTCACGGTCTCCGTCATGGCCAGGAACAGTCTCAGAATGAAGACCGTGTGAGTGAAAATCTCCCATTCCTCCCTGTTGTACCCTGGAGGTGCCTTGATGTCTGTCTCCAGTTCCACCTGGTGCAGGGCGGCTTCTGCTCAAGAAGCCGCTCGAGCATCAGGAAGGTGTAATTCCAGCTGGTGGAGACATCTTGTACCAGCTGGTACACCGGGGACCCTTTCTCAGCCTGCTTCTCCCGGAGGAGCTCGCTGCCCTTCACGCTGTGGTTGAAGAACCCCGCCAGCTTCCTCCCCCGGTCGACCAGGGAACTACGGGTGCCTGGCCCAATCTCCTTCTCCACCAAGCCCAGAGTGTCCTTGACCACAAGATGGAGCGTGTTTGTGGCGCAAGGGATGCTTGTGAAGCCCCCGTCATGGACTGCCTTCAGTATATTGGCCGTGTTGTCCATGCTTGGTGAAGGCCACGCCTGGCGTGGCCCACTCCCTCACCATGGCAGCCAGGGCTTCCTCGAGGTTCCTTGTGGTGTGGGAGCTGTCCATTACATGTGCCTGAAGCAGGACCCACCTATACCCTGCTTCAGGACCCCTCCTGCCACTGCCAAGTGCTGTCTCTGGGTCCTTCCACCAGTGTACAGTCACTGCCAGGTAGGCATGCTGGGCATTCCTGGAGGATCACAGGTCAGTGGTGAAGTGAACCATGGCCCCCCCAGCGCCAGCCAGCTGCTCCCTCACCCACTCATTCAAATCCCTGTACAGCTGTGGCATCACAGTCTGACTCAGGGTGGAGCGAGAAGGCAGCTTAAACTGGGGGGCCAGGAATCCAATCATCCACTGGAAACCCTTGTCCTCTACAATAGAGAAGGGCTGCCCATCCAGCGCAATCATCTCAGCCAACAGGCACTTGGCTTTCTCCTGAAAGAAGCCACACCACCCTCCAGCACCCAATGACCTTTTCAGATGCCCCACCCCAGCTCCTCCATAGTGGACTGATGCTGCTGCTGCTGGCGAGGCTCCTGCTGCTGTCCTGCCCCCATACTGCTCCTGCCGCTAGAAGCAGCAGCAGTTGGTGTGGGACACTTGCCTGCTGAAGGAGCCGGGCAACTGGCCGCTGCTGCAGTTGGGAACCCGCTGCCTTCCTGCTTAGCATCAGAGCACTGTGGCATGCCTTGAGGTGCCTTGCCATTGCAGTTGTCCCAAGGTTGTCGAGCACCTGCCCATGCTTCACCATCTTATTGCACAAAGTACACTGTACCTCTCTGGAATCATCTGCCTGCACCATCTTAAAATATTCCCAGACTGAAGATTCCGCCCCCCCCTGCCTTCTGGCCCACCCTGGGTGACGTACAGCTGCCAGCGCTGCTGGGAGGGGGAGAACTTGGTGGCACTGCTGACACAGCTCTGGGTGGAGGCTCAGCCATCGCCTCAGCTGCAGACATCTCCTCTGTGGTATTAGTGTCTGCCTCTTTCTCACTGTCCCCGATCACAGTGATGTCCCATGAAGGGGAGTACTGTGACCCAGAGGCTAGACTTCCCATGCCTGCCATGCTGCTGGCATTCTCCCTGTGCCCCCCTCTATAGCTGATGCTTCTTCTTCTTCTTCTTCTTCTTCTGCTGCTGCTGCTGCTGCTGCTGCTGCTATTCCTCTCCCTACTGACATTGCCCGGGGATCAAGCCCTGCCTCTAGCAGCCAGGGTGGGATCCACCAGCTCTGGACTGCTGTGGATCGCCTCCACAGTGGGGGACATTGGTGGCCCTGGAGAAACATCGGAAGCAGCCCCAGAACCTGCTCTAGCACCAGCAGCAGCAGAGACAGATACAGCCTCAAGTCCTGCAGGCCTTCTAGTGCCCTGCATGGCAGTGGAGGAGGGCACTGTCAGGAGGTGACGCTGAGTCGCTGAAGCCTGTGGCCCTAAAGCAGGCCTGTGGAGTTTGGGGCATGGTGATGTGCTCGGGCTACTGCTGCTGCCACTCCCCTGGCATGGCCCCTTCTGCCTCTGGCATGTGTCCCATTGGCTCCCCTACGGGCAGCAGACCAGCCTCTTCTTCCCTTCTCCATTTCTTCCTCCAAAATAATGTTTTTATATTGTTGGTTTTTTTAAAAAAATAATAATTTATTGAAATTTTAAATCTAATATTATATCTATCTATCTACACTAAATCTAACTGCTATAACTATTCTAAATGCTATCAACTAAATGGATTATCTATCTAATAAGTACAAAGGCCTACTCCTACAAAAACTAAACAAATCTCTAAACACTATCTCTATCTCAGCTAACTCCTACAACTCTACTATCTCTAATCTTATATATATATATATGGATATGGATATGGGATGGGGGGGGACACAAAGATCACAGAGAGGGGTACAAAACTGAAATGAAACCTAAATCAATCTAATGGTACTCAAAATGAATTTTAAAAATGGGAAGGGAATCAGGGATGGAATATATCGAGAGAAGGAGAGGGAAAGAATTCAATGCAGGGAGGAGAGAGGAAGGAAGATTAAACACAGGGAATACAGGGAGGGGTAAAACAAAAAAATAACACCTAAATCTATCTAATATAATCTAAATAAATGATAATATGGAGGTAAATGGTTTGGATGACTGAAATAGGAGGAGGATGGCAATGGATTAGGAAGAGGAAGGAACAAAAACTGCTGGGAGAGGGAGCCTTCTGAAATGCCTGCTGTTAGAAACAGTGACTAGCTCAGAAGGTGCTTGGAAGGGGGTAGGCCAATGACTTTTGTTTCTTGCTGTGCCCGCCTCACCGCAAGCCCCATTGGCTCCATGCAGTCTAGTCCGTGGCCAATTGCAGCCTGCGAAGCCAGTGGTCTGAGGTGAAAAGGGATGGTGATTGGGCAGGCTGGATGCTACTCCAAGCCTCTCCACCCCTGGTGCCTGGAAGTCAGCTCCTCAGCTGACTCCCCCTCCCTGTCACTTTTTGCCTTCCTGTGACATGTTTTTGCAACCTGAACTCAACCAAACACGATCTGAACTGACCAAACTGTTCCGTTGTTTTGGTGTTCGGAATCGAGTTCGGTTTGGTCACTTCAGGTTTGGGTTCGGGTTTGGTTTTGGTTGTCCGAACAGGCCGAGTTCAAGCTGAACTCTGAACTTCCGAACTGCGTTCGCTCATCCCTATCAATGATGTGGCAGAGAGAAAAAGCCCAGAGGAGCCTGGACCCCAAAGGTCAAGCAGGACAAGTAGAGGCTTTTATTCTCTGTAAAGCACCAGGTACACTTCTGGAGCGATATATAAATGCTTATTATAATAATAATAATAATAATAATAATAATACCACCTTGTAGGCTCTCGTATATGGTAAAAGTATGTGAAGTGCCAGAGCCGACGACCTGGGAAGACATTGAGAAACTGCCCAAGAGCAAGGCAGACAATGGAAAAGAGCTGCACACGAAGAGATAGAATCTCTCCATAAAAATGGGACTTGGGTAGTCACAAAGCTACCACCAGATAGTAAAAAGGTGGGGTGCAAGAAGACTTTTAAGGTGAAATACAATGCACATGAAGAAGTTGAATGCTACAAAGTCAGACTGGTGGCAAAAGGATATCCACAAAAATTTGGTCAGGATTATGATGAGATATTTGCTCCAGTTGTGAAATACACTACAGTAAGAATACTCCTGTGTATAGCAGTCACGAAGGGATTGAACGTGAAACACCTAGATGTACAGACAGCCTTTCTGCATGGTCACATTAATGAGGATTTGTACATGGAACAGCCATCTGGATTCATCCACAAAACCAGGAGCTAGTGTGAAACTTAAAAAGAGCGTTTATGAACTCAAACAAGCTGCTAGAACCTGGAATGAGAAAAGCAAAGCAGACCCTTGCCTTTACTACAAGGAAAAAGACAAAAGATGGACATATGCCCTGATCTATGTAGATGATAGCTTGCGGTGTTATGAGCAAGAAGGGGATTACAACAGTATTGTCCACAGGCTCAATGATAACTTTGAAATTAAAGACTTAGAAGATGTCACACATTATCTTGGGATTCAGGTTGAGAGGGAACAGGATGGAAGCTTCCTACTTAATCAAAGAACCAGAATTAATGAAATGCTAACCTGTTTTTGGATGACAAAAGCAAAAGGGGTAAAGATGCCCATGGAGCCAAGTTACCTGAAAGGTGACAATGGGGGGAGGGGGGGCGGGGGGGATTTATTACTTGACAACAGCCAGTATCGAAAAGCAATAGGTAAATTGCTATACTTGGCTATTGTTACAGATATTGCAGTAGCTGTTGGGATTTTATGTAGGAAGGTGGCTGCACCATCCCAATGTGGTTGGAATGCTGTAAAAAGGGTAATGTGATATCTTAAAGAAACAGTTCAAAAGAAGCTGAGGTTACCTGCAAATCCAAACCCAAAGCTAGTTGGTTATGTTGATGCTTACTGGGCAGGTAATGTCTCAGATAGGAAATCCACCACTGGCCATATTTTCCAATACAGAGGAGGGTCAATAAGCTAGACTAGTAAAAAGCAGGCAACAGTGGCCCTCTTGTCAACTGAGGCAGAATACATTGTAGCGGCTCAAGCATGCCAAGAGGCAATTTGGCTTTGCCAGGTACTCAAGGACATCGGCGTAAGTGAGCCTGAACCGATTCTCATTTACAAAGACAATCAAGGGTGCATAAAATTGAGAGAGAGAGAGAGTGAACTCACACGCTAAGCACATTGACTTAAAGTATCATCTGTTAAAGAAAATGCAGGAGCAAGGCATTATTGAACTTCAGTACTGCATTTTAGAAGAGATGATAGCGGATGTGCTAACAATACCATTACTGAGAGATCATGACAACAACCTCATCAAATGAATGAATTTTGGGGAATAACACATCTGCTATAGAGAAGGGATGTTTATTTATTATTTATTTAACAGATTTTTATCCCGCTCTCCCCACCTCAGTGGTTCAGAGCGGCTAATAAAACCATATAAAAACACTTGAACAATTTAAAACATTAATAATAAAAACACACCCTACCCCCAACCCTACCTCTCACCCCCACCCCAACCCTACCCCTCATCCCTACTCACTCCACCCTACCCCTACCCCTCGCCAAATAAATGCCTGATGGAACAGCCATGTTTTACAGTTCTTCCGGAAGGCCGGAAGGTCTGGGGTCAATTGCACCCCCACCGGGAGGGAGTTCCACAGGCACGGTGCAGCAACTGAGAACGCCCTGCTCTGTGCGGCCCGCTGAGACACCTGGGGGACTTCCAACAGCATGCCCCCAGCTGACTGCAGGGGCCAATCCAGAACCCGGGGAGTGAGGCGGTCCCGCAGGTAAACAGGGCCCAGACCATGTAGGGCTTCATAGGTTAAGACCAACACTTTGAATCAGGCCCAGAAGTCTATTGGCAGCCAGTGCAGAGACTGGAGCACTGGTGTATTATGCTCCTGGCAGCCCAGTCCCACCAGGAGCCAGGCCACTGCATTCTGCGCCAGTTGCAGCTTCCGAGCCATCACCAAAGGTAGCCCCACGTAGAGCAGGTTGCAGTAGTCAAATCGAGAGATAATAAAAGCATGGATAATCGTGGCCAGATCCGCAAGTGAAACCAGCAGCCGAAGACGCCACACCAGATGTAACTGGTGGAAGGTACTCCTCGCCACAGCCTCCACTTGGACATCCAGGTGGAGCTGCGCATCGAGGAGCACCCCCAAGTTCCGCTCCTGGGACGTCAGTGGAGGGCAGACTTCATCAATCAATGGAGCCGTCACCAACAGGGGGTGAAAACAGACATGACGCTAACCACCCTTTAACCACCCTTGTGGTTATTTATGCATGATGCAGGGCTGTATCGGTGCCCTATGCAGCCCTGCAACATGCA
Source organism: Sphenodon punctatus (assembly GCA_003113815.1). NCBI lineage: Eukaryota > Metazoa > Chordata > Lepidosauria > Sphenodontia > Sphenodontidae > Sphenodon > Sphenodon punctatus. Next base: position 747,987 of record QEPC01007501.1, on the reverse strand, counting down.
TAAATGACCACCAAGCGTGGTTAAAGGATGGTTAGCATCATGTTTGTTTTCACCCAGGGACCCTAGTCCTTTTCTCGGCGAAGATCATCTACCAAAGCCACAAGCGTTGTCTCAGTGCCATGACCCGGATGAAAGCCAGATTGTGAAGGATCCAGATAACCAACACGGTCCAGATGCCCCTGGAGATTCTGAGCCACTACCCGTTCAATAACATTCCCAAAAAAGGGAAGGTTAGAGACAGGCCAGTAGTTGGAGAAAAGAAACAGCAAATCGTTATTTCCACTCTGCTCTCCATTAAAGGGTTAAGTTAAGTACCTGGACTGGTTATATAGAGAAGGGAGGGGGGGCACATTGCCTAACAACTAAGAGGAAAACAATGAGTGTGTGTCCCTTGCTCCTGTCACAGTAACCGTTTTTTCCCTTCTACCATCCTGTAACTTATTTCTCTCTGCTCAACAGTATATTAGTTATGAAACTTAATACTTGTATCCAGTGTGTTTTAAGTAAAGCTGTGTTGCTGTTTGGGTGTTTTCAGACGTTACGAGATCGCGTTCAACCACAGTGAACCACGCTCAATCCCACGGCGGGGCCAAAGAGCCCTGAACGTCTGTTAGGCGGCTGCCAGATGTTCACCATGCTCAATACCCACATGGGGTCAATTTCAACCACACTTCCTGGGCTACCCGGCGCAAAATCTCGGGAAGCGTGGTCAAAGAGATCCCCACCAGGAACCAACAAAAAGTAACGTCTGGACGCCAATCCCTGGGCGGAACCAAAGGAAATGATCCCCAGCCATGGACAATGCACGCAGCATTGCTGCCAGGCAACCAGCAACAACACAACCACCGAAGGGAGATTTAAAGGGAAATCTGAAGCAGGGAAGCATGGCGGGATGGAGCGAGGAGGGAGGCAGACGAGAGCAGTGGGCGAGAGAGCAACGATGGAGGAGGAGGAGGAGGCAGGGGCAGTGGTGGAGGGAGCGCAGGTAGAGGAGGGGGAGCCAGGGGTCATGTTGACCATGGAGGAGGTGCAGGGGAAACACCCGCAGCAGCAGGTGGGACATGACTACCCGGGGACATCAGCTGGAACAGGGCCAGAGGAGGCACCCAGGAAACGGGTAAGGGGAAACAAGGGCAGGGGAGCTGGGGCACCAGGGGGGGCATGGGGCAAGCCTGGGCTCCTGCCAGGGAGGAGGCGGAAGGGGGTGCCACGCGAGGGGCCAGGGCATGCACCAAACCATAACCCCCTATGCCCTGCCTCCCACAGACATGGAAGAGCGCCCAGGTGGACGAGCCCCCGGAGGACACCGGACCAGCCCGGGCGGAGGCAGAGGCTGAGGAGGAGGAGGACGAACCACAGTGGAGAAGAGGGAGGAAGGCGTACTGCAGAGGGGGCCAGTGGGGCCTCCAGGAGACCCGGGACTTCATTAGGATATGGGGGACCCTGGAGTACCAGCTTGAGTTCGCACTCAACCAGCGCAATGAGCATGTCTACCAGGACATAGTGTGGGACATGGAGGCAGTGGGGCATCAGCGCACAGCGGCACAGTGCCGCTCAAAGGCCACGGAGCTGAAGAGGGGGTACAAGGCCATCCAGGACAACAATAGAAGTCCGGACACGGAGCTCGGACCGCCCCATTCTATGATGCCCTGGACCAAATCCTGCATATGAAGGGGTCCATAGTCGCCCCACGGTTTGTTGGGGGCACTGTGGTCCAGCGCAGGGAAAGGGCCGAGGTACTCCCTCCCCTTGCTGCCCCACTGGTAGACTTGAGCTCCAGGGCCCTGGACCCCCAGGAGGCAAGCCCAGGGTCCCCTAGCACCTGCAGCCCCCCCCCCGGACAGCAGCCCAGAGAGCACCCACTCCCAGGCTTGGCAAGTGGAGTCCGAGGCCAGCACCCTCATCACCCTCAGCCAGTAGTCCATGGGGGAGCACCCCACTCCCACTCCGAGGGGCCGGCTTCGGAAGGATCCGAGACCGACATTGAGGGTAAGTGGGCGACCCGGAGGGGGGAGGGACTGGGCCCACAGGGGCAGGGGCCAAGGGGGGAATGGATGGGTCCGGCCCATCCCCAGACCGAGCCCCAGCCCCCCAATACCAAGGTGGGAGGGGCCCCAGTCCCAGGTCAGCCAAACGCACACCCAAACACCCACAAATCCCCCCTACTCACCCGCAGACCACAGGACACCCTGGGACCAGACCCCGGCGAGTGAGCAGGCAGCCGCTGAGGAGACCCACCAGCAGGCGCAGGAACCAGGTGAGGCAGGCGGCCCGGTAGGGAGGGCAATCCGGGGTGCAGAGAGGGGTTCTCTGGACAGTCGCAGGGGGTGAGAGAGGCTGGGGTCCGGGGGTGGGGAGGGGCCTGGTGAGACGCCCGGGGGCCCATGGAGCCCCTGCCCCATCATCGCCAGGGGTCAGGGCCAAGATTGGACTAACCCTCCCATACCCTCAGGGCAACCCCGGCAGCCAGCATCCCCAGGGCCCGTGGCCCCATCGCAGCGCATGAGGGAGCACTGGGCATGGGTCTGCAGGAGGAGGGAGGACCTGGCAGAGGAGATCTTCCGGACCTCGGAGGAACAGGGGGAGAGGATTATAGCGGCCGTGGACTGGATGGAGGTGGCCATCGAGCAGTCCCTGGAGCGGGCAGAGGCGAGGGACCAGAGGCTTCAGGCCGAGGTGCACCTGGAGTGGAGGCGGGAGCGCCGGGAGCACAGCAGGCAGGTGTAGGCGCTCGGGAGGCTGGAGCAGGCCATCACAGGCATGGTGCAGGAGCACTCTGCGAAGATGGATAGGTATTGGGACCTCCCTGCTCCTGCACGCCGGCATGATGTGCGCCTATGTGATGGCAGCTGAACCCCCGGGCACCCTGCCTGCCCAGGGCCTCAAGTCAGGACCCTCGGTGCTCCTGCGCAGGCGCCCCTGCCGGCCGGCTGCCCCCAGGGGCTGCACATCTGCCTCCCAGTGCCCCCCGGCCTCAGGAGGGTGCAACCGCCATGGGGGGCCCCTGGTCCTGCCCCCCCCTCTGACCAACCACCGCCCCTCCTGCCAGACCTGGAGGAGGCCCAGGACACTGCTGGGAACACAGACAGTGGGGGGGAGGGGAGCTCCCAGGGATCCATGGCCCACACCATGGCCCTCACCGGGCGGTCACCGGGCACTCACCCAGGAAAAGAGGGGGGTGGGGGGAGGGGGGTGTGAGGGGGGGCACTAGAGGGGGCAGGGGACTACAGGGGTGGACGGAGAGGTGGAGGGAGAGGTGGAGGGGTCACATGTACACGTGGGTGAAATAAATGTATACACACATGTATGCCTCCAGGGCCCGTATGTGGGTGACAAGGGGGGGCAGAACCCGGCAGGGGCCGGCACCGGGAACCGCAGTGTGTGGGCCGGGGAGGGGAACCCCTCACACCCAGGCACCCCGGGCAATATGCCTCGCAAGGGCGTCCCGAATGCGCTTGGCATAACGGTACTCCCTGGGGTTCTCGGCATTCACGTACAGGGGCATGTGACCGGGGGTCCTGTGGGGTTCTGGGTATTCCAGGGCTGCCCCCTCGGTCTCGCATACATTGTGGAGCACACAGTAGGCCCCGATCACCAGGGCAGAGGTCTCCACAGTGTAGTCTAGGTGCCCAGCAAGACTCCTCCAGCGCTGCTTGAGGGCCCCGAAGGCTCGCTCCACCATGGTCCTGCTGGAGCACAGGTGGGTATTGTATAGCACCTCCGCAGGGGTCCGTGCGACAGGGTAGACCTTCATCAACCAGCAGGTGAGGGGGTAGGCAGGGTCTCCCAGGAGACAGGGGGGCATCAGTACCCACTCGATCCAGGTCATCCCCATGTCAGCGAAATCCCCACGGAACATCCGGGCATATAAGGGGGAGATGGTCATGATCTGGGCATCATGACTGCGGCCGGAGTTGCCCGTGAAGATGTCTATGAACCAGCCCCGGTGATCCACAACTGCCTGCTGATGCAGGGAGTGGTACCCGTGCCGGTTCACATACTCTGCAGCCTCCCCTGTGGAGGGGCGGAGGATCTCGACGTGGGTGCCGTCCACGGCTCCCATGTAGTTGGGGAAGCCTCCGGACGTGACTCCCGCCATCACAGCCTCCTGGTCCACCAGCTGGATCGTTCTGTCCAGGAACACACCCTCCACAGCCTCGCACACATCCCGGAGGATACAGGCTACCGTGGTGAGCCCTACCCCAAAGTGCTGGGACACGGACTGGCAGGAGTCGGGCGTTGCCAGGTCCCAGAACCCTATGGACACCCGCTGGACCATGGGGATGGGGGTCCTCATGGAGGTGTGCTGTCGCTCCAGCCAGGGCGTCAGGAGCTCCACTAGGCGCAGCAGGGTGAACTTGTCCATCCTGAGGTGGGCCCTCCAGGCTGCCTCATCCCACTGGGCCAGCGTCCTCACCCACCAACCCTGTGGGTGCTCAGTGACCCATAGGCGCCTCTCAATGGGCATAGCAAGCAGAACGGCCCGGCGCATAGTCTCCCTCACCCACAGGAGGCGCCTGGCCGCCTTGCGGAGCACCGCGGACTGGGTCCTGCCCTGGCTCACACCCTGCCAGTCTGCCCCGGATAGCCTCTGTGCCCTGAGCCAGGAAAGGGTTCTCCTGCGGCCATGATGTACCCTGTGGGCCCTTTCAGCATTCCAGGCCAGGGAAACCTGCAGCCGGGTGGCCAGGTGCACCTCTGCACCAAGGAGGCACAGCTGCTCGGTGTGGTCGCGGTACCAGTCGGCTGCGAGCACGGGTTGCAGCCAGTAGGCAGCTGCCCTGTCCCACTCCATGGTGGTGGGGCCCCCGGGGGCTGGGGGATGCCTATTATGGCCCTCCGCTGGTGGCCGTGCCGGGGGCCAGTCCCCAGCCGGGCCGTCCCCCCAATGGGGTGCTTGCATCTGTGGGTGTGCCCATATTTACACGTGCAGGTGGCCACTTTTCCTGGCCTTGGGACCCCTCGGAGGCCCTCCCGGCCCTGGAGGGTTTGTGTGCCCCCCTGTCCTTGGTGTTATTCTCCCTGTCTTGCTGGACCATGGCTGGTTGTCCATCCACCAGGTTCCCGCTTCCCGGCCCCCATGGGGTCCCCCATATCTGGACCTTCCGCAAGATCATGTCTCTTTGCAACCTGTGGCATACCCCAGCCGTGCAGCTGCTCCTGGGCATCCCGGCCAGCTGTGTGGGTGCCTTTGAGAGCTTGAGCTCTGGACTTCGCTACTTCGCCTATGAGGCGAGCACTCGTGATTGGCGGCTGCATACGTAGACCCTGGGGCTGGTTTGCTTCCCTGACAGATGCATCCCGGACAAGCGGTGTTCTCATGTGCCCTGGTCCGGGGCTGAGACTGTGTCTTGCTGAGGGTGGCCCTGCCTTGGCCGTATCCTACTTTGCCTGTGTTCACAGGGCGCGTGGGTACCAGCACACCCGTGCTGCAGTGTA